>BLSH010043956.1:309250-326494 GCA_018402905.1 Glandirana rugosa
CCTCTCCAGTCTCCGACGTCCTACCATGTCAACATGTCCTCTCCAACCATCCCTCAGCCTCTGACCTCCTGTACCATCCCTCAGCCTGACCTCTCCTGTACAACTGTACCATCCTGCAGCCTCTGACCTCTCCTGTACCATGCCCCAGCTTCTGACCTCTCCTGTCCCCTCCACAGCCTCTGACCTCTCCTGTCCCCTTCACAGCCTCTGACCTCTCCTGTACCATCCCGCAGCCTCTGACATCTCCTGTACCATCCCGCAGCCTTCTCCTGTATTATCCCCCAGCCTAACCTCTTCTGTACCATCCTCCAGCCTCTGACCTCCCCTGTACCATCCCCCAGCCTCTGACCTCTCCTGTCTCCTCCTCAGCCTCTGACCTCTCCTGTCCCCTCTGCAGCCTCTGACCTCTCCTGTACCATTCCCCAGCCTCTAACCTCTCCTGTCCCCTCCCCAGTCTCTGACCTCTCCTGTCCCCTCTGCAGCCTTTGACCTCTCCTGTACCATCCCACAGCCTCTGACCTCTCCTGTACCATCCTGCAGCCTCTGACCTCTCCTATCCCATCATGCAGCTTCTGACCTCTCCTGTACCCTCCTGCAGCCTCTGACCTCTCCTATACCATCCCATAGCTTCTGATCTCTCCTGTACCATCCCCCAGCCTCTGACCTCTCCTGTACCATCCGCAGCCTCTGACCTCTCCTGCACCATCCTCAGCCTCCGACCATGTCATGTATCATGCCTGCAGCCTCTGACCATCTCTTGTATCATGTCTGCAGCCTCTGACCACCTCCTGTATCATGTCTGCAGTCTCTGACCATCTCCTGTATCATGTCTGCAGTCTCTGACCATCTCCTGTACCATGTCCGCAACCTCTAACCATCTCTTGTCTTTTATCATGTCTGCAGTCTCTGAGGGGGGATTTTGAAGAGCAGTCAAGATTGGGAGTTCTGCCGGGATGAGGGTCATGGGAGGAGTCAGACATGTGTGGACTGCTGGAGAGGAGACTATGGGATAAAACCAGAGCCACCAAGCTGGAGCTGACTGACTATGGCAGAGTTCCCTTGCACTGTAAGGGGGATTCCTGCAGACTCTGACATATGGGGGAACTCTGTGCTGGGTTATTTTAACCTGACCTTAATGTAAATGGAGAAATATGTTTTTAGACTTTTGTTTAACTTAAACACATTGCTAATAGCACTAACTACATGTTTATAGCTTAAATATTTATATTTGTACTGAAAACAACCATTTTATAATACACTCTTCAAATGTGTTTTAACATGCATGGTTTCCCTTTTGTGAACAAAAAAATAATGACGTTATACTGTTGGGCTGGTATAAAAATGCTATGGGGCTTGTATGAAATGATATCTAGGGCTGGTTTTTATTCCCAGTCCGGCCCTGGTCACGGGCGACCTCTCTAGAGGCCGGCAGAATAGAGCAAAAGCCATGTTGGCAGAAAGTGCTTTCCTTAACCACTTAAGGACCGGAAGGATTTCCAGCTTTAGGACCAGAGCCCTTTTTGCGATTCGGCGCTGCGTCGCTTTAACTGACAATTGTGCGGTCGTGCGACGTTGTACCCAAACGAAATTTGCGTCCTTTTTTTCCCACAAACAGAGCTTTCTTTTGGTGGTATTTGATCCCCTCTGCGTCATTTCTGATCGCCGCTATAAACAAAAGAAGAGCGACAATTTTGCAAAAAAACCCAAATTTCTTACTTTTTGCTAAAATACAAATCCAAAAAAAAAATATAAAAAAACATTTTTTTTCACCGTTTTTGGCCGATTTATATTCTTCCACGTATTTGCGATAAAAAAATCGCAATTGGCGTTTATTGATTGGTTTGCGCAAAAGTGGTTGCGCTTACGGGTGATGAGAATTCATTTTTGGGGTTTTTATTTTTTTTTTTATTTTTTACTATTAATGGCGGCGATCTGCGATTTTTTGCGGTACTGCGATATTTCAGCGGACATGTCGGACCATTTTGACACTTTTTTGGGACCATTGGCATTTATACAGCGATCAGTGCTATAAAAATGCACTGATTACTGTGTAAATGCCATTGGCAGTGAAGGGGTTAACCTGCAGGGGGCGCTCTAAGGGTTAAGTATGTTCCCTGGGCGTATTCTTACTGTGGGGGGGCTGCCCTAACAGGGGAAGGGAAGTGGTCACAGCCTTCATGTACAGGAAGGCTGTGATCACAGCCCTTCCCCCTTCACAGAGCGGAGGTCCGTGTTTACTTACACGGACCTCCGCTCCTTCGCTCCGGGGGGGCCATCGCGGGTAGCCGGCGGCAATCGAAGCCGCCGCACCCGCTCCCCGGCCCTCCCCGGACACAGTGAGCGTGCGGGCGCGCCTCCGGCGGCGCTTACAGAGCCACTTTGCCGCCGTCAATTGCCGATTGACGGTCGGCAAGTGGTTAAAGTGAATCAAAACAAATAGAAGTGTTTTATTCTCTAGGTATTTCTATTTCTCACATAGGAAGCATACCTAATATTTGTCGGTTGTGCTTATTGTGATAGGAAGAATCAATAGTTCAACAACAGTTTTAATTGTCAATTAAATTCATAAGAAAAATGCACAGGCTAAGGCTACAAATGCCATTACTATGTAAAACAATAACAACCACCACTTTTTATCAACTTCTCTCTCTTAGCATTGACAAATGTAACAATAGAGGTAAATATCACATAAATAAAAAAAAATGGTCAAAAAGGGCAGCCCCAGTAGTCTTTTTAGTGTGATATCTACCTCTATTGTCATTGTGAATGCTGAGAGAGAGGAGAGAGGAGTTGATAAAAAAGTGGTGACTGTTATAATTCACATTTTTTCTTTGAATGTATCTGAGAATTAGAACTGTTGAAATAATAAACTGACAGTAAACTGATTCCTATTGTAGAAATAAGCATTACCCTCAAGTATTGGATTATTATGCTGTGCCTGTGCCAGTGACAGTGCCTGTGCGGTGTGCTGTCTGTGTGTGTGCTGTGCTTGGCCTTGTACGCTGTGGCCAAAAGTTTTGAGAATGACAACTATATTCATTTTCATAAAGTCTGCTGCTTCAGTGTTTTTAGATCTGTTTCTCCGATGTTACTGTGGTATACTGACGTATAATTACAAACATTTCATAAGTGTCAAAGGCTTAGTTAATATTTAATTAATATAATATAATATAATATAATATAATAATATAGTTAATATAATATAAAAGTTAATATTTGCAGTGTTGTTGAGTTGACCCTTCTTTTTCAAGACCTCTGTAATTCACCCTAGCATGTTGTCATTATCAATCAACCTCTGTGCCACATCCTGATTCCTGGCTGGTGGCACTGGCACTGGCACTGGCAGCCCATTGTTGATTAATCAGTGCTTGGAGTTTGTCAGAATTTGTGGGGGTTTTTTTTTTGGTTCACTAACTCTTGAGGATTGAACACAAGTTCTCAATGGGATAAAAGGGGTTGTAAACCCTCAAACTTCTACACCTTAATGCATTCTATGCATTAAGATGAAAAACCTTTTCACCTGCAGCAGCCCCCCCGAGCCCCCCTTTACTTACCTGAGCCGAAACCGAACCCGTGTCCGGGACGAGCCTCGCAGCTCACTCGAGCTGCTCCTGTCCTCATTGGCTGGATTGATAGCTGGGGAGCCGCTGGCTCCCGCTGCTGTCAATCAAGTCCAGTGACATGGGACCTGGGGGGTGGGGCAGAGTCCCGCTGTTTGTGTGAATACACACAACGGCAGGACTCAGGAGCGCAACTGCGCGGGTGACCCCAGTAAAGTGTGGTGGTCACTTGAGAAGAGGAGGAACCCGGAGCACTGCTGGAGGACCCCAGAACATGGGGTTAGGGGCCACTATGTGCAAAACCGCTGCACAGAGGAGGTGAGTGTGACATGTTTGTTATTTTTTTTAAAAAAAGGGGAGCCTTTAGTATCACTTTAAGATCTGGGGAGTTTCCTGGCCATGGACTCAAAATCTCCATGTTTTGTTCCCCAAGCCACTTAGTTATGACTTTTGCCTTATGGCAAGGTGCTCCATCATGCTGGAAAAGGCATTGTTCATCACCAAACTGTTCTTGGATGGTTAGAAGAAGTTGTTCTCGGAGCCTGAGGATGTTTTTGTATTCTTAAACAAAATAGTAAGTGAGCCCACTCCCTTGGCTAAAAAGCAACCTACCCCACACATGAGGTTGCTGTACTGTTGGCATGAGCATGACACAGGACTGATAGTGTAACGCTCACCTTTTCTTCTCTGGACAAGTTTTTTTTCCGGATGCGGCAAACAATCAGAAAGGGAATTCATCAGAGAAAATGCCTCTCTACCCCAGTTCTTGTTAAGAGACAATAAATCTCTTTTTCTGCATTCAAAAAGTGACTGGTGCCTATGTTTCCAACTTGCATTACACCCCCCTTGCCTAATGACCCATACTTCGAGGAGGGATGTCAGCTCTCCCTAACTCTGGAGGTCACCACTAGGCCTCTAGGGGTCGATGACGCGCCACATTAAGTTCATGTAAATTATTGTGCAGTGCATTGTTGGTTTTATGTTACCCTTTTGTCAAAAAAGCAATATTCTTGACAAAACGGTTTTACTTAAATAAAGACGTTACATGATGAGGATAGCAATGACGGATGTATCATACAATGATGAGGATGATGATGATCATTATCATCATCCTCATAATTGTATAATACACCCGTCACCGCTATCCTCATAGTGTAAAATACACCCATCATCATCCTCATCATTGTGATTGTATAATACACCCGTCTCAGCGGGTGGCTTCATCACTATTCTAATCCAGTGAGTGACCAGGACATCCGCCCTGGCCTGGGCCCAGTCTGTACTCACTGAGTGAGGGGAGAGAATGAGAGATGAGCACTGCAGAGAAGCGCAGGGAACCAACTGTCTGAATGAGGGAAGGATTAGTGTATGTGGAGTGGAGGGGCAGCTTGCGGCTGTCAGAGTAGAGAGTGAGACTGAGTCAGCTAGCTAGGATGAGAGAGAGAGACTGTCACTGAGCCTGAGGCCCATGGCAGTTTACATACCATTAGGAACCCCATCACTCAGCTCAGGCCTTCACTTCACCCCGCGTCGGTCCGGTCCACTCCACACAGTGTGCCGGGAAACCAGAAGTGACGCCACGGTACAGCGAAAAGTACCGCCAACTGTCCTCCGGTCCCCACCATTTAAATAATAGCACACAGGAGCCAGAGACAAATCACTGGAGAGTGGGAGTGTACGGGCACATCGCTTGCGCCCTGAACACTCCCTAAACACGGGCAAATCAGCTTCCCAGTTGCAAGCTGGGAAAACTTCCCATAGACCACTGTGTCTGGCACCTGGACAATCTTAAAGTGACAATTTTTTTTATATCTGGGGGGCCAGCACCCGTGCGCCCCCTATGGATGGGCTGTCACTGCGAGCCCCCCCACACAGTTAGCAAGCACTCCCTAGGAAAACATTTAACCCTTTAATCACCCCTGATGTTAACCCCTTCCCTGCCAGTGTCATTAGTACAGTGACAGCGCATATTTTTAGTACTGATCACTGTAATAATGCCACTGGTCCCCAAAAAGTGTCAGTTAGGTGTCTGATTTGTCCACCGCAATTTCACTGTAAATCGCTGATCACCACCATTGCCAGTAAAAAAAGTGGTTAAATAAAACCTAAACCTGCTCCCCCTTTACTCAGCACACACATAACAGAGTAATTTTACCAATAAAATATGTCCTAATGACTGTGCTACAAGCAAAAGTGTAAGGGCTCGTTCACACTAGCATTGGTATCTGATGAGCAATCTATGTTCAGATCGCTCTTCATAGAATATTTGAATGGAGGTGAGAAAGCATTGTATCACTACATCACTGCCTACTTTAAGACCCCTGGTTCCCGCATCGTATGGAATTCGCAGGTAGTTCACACTGCCCTATGCAAACCGCTGCAGGTGTCAATAGAAAGTTAATGACCCCCACCCCCCGATCGGTTTGCATATCGCAGAATTTGGACAGGAATCGGATGTGAACACCCATGGGATCTGATTATGGTGCGAACAAAAAAAGGGCCCTGGACGATTTTGGTCTGAATGCAATGCAAACTCAGCCATGCAATCTGTATGGCTGAATTCCCATCGCACAGAGATCACATGTTATCTGCACAGCAGTGCGGTGCGAATCACATATATAAGAAATAACAGTGAAGTGCTCACTAAAAGCTAAAATTAATAAATTAAGTAAAATAGTCCATAGTCCATGATTCAGAGAGATAAACTGCAGGACAGGGATCCACCACAGGGTGACAGTAAACCTCAAATGGAATGGATTCCAGACCCAGTGAAAAACCTCCACCATAAATCACACAGGTCGCTCACCTCCTTGCATGAACCCCTGGGTGAAGCAGACAGGTCATTCAAGCCTTTCCCACAACTGGGAGAGAGATCGATAGCTCTGTGCTGATCATCCTGATCCTAGGTTCCTCAGTCCAGCATAAAAACATCATAAATCCATAGATGTTCCGATATATGCAAAGTAAAAAGAAATCTAGTGCTCTCTGTATAAGTTCACAATTTATTAGTATAATAATAAATGCACTGGCATTCAAAGGCACTTAGACCAAGTGCCAAGTTTTTTATACTCCACGATGTGTGTGGTGACATTCAGCTATAGGTGGCTGATACTGGCGTGACGTACACCTTCCGGTTTCCCGCTATAGGTGGTTCCTGCTGGCGTGACGTACACCTTCCGGTTTCCCGCTGTAGGTGGCTCCTGCTGGCGTGATGTACACCTCCCGGTTTCCCGCTATAGGTTGCTCCTGCTGTCGTGACGTACACCTCCCGGTTTCCCGCTATAGGTGGCTCCTGCTGGCGTGACGTACACCTCCCGGTTTCCCGCTATAGGTGGCTCCTGGTGGTGTGACGTACACCTCCGGGTTTCCCGCTATAGGTGGTTCCTGCTGGCGTGACGTACACCTTCCGGTTTCCCGCTATAGGTGGCTCCTGCTGGCGTGACATACACCTCCCTTTTTCCCGGTGCGAATCACATGCATTGTCTGACATTGCGCTGGTGTGAACCGGCCCTTAGTGATGTTTTTCTTGGGGATCAAATACTTATTTTACTTACTGAACTGCAACTTAATTTATAACATTTGTATCGTGTTTTTTTCTGGATTTTTGGTTGATATACTGTCTCTATCATTTAAAATACACCTATGATAAAAATGATAGACCCTTCATTTCTTTGTAAGTTGGCAAACGTGCAAAATCTGTAGTGGATCAAATGGCTCTTAGAAGGTCATAGTCAAGGAAAAAATCATTAGTAATATAAAACAAGTCAATAAAATATGTTCTCATTGGGCAATATAATAAAAAGTATAACTTTGCAGATTTAGATAAAAATAGGGGAAAAAAATCTCTATTAGGTGTTTTCTAGTAGGGGAACATTCGTTCAATCTACCTTTTTCCAGTTGGGCCACAGAAATGTCATTTATTTCTGTAGGACTTTCCCTGTGTCGGATTTCTGCTTGAATGTTTGTCCAGCAATTATTAAAAAGAGTGATCATTTGATGGATTGTTCATGCATGGCATACCTCTGTGTAGTATCTGTAGGCATCTTAGAAGATGGCGATTGCTGTGGACAAATTGGACTGGGCACTGATAGACAATCCTCTCCATTGCTGAGGTCAGGGGCTAGTATACGAATATACTTCCCCAATGCATAACAGAGAATAACTGTTAAAATGTCCCAATTAAGAATAAAAAAAGCAACAATGAATGCCAGGCAAGAATTAATGAAATGTAGCAATCCATCAGCAAACCAAATAATTAAAACTGTAGTTTAGCTAAAAGAAATTCCTACAGCTTTAGGCACATCACTTACTTTATGAAAAATGTCCCACATTGTGCAGGCAGCTGGATCCTGGAGAAATCTTCACTGCAGGGATACCCCGTCCTCTTCCAGTCTCCAGATTCAGAAATTTGAGAATTTCCAGCACTGCAGTGGTTAACAGCTTCATTCTTAGGACAGAACAGCAGTACAGATGGACTGATGGGTACATGCCCCCTCCTGCCCTCTTTTCCATTGAGAATTTTTTTCCTTTATTACACTGCTTGTAACGCGATCTGTGAATTGGGGATACTCTAATCCATCAGGGGATTCATTTTCCCATTCACAGATCCTGTTGATCCTCTGGAGAGGTGACGCTTGGGAGGGGACATGATTTCAATGTACAAATACCATACTGGTTACCCCACAATAGGGAAAAAGCTTTTTCCATGAAAGGGAATTTAAAAAGACGCGTGGCCATTCGCTAGAAGAGAAATGCTTTAACTTAAAACTGTGTAAAGGGTTCTTTCCATGGTAAGGATGTGGGATTTTCTTCCACAAGCAGTGGTTTCAGTGGGGAGCATCAATAATTAAAAAAAATGATTAGATGGGCACCTAAACGACCACAGCATACAGGGGTACACAATGTACTATTAACATATAAGCACACACACAGGTTGGACTGGATGGACTTGTGTCTTTTTTCAACCTCACCAACTATGTAACAATGTAACAAGCAGTGTAATCAATGAAAGAATTGTCCTCAATGGAGGGGGAGGAAATAGAGGGTATGTCCCCATCAAACCACCTGTATTGTTCTTTTACCTGAAGCTGTTAACCGTCGCAGTCCTGGAAATTCAGAGACCTGAAGAGGACAGGCATCCCTGCACAGAAGATTTCCCCAAAATCCTGCTGCCTGCAAGTGGGACATCCTTCATTACAGGAAGGTTATGTGACTAATGCTGTAGCTATTTTTTTCTAGCTGCTAAACTTTCATTTTAAGGCCTCATACACACGGGCGTATCTTTAAAAATAAAAAAAACGTCGAGCCCGACGTCAAGGAAAAAAAATCGACGTTTTTTGGCGTTATGCATCGGCATTAGTGAGCGTCGGCGTCAATAGGCGTTTTTTTTTTTTAAATCACCCCTCTGCTATTTTCAACCTAAAAACGTCGGTACAATATTAGTTGGCGTTTGTTGGCGTTAGTTGGCGTTTGTTGGCGTTTTGCGGCGTCGGCGTCAAAAAACGGCAAAAAGTTACAGTCTCAGAACGCGATGGCCGTGGGTTCTACTTTCAGCTCACTAACGCCGACGACATCTACAGCTCAAAAACGCCGACGTTTTTATGGGGCCATTGACTAACATGGAGAGCTGCAAAAAACGCTAGAAAACGTCGGCGTCAAAAAACGTCCGTGTGTATGAGGCCTTAATATTGCAGCATTTTAAATAAGTTAATAAAATTCTCCAAAGGTAAATTTATTAATAGAATGAACCTCATGCAGCCAATCAATTCATATATGAATGACCACAATTAATTAGGGAATGAATAAATGAATATATGAAATGCTTTGCTGAATTAAAGTGTCTCAATGCTATGTGTGTGCATTATTTTGATGTCCTAATGCCCTTAAAGTGGATGTAAACCCTCCATATACCCAGTGAAGTGAACAGCCTCAGATTATACACAGGGGTGAAATAAATATCCCTATATATGTTTTACTTGTATATATCCTGTCTTCCCATTTATATACTGTTTAGAAAATGCACATTCTATTAGGATTTTCACTTCCTTCTTCCCCTCTAGGAAGGCTTATTGCTGGACACTGTGAGACAGCTGATTGGAGGAAAGGCACACACCCCGCCCCCACACATGCAGAGATCTGCTGTTAGACGACAAGCAGTGTGCTAATCTATTTATAGCAACCTCCTCTGACACACACGTCTATCTCCGGGTCCCGGAGAGCTTGTCAAAAGTTGATGGCTGATAACAGAGGAACGGAGCAGGACAGAGCTAGGAGACACAATTCTTTGAAGAGAGATAAGAAAACTCTACAGATAAATGTACCCAGCTCAAATTTCATGAATCGGGTTTACATCCACTTTAATACAGGGGTCAGCAACCTTTTTCTACTTAAGGGCTGGATTCAATGTATGTGGATGCACGGAGGGCGGCATTCACCTGCTAATAAATGAAGATAACATTACACAGCCGCTGCACCTCTGGCCCCCTTTATATTACACAGCCCCTGTACCTCTGGACACCTTTACACAGCCCCCCCTGCATATTACACAGCCCCCTGTACATCACACAGCTCCCCCTACCCAGTCCCGTCTGCATATTACACAGCCCCTCCCCCAGCTGTGTAAGCATGGAGGGATGGGCGCTTTCAATTTTTTTTATTGTTATTTATTTTTTAATTTTTTTACACTGTCCCTTTGAAAAATAATTCTGATCATTTTTATTGCTGTCAGAAGGAATGTAAACATCCCTTGTGACAGTAATAGGCAGTGATAGGTACTCTTTATGGAGGGATCTGGGGTCTATAAGACCTCAAATCCCTCCTTTGCAATTATAATCATTCAAAACGCCAAGTTTGTCCGTTTTAAATACTGTGATTTTTTTTTAATTTGGCGCCTTTAAGTCTTCTGTAAACCGGAAGTGATGTCATGACATGATCGCTTCTGGATTACTAGATCCTAAAGCTGAATGAAGTCGATTCTGGTTGCTCAGACCTCCCGGTGGGACAGGAGAGCCTGGGCGAGCCGTGGAAGGTGACAGAAGGGGGGGGACGTCCCCTCCTGCTGCTTGGGATAACAACCAATCGGCTTCTTAGCCACATCGGTTGTTATCCCAAGAAAGCCAACCACCGGCTCTAAAAAATGGTACCGGGTGATGCGTACAACCCCTTCAAGCCGAGGCTGCATATTTGCGCATGGTCGGCGTGAATGGGTTAAAATGGGCGGGCCGTAGGTTGTCGACCCCTGCCTTAATAAATTCATTTAAAAATAGGCAGTTTAATAAATGAATACAATTCTAATTATTTGTAGTTTTATGTCAAATTCATATGGTTCCTTAAAGGAGAAGTACAGCTAGAGCTCATTTGGCTGTCCTTCTCCTGTGGACCCGTTTTCAGCAGTCAGCAGTCTGCTGACATCACAGAGTCGGTCCAGGCTTGGGCAAAATCGTGACACAGGTGTTAGGATCCGCCCACATGCCTGGACCGCCACCCGCTCCCACCCACTACACAGCCCAGTGCTCCAGTGAGGGAGGAGGGGGTAGAGCAGAGAGCAGTGACTGACAGTCACCATCTCTCTGCTCAGGGAGCTGTGAGAACAGAGCGATCTACAGTGTGAGATTGCTCAGTTCTCAATGTTAGAGGCGGCAGGGGACAGATGCAGTATCGGACCGATGCTGCATCCACCTAGGTAAGTATGATTCAGAAAAAAAAGCTGTACCCCATACTTCTCTTTTAAAGCAGTAAACCCAATAGTTATCTATACTTTTCTAGGTAAGAAAGGTGGCACATATCAATATAGCTAGCACAAGTGGAAAGAAAAGTCTCAAAAATATCATAATTTTACAGTTGTTATTCAGGTCATGCAACCACTCTGCATGGCCCTGGTCAGTGAGCAGGACTTACCCGCAGCACATCTTTCCCTTGTTTGTACAAGGTGGTGTGGAAGGGAAGTGGTCACAGGACGTGGGTCATGAAAACATTTACCTTGAAATCTGAAAATTGTTATAATGCTTTATATATAGAGCTTGTCATTTTATTGCTCTTCCTGTGGCCAGGTGCTGGGCTACAGCAACATGAACAAGGAGACATTGCTTTTTATTCTTCTCTCCCTCTACTGAGATACTGATGTTATGCTGCACTATTCTCCTCCAGCCAGCAGGGGGAGAGCTAAACCCAAGCAAGCCCAAAGGCTTCAATGCAAAGTGCTGAGAATTCTGGGAGTTGTAGTTTGAGATGACAGCTATGTAATGGGACATATAGACTCCTTACACTACAGATCCCAATAGGCACGGTGCAGTAGAACGAGTGGAGAAATGATTCTTAATAACCTGCCTGGAAAAAGTTCTTCCTCTTGGCATCAAGGGAGTGAGAGAGAGCACCTCTGTCTGGATATTCGTCTGCCAAAGGGAGACCATACCAGCAAAGATATGAGCCTGGGACTGGGGTTGAGGACACCTGGGAGCAGTGCAGCGCTGCCCATATGACAGCACCTGCACTGCTGCTGCAGGAAGACTGGAATACACACCATCTGCATCCCACTTCTGATCACTGGAGGCTTTTTGGGAGAGACCGAGAGGGCCCCTCCTTCTACAGTGCACTTATTCCAAACCTAGACGACACCTATACCAACCCTATGCCGTATTATATGAACCTGTACTGCATGCAGGTTAACTGGGACTGTCGTTAAGTGCACCAATGCTCTTAAAGGGCCCCAAACGACAGCTGGAGGCAGAACATCTCAGATGACTGGCCTTCTTCTAATAATCATTCTACAAGCCTCCCTTGTTCCCCTGACCAAAGCCCCGACTGCCACCCCCATCCTCCTTTTCTTTTGGACAGTGGACACCCAGTTGGTCTAGGATGAGCATAAATGCGCTATAGCAGTATAGTTACAGCAATTGGTAGATTTAACTTTACTACTGCTCACTGCTGCACTTGAGGTGTTGCTACTGTTTATGCTGATCTAAATTCCAAATGTCATCTTATGCTTTATGCTTAGTCCCTAATGTTAATCACTTTCTATAATGAATTGCGTTATTACCATTGTTAATCCAGCTTATGCTTGCCTAGTTACCAATATATTCAAGTGGTTGTAAAGGCACAAGGTTTTTTACTTTCATGCATTCTTTGCATGAAGGTAAAAAAACCTTCTGTGTGCTGCAGCCCCCACCCTCTCCCCCAGTAGCCTCTAATAGCCTCTAATTAGTAGCCTCTAATACTTACTTGAGCTCCCTCTCAATCCAGTAATGTCCACGAGAGCCTTGCATCTGTAGCGCATGCCCCGGGACAGATATGACTCTCAGAAGTGGGGAGGGTCACACAATCCTCAGGGTGTAGGGTATTGGGCATGGTGGGTGAGATCAATGAAAAAGAAGTTGAGCGCCAGTCACTTTTATGCTTTAAACAAGAAAGAGTTTATTTCTCAACAAGAGAAATATGAGAAAGAGAGGGGACAGTGCACAGGACACCCTTAATGAACGACCAATAGCAGGCAGACTCCTTAGAAAAAAATTGGTGAAGCAAGGCAGACAGCAGTACAGGCAAAAGAGCTTTAAGCTGAACCAGCACATCTGTACTTTGTAGGACAGGCTGTCTCCTTTAGTAACTGAACTTTACTCACAGCTTCCTGCGCATGGATTCACTTGGATGAGTTCTCTCCTGAAGTCCTCCCAGCCACTTCATAGCCTCCTGCTCATGAAGAGTCCCCTCTGGTGCTTCCTCAGAACTCCATCCGTCTCAGAATCACTTATTAACCATATCTTTGGCAGGCTTTCATCAGCATAACTTGAACACCTGGATATGCCTCGGACAGGCCTAGCAAACAGCGACCGCCTGGATAGGCCTCAGGCTTCAGGCCTAGCAGCCAAGAACTACTTAATCACATCTACCTAGGCCGCAGCCCAGGGTGGAGACTCCCAGATCACCTGACTTCTTCCAGTCAAATACCCTTTCCCAGCATGCAACACTACCAAGCTGATTAGCTGAGAAAGTATATTTAACAATAACTTGAGTATACTGTAGCTCAGGGTTTCTCAACCAGGGTTCCGTGGAACACTAGGGTTCCTCCAGAGGTTGCTAGGGGTTCCTTGAGCAATGGTCAATTTCTACCTCTCAGATAAATTCCCACTGACATAATTGTTTTTTTAGCTATCTGTAAGGGGGTAATGCTTCCCAATGACCACAAGTGTAAGGAGCATTCTTCCCATTGAACATCACACTAATGCATCATGAGTTGTAGATTTTTAGCAGGGGTTCCCAGAGACCGGAGAATTATTTCAAGGGTTCCTCTGTGTTGAAAAGGTTGGGAAAGGCTGCTGTAGCTCATCACTCCAAAGTCAGAGGCAACAGCACCACCTAAACTAAAAGGGAGAAGCCACATAGAACTGGAATGAAGTCATTTACTCTCTAACACTACAAATCAACCAGGCTGGCTACCACCCAGCATAACTAAATTTAACTGCCACCCTATTCCAGGGTAGGGACGCTATACATCTTTGGGGACCCGCAGTCCTGATTGGCTTTTGGCAGCAGCAGGAGCCATTGGAAGGAGGATGGGGTGTCACGATCCTGGTGGTGGAGTCTGGCTTGTGCAGGGAACAACTACACTTGCGCACCCGATTCAGCGACCCCTGGTAGAGCAGACAGGGAATCCAAGAGTGCGGGATGGCATGAGAACTGGATGGTCACTGGTGGTGATGTGATGCTCCAGGTGGTCGTGCAGATCAGAAGAGTGGGCGTGAAGGCTGGGTTGTGCGGTAAAAGGGGTCAGGCAAGAGAGTGTTCAAGTCCAAGCAAAGTTTGTTAACAGGCTGGCAGCAGAAGTACAGAGGGTCAGACAATCGGATGGTCGTGGATAGTCGGGGTCGGTGCAGGCAGGTAATCAGCAGGTCAGGTCAAGCCGGGTCGAATCAAGAAACAGGTAGTAACACAGGAACTGGATACAGGAACAGAGCTGGGGCTCACAGGTACTCAGACGCTGTAGAATGGACAGCACTTGCTGCAAGGCACAGGGGGTTGAAATAGCACCTTTCGGCGCAGTTTCTGGCGCATGTGCGCGCACAGGAGTGCGCGTAGCCGGGCGCACGCAAATGCGCTAAAGTCCATTTAAAGCACCGATTTTCTTTAACAGGGGGCCAACATCTGGCTGAGTTTGCCATGGAAAACTCAGCCGAAAGAGGGAGCAGGTGCCTGTCAAAACCAGGTACCACCTCCTCTCAAAAGGTGCCAAATGTGGCAGCAGAGGGGGGGGGGGGGGGGGAGGCGCAGACAATGCAGCCACCATATCTAATGACCGGTAAGCCGCAATGTATAAAATTTTTGGTTGAGGGTTAAGTACTGCTTTAAACATTGAAAACCGGGAGCTTATTTTTTAAATGATATATATATTTAAAATGTATCTACTGAATAAACATTTAGAATCATTTTGTCTTTCGTGTTGAAAGCCTCTCCAGTGCTGCATTTAAAGTCATATGTCCTCTTTTATTATATTTTTTCATTGTGTATATGAATGGTAGCACTTGGCAAAGCTTATTTGTTGGTTTTACTGCCTCCACACTCTTCCTTTCTTCTTTATTACTTTAAATGGTTCTCTGTAGGCTGGAATTCAGCTTTAAAATAATAAATGATTTTGCTGCTGCCCAGGTCTCGTAGTTTGTCTTGTACCTCTGTAATTGTGGATAAGCTTTCAGAAGAAAGAGCACATACTGTATATAGTTGTGTGCATCTTATGATTGGCAGACAGGAGGAAGGGGCCCATCTACATAGGAGGAAACATCTGAAAAATCCTGGGGCTGGGCTTGCATTGACCTGCAAACATTAAATTCAACCTGAGGATATGGTCGTATTATCCAATAATGCTTTCATTGTACTGTAAGACCCCCGTTACCAAGGGACTGAAATGTTATTTTTTACTCATTCTACAATACGAACGCCAAGTACATCCGTTGTATGAAATTATAACCTCCAGACATCATAAAGAGTCATTGAAAACTGCTAACATAATAAAGTAGAGATTGTAAGAATATGACAGCTAAGTTAAAGAACCACAAAAAGTGCAACCTGGCTTACCCATTGAACCTGCAACGTGAGCACCTGAACTTTGTGGTATGAATGAGCCCTTAAAATGTAAGCCTTTCCATTGCATATTTTGCAAGCCCATATAACATAGTTAATGAGGTTCAAAAGAGATTCTTCCATGAAATTCAAGCTGTCATAGACAGTGATTTTTGAAAATATTCCTGAGCCCATGCAGTGATGTCCATCACAGAATTTTGCCTGTTTTTAGTGCAGTGCCGTTTAAAGGCCCAAAGATCATGGGCATCCAATGTTGTGTTTTCGCCTTACCCTTGTGCACAGAGATTTCTCCAGATTCTTGGAATCTTTTGATGATATTATGTACTGTAGATGATGAAATATTTAAAGTCTTGCAGTTTTACATTGAGGAGCATTATTCCAAAATTGTCCAACATTTTTTACATGCACCCTCTGCTCATCTTTACTTCTAAAACACTGACTTTCTAAGATGTTCTTTTCATACCCAATCATGCTATTGACATTTTGCCAATTATCCTAATTAGTTTCAGAATGTTCTGTTCTTCTAGCTATTATTTGTTAGCATTGCTTACTTTGCCAGATTTTTGTTGCTCTGCCCTAACTTTTTTGAGGAGTGTTGCCATCAATTGCAAAATTACCTTATTTTTTTCTTAAACATTTGATATGTTTTTTATTTTCTATTATGAATAAAATATGGGTTTATGACATTTGCAAATAATTGCATGCTGTTTTTATGTAGATTTGGTACAGCATCCTAACTTTTATGGAGTCAGTGGCTTTGCATAATTAAACATAGTTAGGAAAGCTGTTAATGGCAACCCTACTTTGTAAAATGCAATTCCTATATGCCCAGTTGTCAGCATTATCCTTGCTTGATTGTTACTCCACCTAGCAATGCTTTAGAATAGTTATGGTCAATGGTTTCTGATCTACCTCTCCCACAATGAAAAATCATCAATGCCAAACAGCAATTATCAGTCCTCCAGTATAAAAGCTGTTGTAAAGAATAAGTGGTTTGCTTATACTATTCAGTCAGGTTTCCTTGTTTTATTATGACAATCAGCACTAGAAACTGGCAGTTGAAATGTGACTGGTTTGCAATGGGCAACACTGACCATCCTGAAGGTTTTACAGCCCTGAGCCCTGTAGATCAAGTGCTGAGCTTTGCCCATCCCAGTTTCCCCTCGTGCCTGTGTAATGACTTGGCAATGCATTACATCCATGCTCTTTTGGATTCTGGGATGTGGCTGGTTCAGGCTTGCCACGTTCTTGTATGTTTTTTAGCCTAATTAAAACAAAGAAAACAAAAACTGCGACTAATAGGATTAGTTAATGAATGGGGAATTTTATCACATTGCAACACCCAAGGCAAATCCAGTAAGATTGCATTCCTGTACCTGAGATGTAAGAAAAAAAAATATCAGCAATAACAGAGAACGTGGAGGAATGCTTAACCCTTGCATTAAGATACATAAATATAAATTGCTTAGGGAATCTACATGGGACCTATTATGCCTCTTTTTTAAATGGGCATTAGAACCAATGCCATCATTTTCATAACTGAGTTATAGAAATATTAAATTCATAGCTAAATATGCTTCCTAAGACTAGAACATAGAAAAAGAGATTTAAATATGCA
>BLSH010043956.1:326504-341379 GCA_018402905.1 Glandirana rugosa
GAGTTACATTTTGACGTTCTGAAATTTATAAAGTAGTAGATGTAAATGTAAGCCTTTCCATTGCATATTTTGCAAGCCCATATAACATAGTTAATGAGGTTCAAAAGAGATTCTTCCATGAAATTCAAGCTGTCATAGACAGTGATTTTTGAAAGTATTCCTGAGCCCATGCAGTGATATCCATCACAGAATTATGCCTGTTTTTAGTGCAGTGCCGTTTAAAGGCCCAAAGATCATGGGCATCCAATGTTGTGTTTTCGCCTTACCCTTGTGCACAGAGATTTCTCCAGATTCTTGGAATCTTTTGATGATATTATGTACTGTAGATGATGAAATATTTAAAGTCTTGCAGTTTTACATTGAGGAGCATTATTCCAAAATTGTCCAACATTTTTTACATGCACCCTCTGCTCATCTTTACTTCTAAAACACTGACTTTCTAAGATGTTCTTTTCATACCCAATCATGCTATTGACATTTTGCCAATTATCCTAATTAGTTTCAGAATGTTCTGTTCTTCTAGCTATTCTTTGTTAGCATTGCTTACTTTGCCAGATTTTTGTTGCTCTGCCCTAACTTTTTTGAGGAGTGTTGCCATCAATTGCAAAATTACCTTATTTTTTTCTTAAACATTTGATATGTTTTTTATTTTCTATTATGAATAAAATATGGGTTTATGACATTTGCAAATAATTGCATGCTGTTTTTATGTAGATTTGGTACAGCATCCTAACTTTTATGGAGTCAGTGGCTTTGCATAATTAAACATAGTTAGGAAAGCTGTTAATGGCAACCCTACTTTGTAAAATGCAATTCTTATATGCCCAGTTGTCAGCATTATCCTTGCTTGATTGTTACTCCACCTAGCAATGCTTTACAATAGTTATGGTCAATGGTTTCTGATCTACCTCTCCCACAATGAAAAATCATCAATGCCAAACAGCAATTATCAGTCCTCCAGTATAAAAGCTGTTGTAAAGAATAAGTGGTTTGCTTATACTATTCAGTCAGGTTTCCTTGTTTTATTATGACAATCAGCACTAGAAACTGGCAGTTGAAATGTGACTGGTTTGCAATGGGCAACACTGACCATCCTGAAGGTTTTACAGCCCTGAGCCCTGTAGATCAAGTGCTGAGCTTTGCCCATCCCAGTTTCGCCTCGTGCCTGTGTAATGACTTGGCAATGCATTACATCCATGCTCTTTTGGATTCTGGGATGTGGCTGGTTCAGGCTTGCCACGTTCTTGTATGTTTTTTAGCCTAATTAAAACAAAGAAAACAAAAACTGCGACTAATAGGATTAGTTAATGAATGGGGAATTTTATCACATTGCAACACCCAAGGCAAATCCAGTAAGATTGCATTCCTGTACCTGAGATGTAAGAAAAAAAAATATCAGCAATAACAGAGAACGTGGAGGAATGCTTAACCCTTGCATTAAGATACATAAATATAAATTGCTTAGGGAATCTACATGGGACCTATTATGCCTCTTTTTTAAATGGGCATTAGAACCAATGCCATCATTTTCATAACTGAGTTATAGAAATATTAAATTCATAGCTAAATATGCTTCCTAAGACTAGAACATAGAAAAAGAGATTTAAATATGCATTTAAATAAGTTAATACAAACGGATCCCTTTCTATGAAAACTACTCCCTCTTGTACTTAAAATCAGCAGAATAGATTGTGGAAGGCATTAGGGCTCATGAAAGATAGACTTCTCATATCTAAGTATATCTTCTCTACACTTACCCCGGACATTTCCGGACCATACACTTCACACTGGGAATACTGGCTTTGACCGATCCCGTTTACCCATCCCAGTACCACCAAGGAGTGTTATTAGAAGATTTCCCAAGGGGTGACACCAAATGGCAGTTCTAAATTCTTTTTTTATTTATTACCGAAAATTTCTGATAGCGCCCCCTATTGAGCAGGTCCCTCCATTTTCTAGACTTTGATGTTGCTACTCCCGCCAAGTCTAGACTATTGGCTTACTTTAGCCTGCTCCAACTGAGGCCTTTCCTCTCGTATCATATATATTTGCTTTGTATTGCAGATGGCATGCATCTGGCATGTTTTGTCTTTTCTTGACTTATATCTCTGTATCGTATTTTGATATACTTTGATAAAATCTTTGAAGCGAAAGATAGACCTCAACCATGAGGTCCAAGTGGCCACACAAGCTAAGAAGATGGTTGGAGCCAGGGGTCAAGTCCTGGGAAAAAAAGTGTGGTAACTCATCCAAGATCCCCCCACCACGACTGCCACATTGTGCTTCACGCCCAACCGGAAGTGACGTTCCATCTTCAACGAGCGGTCGGTGAGATACACTGTACGGTGGCGTTTAGATTACCAGGACTCCTATATCAGGCGCAGATCCTATAGCTGGCACCCCCTGAAAAGCAAACACAGTTGCAGCGAGGTGGTGCAGGTTTTTAGGGATTAAATCAGACGGTGAGGAGGCAATATAATGCTTTCTTGCCACCTGTCAAACACCCTCTGAAAAGTGATCCACTGTGGTTCACTCTCCAGAGGGCAACACTACTGTACCCTGATCTACAGCAATGCCCCTCACAGGGCCAATCAATGCAGCCTCATCAACACAGCCTCACCAGTGCCCGTCAATGCAGCCTCACCAGCGTCCATCAATACAGCCTCACCAGTGCCCATCAGTGCAGCCTGATCAGTGCCCATCAATGCAGCCTGACCAGTGCCCATTAGCTTAGCCTCACCAATGCCCATAAATGCAGCCTCACCGTTGCCCATCAATGCAGCCTCATCAGTGCCCATCTATGCAGCCTGATAGGTGCCCATCTATGCAGCCTCATCAGTGCCCATCAATGCAGCCTCATCAACGCCCATCAATACAGCCTCACCTGTGCCCATCATCTCAGCCTCACTAGTGCCCATCAGCTCAGCCTCACCAATGCCCATCAATGCAGCCTTATCAGTGCTCATCAAATGCAGCCTCACCAGTGCCCATCAATGCAGCTTCACCAGTGCCCATCGATACAGCCTCATCAGTGCCCATCAATGTAGCCTCACCAGTGCCCATCAATGCAGCTTCATCAGTGCCCATCACAGCCTTATCAGTGCCCATCAAATGCAGCCTCACCAGTGCCCATCAATGCAGCTTTGCCAGTGCCCACCAATACAGTCTTATCAGTGCCCATCAATGCAGCCTGATCAGTGCCCATCAATGCAGCCTCAACAGTGCCCATCAATGCAGCCTCACCAGTGCTCATCTATGCAGCCTGATCAATGCCCATCAATGCAGCCTCACCAGTGCCCATCAATGCAGCCTCACCAGTGCCCACCAATGCAGCCTCACCAGTGCCT
This sequence comes from Glandirana rugosa, assembly GCA_018402905.1. Lineage (NCBI taxonomy): Eukaryota > Metazoa > Chordata > Amphibia > Anura > Ranidae > Glandirana > Glandirana rugosa. The sequence continues at coordinate 329,852 of BLSH010043956.1, forward strand.
ACCAATGCAGCCTCACCTATGCCCATCAATACAGCCTAATCAGTGCCCATCTATGCAGCCTCACCAGTGCCCACCAATGCAGCCTGATCAGTGCCCATCTATGCATGCAGCCTCACCAGTGCCCACCAATGCAGCCTTCTCTGTGCCCATCTATGCAGCCTCACCAGTGCCTGTTAATGCACCCTGATCAGTGCCCATCAATGCAGTTTTCACTAGTGCACATTAATGCATCCTGGTCAGTGCCCATCAGCTCAGCTTCACCAGTGCCCAGCAATGGGGGGGCGGCAGGGGGGCCCCCTCAGATGTGTCACTGGGCAACTAGGGCTGCAGGAAATTGGGAAGGGGGGGTGAGGTAGAGTGGGTGGATACTCACAATCCTGTCCACTAATGATCTAATCCCCCTGTGCAGCTGTTTAGAAAAAAAAACTTTTCCCGGTCTCCTGTGTTCAGTGCTGGCCGGGTGACAGAAAACGCACTATTTCTTAATTTTTGGCTTTCCGCTGATTAATCTGCCACCTCGCTCTACACAGTTGAAAGCCAGTCATATCATTACACTGGAGCCGGCCAGGAGTGATGCGGCAGATTAATCTGCGGTAAGCTGAAAATGAAGAAATAGTCCTTTTTCTGTCACCCGGCGAGCACTGAACCCAGGAGACCGGGGAAAGTTTTTTTTTCTAAACAGTTGCAAAGGGGGATTAGATCATTAGTGGACAGGATTGTCCACTAATGACCTCGCCCCCCCCCCTTGGTAAGCCACTGGCACTCCTGCAGGACGCGGCTGCCAATGGGAACAGAGTTCCTGCCCTGGAAAAAGTGCAGGACCTCCGTTCCCAGACGTTCCCACAGGACTCGAGCCCTGGTTGGAGCACCAACAAGGGGCTGCAGTTTACATAGCAAGGTGAAGTCACTTGGAATTAACCAATTTAAAGGTATAATATTTTAAGAAAGATGACAAAGCTGGTTGCACTATTTCCCAACACACAGCTGACTTCATTTTCAATATTCACAATGAAAGCTATTGTTATTTTTTCTAAATTATTTTCCCTTTTGAGAAGGATCCCAAAGGAGTAAAAAGAACAACACCTGTACACGTGTTGTGCTCTAAAACATGGACATACCTTCAGGGACAAGTACATAGCCACTCTCTCCCTGGCAACTGGTTGATCTTGAAACTGTGACAGTTTTATGGTCACAAGTAACTGTACTTTGAGAAGGTGTCTTTCCTGAGTTCTCTATAACATTACTAAACTAACCCCCCCTCACACACACACACAATCTGAATCCTAAAAGGGGTCAATATGGTTGGGATTAAATGCTTGCGGACCATCCATGTTGTTTTTCACAAAAAAAAAAAAAAAATTAAAGTATGAAATAAAGCTAAAGCTTTTCTCATTTTTGAGAGTTTGAAAATGGTTATAGCCCCACACCAGCCTTTTTTCCATATGTGTCCCATTCAAGAAATTTATCTTCACTTTCTGTCTTGCAGATACAACAGGGATAGTTGTCACCAGAGAAAGCTTCCCTGTACAAAGAATTCTTGTTCTAGTGACAATTCAGAAATCTAGATTTCCCTTACTTTTAGTTTCAGTGACAGAACTCACCAAGGCAACTAGGGAGAGTTAGGCCCCTTTCACACGGGCGGATGGTTCGGGTATGCCTGTCAGTTTTTCAGGCGGACCCGAACGGACGCTCCATTGTTCTCTATGGAGCGACGGATGTCAGCGGTGACATGTCTGCTGACACCCGATCCGCCAAAAACAGACAGATGGAAGCCCTATTTTCCATCCACCTGGCGGATCAGATGAACACAAACAGACAGTCAGTGTCCATCCGATCCTCCATAGAGGAGAATGGAGCTGTGACAGGACAGTCTCTGCACGGAGTGCAGAGTCTGTCCTGTCATCAGCCGGCGCAGCGGGGATAAACGGAAGTCAAAATGGGCTCCGCTCGTGTGAAAGGGGCCCAAGTCTCCCTATCCTGGACACAGACTGAGATAAAACCAGGCAAGAGTTTTGACCCCTCCCAATGTCATCCAACTAAATAAAAAGTTTTGCCTTTAGATACACTTTAACCCTCAAAGCGTAAAAACATGGTTTCAGAACTATGGAGAGCTCAAGGCGGGTGGAGTTAAAGGTGCACTTGCAGCTTACTGTATTTATGATATTGGCTGGGCATTTGGTGACATTTAGGCCCCTTTCACACCAGAGGCGCTTTACAGGCGGTTTTTTTCGCTAAAAACAGCGCCTGTAAAGCGTCTCTAAACTGTCTCCTAATGCACCCCAATGTGAAAGCCTGAGTGCTTTCACACTGGGGCGGTGCGCTTGCAGGACGGTAAAAAATCTCCTGCAAGCCGCATCTTTTGGGCGGTGTGGGAGCGATGTGTACACCACTCCTCCACTGCCCCTGCCCATTGAAATGAATGGGCAGCACTCCCGAAGCGGCTGTACACTTGTGGGGGGGGGGGGCTAAAAGCGCACTGCTGCAGCCCAAATAGCGGCGCCAAAGCGCCGTTAAAAGCTCCGCAATTTAGCAGTGTTTTACCGCTAATGCTCAGGCAGTACTGGTGTGAAAGTAGTTTTACTGTATTATAAATATGAAAAATGTTTGAGGAATGACGGTAAAAGCACAGTCAAAAGATGGGCTAAAAAACATTTACCAGCTCTGCTTATGCACTAGATATGGGTCAGGTGTGACCCTAATGAAAATAACCAACTCTGTATAAAACTACCTAAGGTAAAAAATATTGTACAAAAGATCTATCCACAAACATGCTTGTTCCCCAACAGGTATTTTACTTCTGTGGAGGTTGGAGAGTGTTGTTAGATGTGTTGTTAAATACTCCTGAAACTGGCTTATCTCAGAAGGAAAGTACAAATGTGACAGTGCTTCCATTTACTGTATGTACTGGGCTACAAACAAATCAATAAATAAATAACTAAAAAATCACTGCGTTCAATACATATGAAAAAATAAATAAAAATCAGTTCATCAATATATCAACTTAAAAATCATGTGCATATAAAATTCATAAATCCCCATGTAAATAAATGTCAATTCATCTCATAATAAATTCATATGCTTTCAAAATATTACAGTTTAAGAAAATTCATCTCTGTCTGCATAAATTATAATAAAATCTGGTGCTTTCAAAAAATCATAATACAAGTAAAGTGTCCCGTGGTCAAAAGTCCATCAATTAAAGTTCATACAGGAATGTTCTGAATATCAAACAATGTGCCTGTGTCTTCAATTGTCCAACCAATCTTCTATGTTCAAGCGCTTGTTGGATCATTATAATATTATGATTTTTTTGAAAGCACCGCTTCTATTTTAATTTTGCACATAGAGATGAATTGATTTTTTAAGTTTATGATCTCTTGAAAGCACATGCATTTACAATGATTTGAACTGACATTTATTACCATGGTGATTTATGAATTTTTTATGCACATGATTTTTTAACAGTTGATATATTGATATTTATTTAATTTTCTTTATATATATATATATATATATATATATATATATATATTGAACACAATGAATTGTTTAATTAATTTATTTTTATAAAATTGTAGCCCAGTATATATATGGTAGTGCTGTCACATTTTTGCTTTTCCAATTTTGAGTATAGTTACTATACTTTATTGACAGCAGCTGCATATCAACAGGGTGAGAGTAGTAAGTGGCACAGATTTATTTACTTCATAAATATATCAGAGGAAAGCAATACCAATTGCCCTACAATCACTGTTACCCCCAAGAACCCCCACCATGGGATGTCTGCCAAGGTCAACAAATGACGTAAGCAGAGGCAGACGTACTTCAGAAGATCTTAGATTATCCTGACTCAATCCTGTTCCATTCTTAATGGATTCAGCCTGGTGAGCCTGCAAACCTACCTTACCAGGTCCCTTACAGCCTCTACTTCGGCCTTCTGTCAGTATTTCCAAGTTCAGCTGCAGTAATCCGGCTGTGGCTGGCTCCAGATTCCTGAAGCCCACCGCCATCTTGAGGGATGTCGATTACAATCCTCTATCATTCTTGCTGAATTCAACTTGCTATGCCTGCAAACCTACTTTACTGGATCCCTCACATCTCCTGCTCTAGCCACTTGTCAGTATTTTTAGGTTTAGCTGCAGTAATCCGGCCGTGGCTGGCTCTTGATTCCTGGGGCCGCCGCCATCTTGAGGGCCACCAATTACAATCCTCTATCATCCTTGCTGAATTCAACCTGCTGAGCTTGCAAACCTACCTTACCGGATCCCGCACATCTCCTGCTGCAGCCATCTGTCAGTGTTTTCAGGTTTAGCTGCAGTAATCTGACGCCAGGCTCCCATGGCCATCGGTCTCATTTTCTTCCTCAAAGGCGTGGATATACAGCACAATGCGGGTAAAATACAGGCTGCCCGCGTCCCAATCAGCGGCGGAACAATGGGCTGGATTCCACAGGCAGGATGACGCCGATCCCTCAGCTGTGTCGGAGGCCACGCTGTGGCCTACTCCCCCTTCTACTCCTCAAGAGCAACCATCTCCAGGGGTAAGTGCCTCTACCCCTGCTGTATATTCCACCCTGCCAGACCCTCTTATGTTCTAGGGTTCCCCCCTCAGTCCAGCAGACAGTCATGGTCCTGATTCCCCTTTGACAGAACCCACATTAACACAAATAATGCTGGCTATTAAAGACTGTAAAGCTTCTTTAACGGCACAAATGTAAACTATCCATATAGACTTTTCATTACTTAAACAAGATGTGCAGAGTCTGCAAAAGAGAACAGGAGTTGCCGAGGAACGCATTAGCACCCTAGAGGATACTGTGCACCCATTATCTGCCACCATGCGAACAGCCACAGATGAATTAGTAACCTTCAGGGCCAAGCTGGATGACCTGGAGAATTGTTCCTGCAGGAACAACCTCCACCTTGTGGGGTTCCCAGAACACTCTGAGGGCGCTCGCCCTGAAAGGTTTCTCCATTCCTGGCTACGTGATGTTTTTGGGGTTGTTACACTCTCCCATGCCTTTGTTTTTGAGCGTGCACATAGCACCCCTCCACATCCGCCTTCCCCTGGGGCCCCTCCATGCTCCCTGATTGCCTGCATCCTCAATTTCCAGGACAAAGTCAGTTGTGAATCATACATGAAGGCAAAGCACACTTCTGTTCTAGTCCCAGGGAGGCTATGGCCTGGCTGGATGATCATCTTGGGACACAGCCGAGACATCAACGCAACTAACTATGCCTGCCATTACAAAACTGTTCCTCTTAATCCTTTTTGCACACTCCTCTCTGGTTTTCCCGTCTGTGTGAGATGTTGGGTAAGACTATAGTTACTGTCCTGGCTCTATGTTTGTTGCATATCCTATGGAAGACATCTCCCTTATTATGCCATATCCTTGGCCATGTACTGTGACTGCTCTGGGCACGGCTGCAGGCCTAGGCCTGCTCTGCATCCAGTTTTCCCCTGCATATTCTTCATATAACTCGCTGTCTGAGAATGCTGCTTTGTGTGCCTTATAATTTAGTTGTGCCTTATATCCTTTTTCTATGAACATCTACGATTTTATTGGAGCATCTCTGGACTTATTATCTCCCCCATACCAGTTAGTGGCGAGGCAACAGGTTATTTATAATTGTACTTATAGATTGTAGGGATCCAAGGCTCGCTATATTTGGGGTGGTTGAGCAGGGTGGGACGGTGGGGGTTTTTTTTCGGCCCTCCTCACAATCTTGTTGAGGTATACAGCTGTTTTGTTGGTTTTTTTCTATTGCTTTTTATTTTTGTTTTTTTGCTTCTATATTATTAACTTCACACCATCTCATTTGCTCATGGTAACAGTATGCTATGCAATTTCATACTTCTATCCAAGATCCTTATGATGTTTGTTATACTCTGATTGGTTTTCTATGGCTAAATCATTGAAAATTATCTCTTGGAACACTAGAGGTATGAACTCCACAAGCGGTCCTTGGTCTTTTCCTTTCTAAAGAAATATAAGTCCCATATTATTTTTCTTCAGGAGACACACCTTGTCCATACGAAACTATTGTCTCTTAAACGTCCCTGGTTGGCTTCCTCATACCATGCCACTCATATTACCTATTCCCGAGGGGTCTCCATTTTGTTGGCGAAGTCTCTCCTAGTTAAGACAGATCCTGAAGGGAGATTTGTTATGTTCACAATATGAATTACCTCCATAGTCTTTACATTGCTTAATGTTTATATTCCCCCCCTTTTCCTCAGACTTACTCTACTCTTACTCTTTTACTCTTTACAAGATCCCCGGGTCCCCTACTCTATATAGGGGATTTTAATGCTGTTCTTGACTCTGCACTGGACCGCTTGGGGGGATGGTGGCAGATCCTATCCCTCATTTACGAATTGGGTTCAGGTGTTTGAACTCACTGAGCTCTGGCGATGGAAACACCAAGCACCGATATACATCAGTACTCCTGTCACTCTGACTCCTTTCACACCATGTCCCGTATAGACATGGCCTTTATTACTGATGACGCACTTCCGATTGTCTCCTCGGTATCTTACCTACCTGGAGGCATATCTGACCATGCACCCCTCTCTGTGGACCTTTTCCTCCTCCCGTGTTCGGACTCCGTTAATTGGCGTCTGAACTCCCAGTGGTCAGAGGATGAGGTAGTGCAAGGGGCATGCAAGAAAGGTATAGTGAAATACTGGAGTATTCATAAATCAGGGCTCTGCTGACTCTTCTATAATATGGGAGGCCTCTAAGCCCATGCTGAGGGGCACCTTTATGTCAATCACAGGTGCGTTACACAAGAATGCTAAGCAATATACTGAGGAGTTAGAGGCTGTTATGGTAGTTGTGGAGGCTGCTTATGCTGACAATCCTGATCCCACTAGGCGAGACTTGTGGCTACATAAATGTAGAGAGTAAGAGCTTTGCTTACTGAATCTAACTAAAAACATATGCTTTATGTCACCCAGAAGACGTTCGAACAAGGTAACAAGGCTGGCCGTTTACTTGCATATCTGACTAGACCTGACTGCACTCCTATATCTATACCATGGATCCTGACCTCTCAAGGTCAGATCAGTGACACCCCTCAGGACATAATAGAGGCCTTTTTATCTTTTTATAAAGACTTGTATGCAACCAGAGCCCAGTACTCAGATGTTCAACTGGCAGAGTATTTAGCATAGGTTCCTCTCCCCCTTTTGACAGATCATGACAAAGAAGAGCTGCATGCACCCTTTGCCGTTGAGGAGCTTACCCTAGCAATTTCGCAGCTACCGACACATAAGACACCAGGCTTGGACGGTTTTTCCAGCCTAGCGGTATTCCCAATTTTGCCATCTATCGAGCCCTCTCCTTCTTAAAACATATAACAAGGCTTTGGAGGATGGGATTCTTCCCCCCTCTATGCGTGAGGCACTAATTATTCTACTGTTAAAACCTTGCAAAGATCCTCTCAAATGTGATTCTCTTTATCTGATATCCCTTATTAATGTGGATGTTAAGATCCTAGCTAAAATGTTGGCCAACTGTCTCAATTCGATGGTTGCAAAATTGGTTGGGAGTGACCAGGGTGGCTTTATACCTGGTCAATCCACCAGAATGAATATCTGTAGACTGTTCCAGAACTTGCAATATCCTCACGAATGCCCTCCCACCCGTGTCATAGTGTCCCTGGACACATGAAAAGCATTCGATAGTGTGGAGTGGTCCTACCTACTTCAAGTGTTACAGCTCTATGGATTTGGTCCCCATGTTATTAAATGGATGACTCCTCTATACTTCACCGATGGCCCGTATTAGGATTAATTCTCATGTCACTGAGGCCTTTCCGATAACTAGGAGCACTAGGCAGGGGTGCCCACTGTCTCCCCTCCTATTTGCCCTAGCTATGGAACCCCTTGCTATAAGGCTTCATAGCTCCCCATTAATTAAAGGTCTCCCCATTGGTACTATAGAGGAACATATTTTTCTGTATGCAGATAACACCTTAGTATACCTGGCTGACCCCCACGACTCTCTTAAAAACCTTCTTTCTGAAATGAGCCACTTTGGAGATTACTCTGGGTTCCAGGTGAACTGGGACAAGGCTATCCTTTTTCCATTAGATCAAGCTGCTGTACCCCTGATTCACCCAGACTCCAAACTGCAGGTTGCCCCCTCCTTTAGATACCTACAGTAGGTATTATAGTCCAACTCCCTCTCTCCTCATATATTACCAATAATTTGTGTCCATTACTGTCACAGCTACAAACACAAACTAAACAATGGATGGATCTGCCCCTGGATCTCATGGTCAGTGCCAATGTCATTAAAATGATTTACTTACCCAAATGACTCTACCTTATGGCAAATTTCCCTTGTACGATCCCAAGACCCATTTCAAACGTATAGACACCATATGTACTGCGTTCCTATGGAACGGCTGACCCCCTAGGGTTGCACTCAAAATATTGAGACTCCCATCCCATTTAGCAGGTCTGGCCTTCCCTAATTTTTACCTATACTATCTGGCATCTCAACTGTTACATATCCATGACTGGTTACATCCAAATTCCACTAATGCCTGCACCACCACGGAGGGGGCCTCCTCATTAGAGACCCTCCTTAATGTGATCTATAGAGGTTGTGTACCGACCCGCCCGGGCGTGTCGATTACACGTACCTCTCTCTCCCTATTCCAATCAATAGTCTCAAAGACTTCTAAAGACTCTTGGTCAACATCCCCCAATACTCCTCTAGGGTTCAACCCTACCCTTAAAGAGCTATATTCCCTGCCTGACCCACTGAGATGGTCCTCTAAAGGAGTCAAATATTTATGTCACATTTATACTTTGCAAGGTTGTAAGACCCTATCAAATGCATATAGACTTTGACCTGCCACGCACCTACTTATTCTATCATTACCAGCTTAGACGTGCTATACGCACACAATTCAGATTTCTAGACAATCCTATTCAGACGCCCACCCTGGAAAAGGTGTTAAGAAACCCAGACCCTACAAAGTGTATTTCTATTTATTATTCCACCCTTCTGATCGAAACTAACCCTAGATTTAGGAGTGCACAGGCAAAATGGTCCTCCTTGGATATACCATTTATGAAAGAAGATTGGTCTGAGTTTAGCGACACATTTAAGACTTCTGCCATTTCCTCAAGGGATCGGGTTATTCAGCTCAAGATCTTTTACCACTCTCATCTTACCCCAGCTAGAATGTATACGATGGGGTTGTCCTGACTGTCCTGACTGTTTTAGAGAAAAGGAAGCACAGAGAAGTGCCACTCAGTAACAGGTTTTATTAAATGTAGAACAAGCATAAAACACTTACATATAAGATAGGAAGTAACAGCTCCTCTGGAAGTGGGTGAGCCTCTCTAGTGAGCCTGCAGCGCTGACTGTGTGGGAGACCGGTCCTATAGAAACCCCAATGTCGGAAGACAGGTGTCACGCACCTGGTGGTGGAGTCTGTCTTGTGCAGGAAGCAACCACTCTTACGGCTCTGGTTCAGGAACCCCTGGTAGAGCAGACAGGAGATTCGAGAGCACAGAGGGGCACGATGATTGGACTGATCACTGGTGGTGGTGTGAAGGGTCCAGTAGTGGCTCGTGCAATCCATAGAGTAGTGATGCAGGCAGGGGTCAGCAATTGGCTGGCAAAGCGGGACAGAAGGTGCAGGATGAAGAATTGTCTAGTACAGGCAGGGTCGTTAACAGGCGGGCAGCGAGGTACACAAGGGTCAGGCAGAAGAGTCGTCGTGGGCAAGCTGGGGGTAGGTGCAGGCAGAGGTCAATCAAGGTCAGACAAGCCGGGTCACAGGAACAGAATTCAGAATACAGATCACTTCAGGAACTCACTCAAACGCTGTAGAGTGGACAGCACCTGTCCCACGATTATCCCTTTGGCGCCTGCCATCACTTTGTTATCGCTGACTGTTTTAGAGGATGTGGCCAAAGTGCTGACTTCTTACTTCTTGTTTCTGGACCTGTCCAATAATTTTGGACTTCTGCGTGAACATAGGCTCTTTTATTTCCTCGGCGTTGGGCCTCCCAAATATTATACACCCCATGAATTGTCTTTTGGGCATTTTTGGTGATCTATCTATCTCATCCCAGGCCAAGAGACTGCTTTGCATCCTTTACTTTTATGCAAAGAAGTCCCTTCTGCTGGCATGGAAGGGATCAGCAATTCCAACAAAAACCCTGTGGTTGAAACTGGTAAATGATTTTCTGCCCTTATATAAGCTTACTTTTGATATCAGAAAGAGAAGTAAAACATTTAATAAAATATGGGGTGGATGGCTGGCCAGCCCCCTCACTCTATGTCCAGTTTTACCGTAAGTGGATGGCCCGCTAGACACCCACGCCAATACAATATTCGCTGTATTTGTACTATTAAACTGTGCTGTATTATTGTATAGAACTGTATTACATTGCATGACTAATAACCACAAGATACGTGTGACATATTTTATTTTGTATGTACAAAGTTGTGGGTGTACATTAAGCTAGGTAACGCTGTATGTTTTGTTTTTCTGTATGTCTTTTTTTTTCTGAAAATGCAATATTAATATATATTTAAAAAAAAAGATATACTGTACAATTGTTGAATGATACCACTGTAAACAACCATAGTGGGTTGTTTATCTTATTTTTGTTGGCCCCTTAACAGGCCATGTCCAAACATTGTTCCATCAAAAAACAACTTTCCCATTTTAAGTTATGTCCACTTACCATACCTTATGTAATTACTCTTGCTAGGAAGTCTACCCTAGTACTAGTTAGCCAGAATGCTAAAAATTGATGCTGAGTGAGGCCATCTACGCAGGATATGACAGCGAAAAACCTAAGAGAAGCAGAGATTTCAGTCCGATGCTCCGTGCTGATCCTTCACATACCGGGAGTCCACTACTGGCTCCAGAAACAGCATCAGTGCCGAGGACAACAGTCAGGTGACCTTTGAAAGTAAAAACTGAACTTATGACCAATATTATTAGGAAAAGGTGGAAACACTACTCAGCATCCATCAGTGGCGGCTGGTGAAGTTTTAGGATGGGGGGGCCCCAGGCCCTGCCCTTCCTTTTTGACCCTTTATAGAATCCACCCCTTATAGAATCCACCCACTCCGTCCCCTGTATTCCACATATTGTGTCAGGGGTACACAGCTCAGCATCACAGGACACAGTATACAGCTCAGCATCACAGGACACAGTATACAGCTCAGCATCACAGGACACAGTATACAGCTCAGCATCACAGGTGGGGTATATAGCAGCCAGTATCACAGGACACAATATAGAGCCCCAGCATCACAGGTAGGGGTATATAGCAGCCAGTATCACAGGTGGGGAAAATTGCAGCCAATAACACAGGTGGGGGTAAATTGCAGCCAATATCGCAGGTGGGGTAAATTGCAGCCAATATCGCAGGTGGGGTAAATTGCAGTCAATATTACAGGCGGGGGTAAATTGCAGCCAGTATCACAGGTGGGGGTAAATTGCAGGCAGTATCACAGGTGGGGGTAAATTACAGCCAATATCACA
>BLSH010043956.1:359538-374628 GCA_018402905.1 Glandirana rugosa
CTCTGAGTTATTCGAATGGAATTTGTCACAAATACGGTGTTAGTACGGTGTTCTCAATTTCACCTCAAGGTCGGATTTAGTGTTGATACCGATTAATATCTCCTGGGGGTGGCGGTGAATAAAAACCGATAAAAAAACAAACAAATGGAAAAGACATCGGAAAATCGACAGATAGTAAGACCAAAGGGTAAGTGAGGACCTTATCGACACAGTAGTGAGGGTTCTCAGGTACCCTTTCTTCAAAGGTATCGTTGTCCCGCCTTTGGACCGGCTGTATGTCACCCCGTACGAAGGAAGGGTGACGTGTATGTGCTCTAACCCTCCACGTACGACGAAGCCCGTAAGGACTCTCTTCCAGGATTAGGATACCCAGCATGCACCTCCCAATCTCGTGTATGTGCAGTGGGAAGGAAGCATGCCCCACTGTATGTCGGCCAGGTTTCCGCCCTGTTGCTATGGAAACTTCTTTCCCATGGACTCTTGGGAGTGATGACACAGCTATTCCAGGAGTGAATGGGAAACCAGAATGATAGACAGCTAAAAGGCTACAGAAAAGGTAAACAAACAAAAAAATAGCCAAAAATAAGTGGCGGTGGGGGTCCTCTATAATTAGCCATAGTTGTGATTTAGGCTGGAACTCCACTTTAACTCTTGTGGCATGATTGTGGCATAAACACTGTTTAAGGTAAGCTTATTGAGTCTCAGATTTCAGAAGGCATACCTTGTGTCCTTTTGAGCTAGTCGATGGCCTTGAATATTTTTTCATAAAGGCAACAAAATGGTCCTTTATTTCAGACTTGTTCTTTTGTGTTTTCTCCAGTGCTGGATGAAGCCTGCTAATGATTGTTTGGAAGTCCGATGCAGCACAAAGGGCTAAAGGTGCAACCAAGGTATTAGAACCATCCTTGAAGAATTTATCTTATAATATTCTGATAAATTCTCTGTCCTCAACTGTTAGGGCTATTTTATTCTCCTCAAGTGTAGCACAAAACAGTGAGCTCTCTAAGTTATCATCATAGAGCACAGGATGACGTCCATAGGCTTCTCCTTCACTTCATAGTGATGAAAGCATGGTCTGAAATAAATTGTGTATCCATTTTATATTACATGAGTTTTAAAGAACTTGACCTCAGATCATTTGGGTATCTTGTCCAAACAAATACCACCCACAATTACTTGGCCTAGATCAAGTCTTTGTGCATATGGGGTGTTTTCAGGACCATTGCACCATTGGCACACTTTATGTACTCTGAGAATGTCTCTTCTCAGCAAAACTAACATTTCAGAAATCTAATCAGTCATGTTCCCTAAAAGAGAAGTATGGCCAAATCTTTTCTGGCTATACTTCTCTTGTGGGTCACAGGAGTTCACCTACTTTTGCTCTCCTGTGCTATTGCCCACTATCAGCAGACATCACAGAGCCACTCCAGGCTCTTGAACGATCCTGACCACATTGTCAGGATCTAACCAGCTGCCTGATTGACAGTTGGCTTTGGCTCTAAGCGCTTCAGTTGAGTGCTGAAGGGGCAGAACGGAGAGCAGTCACTGCTCTCCACTCTGAGCAGACTGAAAACTGAGTGATGACTGGTCTTGTGATTGCTCAGTCTTAGAGCACACATGGGACAGTTGTAGTATTACACAGATGCTGCAGCATAGAGGTAAGTATGTAGCTTTATTTTTTTTATGTACCTCAAACTTCTCCTTTAAGTGGGGTCGATAATATGCAGCTTCCAGAATAGGAATATCTTCCATGTCGTGGGGGAACCTGGTCAAATTAATTTAATGTTGATGATGGTATGTGCAAATTTCTTTTGTTTGAGGAGACAATGTACTCATTAGTCCTTCCGTCGAAAGTCTCTACAAGACCAGGACAGATTTTGAGGGTATATTATGTTGCATGTAGATTTTACCAGGGATCTGTTGCTTTGTTCATCTAGTATACATAGCATATACATGTATCTTGATGGCTTCCTCTGGTTGTTCCTGGTATATCAAAAAAAATAAGCATCCACCTGGACATTTTCATATAGTGTTGTAAAAGGGGGAGGATACACAAGGTATTGAGGAGCAATATTACCACTGGAGTCTGTGAGAGATAGTAGATTCCAGCAGATGATACAACCCATCAGTATCTGCCTGAAGCTAAAATATCATATGTCCTTAATTAATGTTTTGAAAGGCAGTCAAGGTGGTTTGAGCATTTGAGCGATGTCCAACTTTTCAGGTAGGTTGTAAATTCCACTTGGTCTTAGAATGATTTGAAGCCTATTGAAAAGTCTTGTGTCTGTAACTAAAAAATGTGATGTCTCAACTAACCATTTTTAGACTTCTGTCCTCATTACTCAATTTTGAAACTACTCACCTTAAATCAAAGGAAAGAAACGTTTTATCATCTATGTCAAGTATTCAAAGATACAAGACTTTGTTTATATATGCTCCCCTTAGGTCCTGATATACTGTATATATAGCCCAAACCCAGTCCAATTGTGCCTATAGGCTGCAGGTTTCATTTACTGCATGAAAAATATAAAATACTAAATAATATGAATATAAACCAACCCAGGTTAAACACATTTTAAATTCAATTTTAATGTTGTGTCCGGAATTATTTTTGTAAAATGTTACCAGTATTTGAAATGTTTTTGATTTTTTGGAAAAAATATGAGTGCTGTATTTACAGTACATGCATGCATTATATTAGGGCTCTATAGAGCTGTTTTAATGGAACAGACAGAATAAAAGGACCCTTGCTAAAAGACCGCATAGAACTTTATTAAATATTTGTAAGGTTGATGAACACTGAATCTTTTTAGAGACTTCAGCTCTGTCCAGGAACAAATTTGTTCCAAAGTATTATCCCAGTTTTGACACCTGAAGCAGTGTTAAGCCTGGGATTTGCAAAAGATTAGCTCCACAAAGCTTTGTATTTTCACAAAAGAGTTATACTGCATATTTCTGATTTACAGATCCTTGGAATACGGACCTTAAAGTGAACCTGTGCTTTGCCAATGCTGGACAAAGTGACAAGTTTGCTTTAGTGGCAACTCCCCCAGCTGGTGATACTTACCTTCCGTTTGGCCCACTGACCATCAGAGCAATAGAAAAAAAAATCTGTATTTCTAGGTACCGAGACCATGTCACCTACTCCCCTTTCTTCCATGTGACAGTGTTGGTGATTGGCTGCTCAGGCACCCACCCCTGTCACATGGGCATAGGGAGAGAGTGTTCAAGACTTGTGTAAGCTTCAAGCCATGACTCAGCATGTACATAGATATAACGTTCTTCATTCCCATCACCCGAATGATAAGGGGTATTTAAAGCACTGGTGTTGCCACCATAAAAGTGAACCTGGTGCTTTTCTGACCATTTGTAAAGAACAGGTTTGCTTTCAGAGAACAAATGCTCATAAAGCAGCCCTGATATAGGAAAAAAAAACATAAGACACAAGAACGTTAAAGGTTATCTCTAGGCAGAGCTAAAAATTTGTAGTGAGAATTCATTTAGTTAAAGAAAATGAAAAATTATATGGCTTCATTTCCTGTAGAAACCCCACCACCTGCAGTCTTCTCTGAGTTTTGACTTTGACACTTCTGCTTGATAAGAGCAGAGTGAGAAGTCCTTCTTTTTACTTTGCCAAGACGAGCTCATGATCTCTCTAGTAGAATATCCAACAAAATATGTACAAACAATATATTTTGGCACACAGTCCCTTGCACCTACTACTGCTTTTAAAGAATAACAGTAACATACTGACCAAATCACTAAGACAAACCAATGACTAGCTCACCAAGTCATTGTGGTACACAAACACAACATGTAGTGAATATTGGTGTTAGCCACAGCCCAAATATTTGGCATACGTGTGGCTTAGCCTATTGCCCCTAATTGGTATCCACTGTCTTTGTTGTTTAATTCTTGATCGGAACTTGGAAGGTCTCTAGAAGGCTTATATTCTGGTTTATAGCTCTCGAGGATGGTCCTCAGTGAGTTCACAGAACCTAATCTGTATATGAAGTCAGCATTTTTTTTTTTAGTTTTGTACAAAGTGGTGAAGAGTTAAAGTTTGTCTAAAGCCAAACCTTTTTTTTTAGTTCTGGATAAAGTGTGAAAAGGTTATAAAAACGTATGTTTTTCGGTTCATGTTGCTCTCTGTCCCTACATGGGAGAATTACCCCCTTCTTTTGCCTCACAACCGTTGTCAATCCATAATTCCACAAGATTTCCCCTTACTTTGGAGAGGTTTACTCTTACTTCCTGTTGTGTCTCTGGGACAGGAAGTGGGACAGACACCAAAAAAAGGGACCCCACTGGGGGTTTAATCATTTCCCACTCTATCCAAAACTCACAAAATACATTTTAAGCAATTAAGTCTCTGAAACCCTGACCTTGATGATGATAACATCATTGATTTCACCAAAACCTTTCATTTTCCACAGGTCTTGTTTAAACTTGACTTCACTGAAGGTATCATTAGGTTTCTGTAATAAAGTTGACTTGTTCTAATTATGGCAGTTGGCCTGTAGGCTCAATGTAATTGAGATTACCTTCACTAATGAATTATATCCAGTGAGTTCACAGCAAGTGGACCCGAGCTCAAATGGATCAAAGTTTAAAAACATAGAAAGGAGCAGCCAAGAGGGTAAGAGCACAGAGAGCAGCAAGCTTGGGTCAGGCGCGCAGGAGCCAGAAGCAATGAATTGGATCCAATGCTTATTTTCTTTGGCTCCACTAAGCAACAGCACGGAATGTAAATTGTCTTCTCTTTGGAATGCCGGCTCCACTGCCAGAACTCACCTGATACCATCTCTGTCTGGCACCGAAGGAGCAGGTGCTTTATCAAGCGACCTAGGGCACGTAGGCACTGGATGTCTACACTCTTACTTGGCATGGTGTAGGATGTCAAACAACTTGTCTTGCTCTATTGTTTTAAGATGTGTAATATATTTTATGATGGTATTTAAGTCGCAAGGCCAGATTCTCAGTTCTGGATTGTACATTTGTATGGGCAGAGTTCTGCATCCACATCTAGTTTTAGACATAGACGTTCTATTATGAAGCTGTGTACTTGTTTAAATCTTTTCCTATGTGCCTGCATTATTTTCCCCTGTTTGTTACATCATACTGTGTCATGGGATATGATGTGATATGAAAGATTAACATTATTACTGTAGTAAGGTTTAGTTTTGCTTTGGTTTTAATATATTTATGTTCAGTTTCTATAGGCTGGCTTGGCTGTTTTTATCATGGACATTTTGTCAGAAAGAATTTCAGCACATTTATTTTCCTCCCAATTTTTTTAGTACATGTATACCTGACCCATAACCCTTATACTTGACTCTTAACTCTAACCATGAGCCTAATCTTTAAACGTAACTCTTATGCCCCGTACACAGGATCCGAAAATCGGACAACAGATCGTCCGTTTTTCTTTGCATGCTAATCTCAGATCGAATCGGAAGAGTTTACTAAAGTCACGAAAATTCTCCTAAGACAGAATAAAAAATCTGAAGTGATGTAATGTGTTGCAGTGTATTTGTATTGTATTTTTGGACGACAACTGTACTGATTAAACGAAAATTATACGATATGTTATCATGCAATCAAAATTTTCATGCATGTCTGATTATCAGATGGACTGTCATGATCGTCTCTCATAAGCTGTGTATTAACGATCCGATTATCATACCATCGCATCATATGCGGTATTTTTCGTCCTATTTTCAGATCATGTGTATGGCCATTAGACTGCATTCACACCTGAGCGTGTCGTTTTCATTCAGAAAGTCATGATTTTTGCAGCGATTTTGCCACGTTTTGCCGTGATTTTATACAGGTCAAAAGGTCACCAATGTAAAAAGCAGAAAAACGCCTAAATCTGCCTGAAAAATACTTCCAGAACTTGTTTGAGCTTCAGGCGTTTTCAGGCTTTTGGCTTCAGGCGTTTTTGAGTGGAGATGTGAACCATCTCCATAGATAAATATTGATTTTTTCCCCAAGCTACAAAATGCTCAAGTGTGAATGGGGCCTATAGTGACTGTATATAAAAAAACAAAACAAAAAAAAACAAAGAAGGCATCCCTGCACAGAAAGCAAATAATACTAACCTGCCTCAATGCCTGCAAATTAGGTTTTGGTAAAGATCCAAGCTTCCTGAATGATGTTCAGCATTTGACACTTTCAAGAATGTCAGATGCTGGCATCCCCCAATGTGCTCTGTGGTTTCCCCCACCGACCCCTATCTCATAGTAGTAATGTAGGGACCAGTTGTGCAGAGTGCAGGAGGGAAGGGGTCTGGCATCTGACACATCCAGAATTGTGGCAGATGCTGAAGATCTTTAACCAGGCTTAGAAATTCAACACAGTGGATCTTGGCGGTCTGGTCAGTGGGACAGGTAAGAATGAATTGCTTTCTTTTCAGGGATGTTTTTTTCCCCTTTTTAAAAAAACAAATGGGTCACTCTAATTTGAACCTAACCACTAACACAACAGATAAGAGTAAGGCACAAATCATCATTTTTTGCTGCCTGAACTGAAATAAATATATTTTGCTGAACCTTCAATTTGACTCTGAGCTTCATGTGCAAACCACTCTTTGGATTAATGATTGGTTTAATGGGTTTTATAGTTCTGGTCCAATCACTGTATGGCCTTCAAGATAATTTGTCCCCCATTTGTCTACCTGTGTTCAAAATGGTAATCAGCCTACAATCAACTGCCTTGTAGTCTCAGTTGTAGCCAACTAATGGCTACTGTTTAACCGTTTCCTGGCCGACTTGCGTACATTTACTGCTGCAATGTACCTCTGTCCCGCAAATTGCCGTTTATAAATGGCGGCTCATGCGTGCGCTGTAGCGAGTGGGGCGCTCTCGTGCTTGCCGCACTCTGCAGGAGTGACTCGATCTCCGCCGGTGAACCGGAATTGCCCAGCAGAGAGGAAGAATGGGGAACCGCTGATGTAAACACGGCGGTTCCCCGCTCCGTCAGTGGGCATGTAAGAGATCTACTGATCCCTGTCACTGGGATCAGTTATATCTCTTATGCCCCTGGTAGCCCAGCCCCCTCACAGTTAGAACACGCCTAGGGAACACAGTTAACCCCTAGAGCTCCCCCTGCAGGTTAACCCCTTTACTGCCAATGACATTTACACAGTAATCAGTGAATATTTAAATTTTTGATCACTGTATACATTTCATTGGTCCCAAAAAAGTGTCAAAAATGTCCGACACATCCGCCGCAATATCGCAGATTGCTGCCATTACTAGTAAAAAAAAAAAAATTGTAAAAACGCCAGAAATGAATTCTCATGGTTTGTAAACGCAGCAACTTTTGTGCAAACCAATCAATAAATGTCGATTGCAATTTTTATTACCAAAAATATGAGGAAGAATATAAATCAGCCAAAACCGATGAATAAATTGTTTTTTTATATTTTTTTTATATGTATTTTGGCAAATAAGAAATATTTTTTTTTTGTAAAATTGTCGCTCTTTTTTTGTTTATAGCGGTGATCAGAAATAACGCAGAGGTGATCAATTACCCCTAAAAGAAAGCTTTATTTGTGGGGAAAAAAGGACGCAAATTTTGTTAGGGTACAGCGTCGCATGACCGCGCAATTGTCCGTTAAAATGACGCAGTGCTGAATCGCAAAAAGTGCTCTGGTCCTAACTTGGGAAATCCTTCCGGGGCTGAAGAGGTTAACTCACAGTGCAGTAATCTCCAACATGTGTGTGTTTCATGGTGACCTACCACCCCCTCCACACCGCCCACAACTAAAAAGTCAAATACAAAATATGTCCCTATTGGAGAATCAGAAAACCAGCTCAATTTGCTTTCCATCTATATTTAATTGTAAGAGATCCAGCCACATCAGCAGGTTTTTCACAATTCTTTAGGGTAGAACTGCAGTCTTTGTTGTACAGCTTACATCTTTTTTCCATTTTATTGGCACGGATGCTACAAAATAGGGGATATGGCAATGCTGAAGCCAAGACCATGATGTCTAAAATGTTCACTGGCTGTTAGAACCAAGTTTGCCCGTTGGTGGCACTGTGGTGCTCTGGGTGGAAAGCTGCAGTTTTAGTGTCCACCAGCAGGTGTCTACAAGCAGCCAGCAGGTTCCAGCGATCAGATCCACCTGACCACATATGCTGGGAGGGTACTTAAGTCCCACCTTTGCTACTGCTAATTGCCTCCGTGTTTTGGCTGCTCCTGCTTGTACCCTGTTTTTTGTGCTGCTGTCTGACTCTGAAGCCATTTTCTTTTGCTTTTGCTCTTGCCCTTGCCCTGCATCCAGTATACTGCTGCCGTGTTCCCATCTCACTTTGTTTTCACCTATCTCATACGCTCCCCCAGTTTTTAACCTGCCTTGTATATTTCACCTGTATATATTTGTATATTTAGCTAGTTGTTAGGTTTCTGTCTTTTGTTATTTAGTTTTGCATTTCGTTTTTATTGCTGTTGGTGTGTGGCTATTGTTCACTGTAAATAAATTTCACTCTAAAGCTATATATATACATGGTCTGATCCTAGTTTTCTTGGTGTAGCTACATATATCTGGTCTCCCAGCTGCTGATTCCTGACATTGTCTCACATTCAGGGTTCTTCAGAATACAGGTATAATAAATCCCTGTCCTCCTCTCCCCCCGTGTTCTTTCTTTTTTGGTCTCCAGGCCACCTGTTGATTGGAGTGGTAAGTACTGTTTGCTGCATTCCCCCCTGCCGAACCTACCCCTCCATGTTCAGCCTCTCATGGAGTTGGAAGACCCTGAATGCTGGAGGTAAATCTTCCTAAAAACTGAGTGCCCTTTTTGTGCCAGAGCCACGGGCAAAATTATACTTAAACAACATTGACATTATAGAGGTGTGGTATTATAAAAGCTCTGCAATGCCATCATTGCCTCTCCCTTGGGACTGTGTCTGCTGTCTGCCTTTGGAAATGCTACCTGAGCTCACCTGTCTACCCATGGAAGGGCTGATTAAGCTCACCTGTCTGCCTATGGAAGGGCTGACTGAGCTCACCTGTCTGCTGCTTCTGAAGTGAGTGGATGAAGGCAAATGGGTCTTAAAGAGACAGTGTACCTGTTTGTTTTTGGTGAGAGGTAATATGATTTTTTCCAGATATTTTGTTCAAGTATGAGCTTGCCACACCTGTTAGTGGCACAGAAGACTAGCAAAGGTAGGAGGGGCAACGAGGACCATGTTTTTTAAAAGAGTGCTCAAGGAATGTAAATGAAGATGTTTTGCATTATCTTAGGAGCAGAAACCCTGAACACAAATGCTCCAAAAGACATAAGACCCGCCAATGATCATCTCATCCTGACCGGGATGACGACACCTAACAGGTTGTCACCTTCAAGCATGTGGTCAATACACTCTAAAGGAGCTGTTTTCCCTTACAAGCATGTGGTCAATACACTCTAAAGGAGCTGTTTTCTCTTACAAGCATGTGGTCAATACACTCTGAAGGAGTTTTCCCTTATAAGCAGGTGGTCAATACACTCTAAAGGAGCTGTTTTCCCTTACAAGCATGTGGTCAATACACTCTAAAGGAGTTTTCCCTTACAAGCATGTGGTCGATACACTCTAAAGGAGTTGTTTTTCCTTACACGCATGTGGTCAATACACACTAAAGGAGCAGTTTTCCACTTACAAGCATGAGGTCAACACTAAAGGAGTAGTTTCCACCTACCCTGTAAAGGGACAGGATCCAGGCACATGTCTCCTACCTAGCTCGTATAGAGTTTGGGCTGTCCAGCCTGCTTTGCTGGGATGTGGTCCCTGTGTTCACATGCTAATTGCATTGCTGATCAGGGAGTCCTCCACAGGGTGGCTTTCATGCTCCCCAAGCACTCCATGGGGCACTGGCTCACAAGTGTTTATGCCAGCATGAGAGGAAATGCCTCACTCAGCTCAGGGTGCATTTTGGGCCTGCACGCAGTCTGCAGTGGCAGAGAAGTGAAATTGCACAGGTTCCCTCACAAGATGCGGTTGTGCAAAATTCTAAAGCCCTATTAAGACGGCTATAGCAGAAAGTATGCTGCAAATATCCACGCCACAAGCAACACCCATAATGAGAGGGTGTAAAGAGCTCGTTGATGGAGGCAGACCTCATCAGAAGACCAATTTACAGTTCAGGTTCTCTAAGCTTTATCCACATAAGATGGCTGATGTATGTTTATGCACTGCATTTCCAGGGGTGGATGCTGCCCTCTAGCGTCTGGCGCATCAAGTGTCTTTGCCTTTTTATAACTCAGTTGCCTTCAGAGATCCTAGGGATGAGAGAGTGGACTTGGTCACACCAGGTGGACAGGGTTTAACTTGGATTCCAATTACCTAGTTCACACCCGTGCAGCGCATTCTAGGGCAGACAACAAAAGTAGGATGTTACATTGTTTCGGTATGGAACACATCTGGAAAGTGGCAAAACACATTGAGAATGCATCAAGAACATTCATGCAGAAACACATCTGGAACACAGAAATTGTGGTGATCGGGCCATCAGACTTCTACAGAATCTATTCAGTGACAGATTTTGCCGGTCAACCAGCAATAGCGTTTGTATACTCTTCTATATTCCTGGTACCCAAAGCATCCAGAGAGCTCAGAACGGTGTTGTTCCTGAGGTCCTTAAATCAATTCATCAGCCCCGGAAGATTCAGGATGGAGCCAGTATATACGATATCGGTAGTGCAACCAGGAGATTGGCTAATTTCAATCAATTTGGCAGATGTCTATTTACATGTCCCGATTCACAAACACCATCAGGGGATTTATTGCGCTGGAAGAAGGTGGTCCTGGGGGTTAATCAGGGAGAGTTAACACATAGTGTGCTGACATGAGGACGGACCAGGAAAGGAAAATTACGGTGAGTATTGATAACAATTTTCCGTTATATTGTGTTATGTAGGACTAGGTGAAGGAGCAGAGCTGCAGAGAAAACTACCTGAATGACTTCAATGCTTCTGTGAATTTTGAACATAGCTCCCAACTGCCCTTTGTTTGGAAGGACTGTCCTTATTTTGGGACCAAATCCCCCAGTCCCCTCCCACATCAGTTGTTCCTCTTGTTGGTGTGATGTATAGACATCTAAGAAAAAAAAGGAACAACAAACTATTTCGTTACCAGAAGTGACATACTACAATAAACTTTTATTCAACTTCTTTTGATATGAAAACTGTTAAATGAAATAGCCAAAATAAAGGAAATATAGTGGTGGAAAAAGCATTTGTGGGTTAAACCAAATATTTTGCATATCAATTCTTCATGGCCAGCTGATCAGTTCATGCATAGTTTTCGTTTAAGAGGACGTACAACTGTATCACTATACATCAAATCATTATTTTGGTATTTCTACACAGTTCATCATCGGCTGTATGCTTTATAAAATGATGAATCCCTTTAAATTATAGAGTAAATGGGAGAATGTTTTTATTGCCATTGTTTTACCACAGCCTCCTGACGATGTCAGTGATGGTGAAATGCGTAGGGAGGAGCTAGGGCGTGCGATGACCTTGCGCACCGGGACACGGTGGCCATCTTGTTGTTTGGAAACGATCGGTAGTTTTAAATCAATGCCTTCACTTTTTATATATCATGACAGTGCAAGATTTTATTATCTTTTAATAAACCTGTTGGAACACACTGCACGATGATATGCAATTTTGTTCCTTTTTGGATGGATGCAAGCAATTGGTGAACCTCGGGCAGTGGATATATCCAGTAAAGCAAATTGAGATATCCTTCTGAGACGCCACTCCAGCTGACTGTTTTGAGCAGGGCTGATTGACCTCTGTAGTGGGGGTCCATGCTTAGCGGTAAGAGGCTGTGTGAACGGGTGTTGGTGGAGGCTCTCCTTTTCACATCCTTATGTCTGTTTCACAATCATTTTGGCTCATCACAGAGACTATACATATTACAATCATATGACTGTTAATTCATTTTTAAGTGCTGCCCTTTTGTCATTTTTTTATAACGTCTTGATCATATATGTATATTTTATGTGCATTGTGGGTATGGTCTATAAAAAATGTCCTGCTAGCTACATCTCAGATACAGTTTCCAATAAAATGTGTGATCAAAAGGTAAAGCATGTAAAATGTGCAATGTGCCTACAACACATGGGGCCTTATGTGTTAAGTTATACATTATACCAGTTATACAAATTTAAAAAACATGTAAATATATTAAAGCAATAATAATATTGTCTGAGCTGTAATGTTGTGCTTTATGTTTATCTTGATAATCATGTCTCTTTAAAACCTTTATATTTAAAGACACTAGCTTAACCTCTTCACGCCCGTGCTATAGATGAAAGACGTCCACAGCACGGAGCTGAATTGCCGGGAGGGCGTCCATGTCCGCCCTCCCAAGCATGCGCTGTCAGCTCGTCCCTGCGGGTCGAGCACAGCGCGCTCTGTGAACACTGAGTCCATGTGACTCGGCTGATCACAGTTCGGACTAAGGGGGCGGTCTCGCCCCCTTACCACATGATCAGCCGTCAGCCAATGACAACTGATCACGTGATGTAAACAGAAGATCAGTGATCGGTATTTGTTTCCCTCTCGCTGTGAGCATGAGGGAAAAAAGAAGCCGATCACCAGCTTTTGTCAGAGGGACATCGGTCCCTCGCACAGAGAGCCATGGATGGCTCGTCTGTGCCCACCAGTGCCCCCTGCCAGTGCCACCTATCATTACCCACCAGTGCCACCTGCCAGTACCCACCAGTGCCCACAGTGCCACCTACCAATGCCCACAGTGCCACCTACCTTTGCCCACCAGTGCTGCCAATCAATGCCCATCAGTGCTGCATCATTAGTGCCACTGATCAGTGCTGCCTATCTGCATCACCTACCAGTGCACAGCAGTGCCCATCAGTGACCAACAGTGTCACCTCTCAGTGATGATTATCAGTGCCACCTATCAGTGCCCTCAAGTGCCACTGATCAGTGCCCTTCAGTGCAGCCTATCAGTGCCCATCAGTGCAGCCTATCAGTGCAGCTGATCAGTGCCAATCAGTGTAGCCTATCAGTGCCCATCAGTGCAGCCTCATCAGCGCACATCAGTGAAGAAAAAAATTACCTGTTTTCTAAATTTTATAAAAAAAAACATGAAACAGTTTTTTTTCCCCAAAGTTTTCGGGTTTTTTTTGTTTTTTTAGCAAAAAATAAAAAACCCAGCAGTGATTAAATACCACCAAAAGAAACCTCTATTTGTCCGGAAAAAAATTATAAACATACAGTGTACCATGACTGCGCAATTGTCATTCAAAGTGTGACAGCGCTAGAAGCTGAAAATTGGTCTGGGCAGGAGGGGTGTTTAAGTGCCCGGTAAGCAAGTGGTTAAGTAGCCTGTAGTGGAAAAAAATCGAAGACATCATGGGGTTGGGACCTTGTCCAGGGCTGCTGTTCACCTAAAGCTTCTTGTAGCCCTGACTGCCTGATCCACATCACAAGCTCATTTATTTCCATTGGATACGGACGAAATATTTTCAAAAGCTTTCTGGCCCTAACCATTAGTCAGCAGCAGGCATGGGATGTGGTGATGTCACTTCTGTACTATGTGAACAATAATGGGATTTGTAAAAAGGGTACCTGTGATAATCTGCGTGCAGCACACACTATAGCACAATGTCTAGATATCCTGGCCAAGTACGGATGTGTCAGGAACAAAAGGCCCGGGAACTGGTTCTCAGCTGGAGCTGGCAGCTGCAATGATGAATGTGTTGACAGGCAAAACATTGAAAGTTTTACTCTGTAATAAGTCCCTTGGCCTCGCTAGCATCAGAGAGCGAAAAACAAGATTCCTGCTCGTTCTTGATAAAACTAAACGTGGACATTCAATAATTAAAGTGTAACCGTGGCTCCTAGTACCAGGAGATGCTCCCAGTGCCTGAATCTGATGTAACACCAGAAGAATGTTTTAATTAATCTGCACAAAATACCACTGCTTAATGTTTTTCTTGGATATGAGATGAAGGTCTAATTAGGGAAGAGAAAATATGTCGCTCTTCAATATGAATTTGGGCTTTTTCAATGAAATTAGTTTATTTTCATTCAGTATAGGGTTGCTGTATGAGGTCAGAGAGCTGCTGATGGGCTACAGAGCATTGGTGGTTGCCTTCTTTTAAAACGCATCGAAAGCCAAGAACAAACATTTTTATATATTGCAGCTATCCAGTCTTTAGATGTGGTTTTCAAACTTTTTTCCTATATTTTCACCTTGCGAACATGACAGTAACACACTTTCTCTCCTAGTGTGACAGCACTATCTTTTAAGAAGCAGTTTTTTCACCACAGGACAGGACTACAAACACCTCCCCTCTGCTCCATAATATAGAAGGGAGGGGTTCTGTAGTAACAATGCAACTGATAGGAATGCAACTCAGGCAGCGTGCACAAGTTATTAGCTGACAAGATTTCTGGCAGGTCAAACAGGGGGTACGGGATCAGTTGAATCTGAGACTATTATGCTTCCGCCTCTAGGAGGAAGTGGACACTGGCAAACAAAAAAGCTGGTTGTCAGCTCCCATTCCCATGATGCTTCAGTATTTTTGATATATGTCCTAAGAGGATGGACAGTGGATGTAAACCCGAAAAAAAAAAATGTAATTAATAATTCTGCCTGGTAGAGTATAGCATGTTATGTAATCTGTGCCCAGTCTTGCCACAAAGAGTTAATCCAACTGTGAGTAATGAGCTTATCTTTTTTCAGGAAGAGAAAGTCTGACTAACAGGGAAATACACAGTCGATCCGCCCCTTGCTCTGTGAGTGACAAGCAATTTGCTTATCTCCTTCACACGGCAGAGAAAGTTTTACATGCCCGTCTCCCTCCCTCCTCAATGTCTCAGTATAGAGGTGGGTGGGGAGGCTTGTGACATCACAACTCCACCCACCAAATACAGGCGCCCTCTGATTTCAGAGTTTTACAGAGCTGCTTGTGCTTACAGGAAGGACATTTGAAAGGTAGGGATAGATGCAGGGGGCTTGCATGTATATATACATTAATACTGTGTCACTAGTTTATACTGGGTGGGTGGTGGGTTTACATCCACTTTAAGCTGGGCTCTGTTTGCTGCTTTCCGGATCAGCTGA
>BLSH010043956.1:383423-417684 GCA_018402905.1 Glandirana rugosa
ATAGGTCCTCCGACGGCCGACGATCCGAACAGACTCCGGATCGGTCCACAAACCCAATACGACTACCTTTGGACGGTTTCTATACCTTCGCTAAGACTCTCCCTAAGACCTCAAGACTCCTTCGTGGTCTCCCCTGAGAAGTACTCGTCCTACGATATTTTACCGATCCTCCTGAAGTCCTCTCTTGAGTAGGTTCACTTAGGTACACAGACTTCGTCACTCATTTCAAGTCAATGATCTCCTCCGTCGGACAGGATGTTCATGTCTACACGAACAAGTCGAATTTCCGAGAAAAAAAGGAGACATGACGAGAGACGGAGTAAAGTGAATAAAAACAGATTCCTCAGAGGAATGGATAACTAACGATGATTCCCACAGGACACGGGATAAGGGGAGAGAGGGTATAAAGAGGACAGCTCTTTATTTGCAAGAAAACAAATATCCGTATTCAATGACCGTGAATTGAAGAAAAAGTAACTAGAAAGGGTGGTACGGGTTATGTGATGTGGGACTCCTTACACATTGGGAGGGGTGGGAGAGGGGAATAGGGCACAGGACACCCTTAGTAGCAATCAATAGGTAAGGAGACTCCTTAGACAAAAATAAGTGAAATGAGGCAGAGAGCAGTACAGAGGAAAAAAAGAGCCTTTAAGCTGAACAAGCACATCTGTACTTGTAGGACAGGCTGCCTCCTCTAGTAACTGAACTTTACTCACTGCTTCAGACACATGGATTCACTTGGATGAGTTCTCTCCTGAAGTCCTCCTAGCCATTTTATAGCATCCTGCTCATGAAGAGTCCCCTCTGGTGCTTCCTCAGAACTCCAGAATCCCTCTCAGAATCGCTTCCATATCTTTGGCAGGTTTCCATCAGCATAACCCAAACACCTGGCTAGGCCTCAGACAAGCCTAGCAGCCGGCAGCCTCCTGGATAGACCTCAGGCCTAGCAGCCAGGAGCAGTTTCACATGCATCCACCCAGACGGAGTTGGATGGGAAGGACTAACCCAGATCATCTGACTTCTTCCAGTTAAATACCTTTTCCCTGCATGCAACACTACCGAGATGATTGGCTGAGAAAAGTTTAACAATAATTTGAGTAGACTGTAGCTCAGGGGTAGGCAACCTGCGGCCCTCCAGCTGTTGTAGAACTACATTTCCCATGAGGCATTGCAAGGCTGACTGGTACAATTACACCCAGAAGCATGATGGGACTTGTAGCTTTGCAACAGCTGGAGGGCTACAGGCTGCCTACCCTTGCTGTAGCTCATCACTCTAATGTCAGAGGCAATAGCACCACCTACTGACAGAAGGGAGAAACCACATTAACTGGAATGAAGCCATTTAATCTCTAAAACACTATAAATCAACCAGGCTGGCTACCACCCAGCCTAACTAAATTTACATGACACCCTATCTAGGGTAGGGGTGCTACATACATATAGAAGAGCCTGGTAAAAAAATTCAACTTCTTCCCTAAGTTAGTGATCTTCACTGTGTGGCCCTGCCCGAAACTGCACAGCCAATGCAAGGATAATACCGCAGCCAGTTCCTCTTCCTACTGTACACGTGGACCATAACACCATTACTTCCTGGAATGAGCTGTACTATGCTGGATGGTTGGAGGACACCAGGTGTACGACTCATTCTTAGGAATGAATAGGGTCCTGCCACATGTGTGCAGAGGAGATGGCTGGGATGATTTACTTTCAAAGGATATGTAGGGCCACAGTAAAGATCCTGGCAATGGATAGGAAGGTATTTTACCAGGCAGGCACTCAGGGGTAGGTATTTAACTGTACTAATGGTCCTTGATGTTCTTTTTTCCTTTTTGGAGTGCAAGATTTATGTTTAGGCCATATCATTTAGATGTTTGGCAAGTAACATCTTGTAATCTTGTCTTGTTACGTACCCGATTGCCATAATCCTGCAATCTTGTTAACATGATGCTGCAACATACCGTTGCTATCTTTAAAAAAGCTATGTATGTCATCAGTATGAATGTTCATGTGAAAGGGCCTAAAATTCAGAGCTTTGTATTGCTGAAACACAACTTTCTAATCTCTCTTCACACAACCTTATGAAACATTCAGAAAGTGCCACTGATTTCAGTGTTTATGAAATACAATACTTCTCTAGATTGATATGTTGCTCATAAAAAACCCAGAAAACTTCAAAATATGCTACTTTACTACTGGCAGGATGATAAAGACTGTGAATATAGAATAGAGTTATATTTTATACATCCTTGATACAAGTTTGTGACTGCGATGCCTTTTTATTTTTTACTACTTCTTTAGCTAAAAAGACAAAAAGTAAGAACAGTATCGATGCTGGGCTGAAATTTTTAATTTAGTTTTATTCAGGGAAATTGCATATTTATTTCATCCGTTCTTTGCAAAGCACCCATCAATTTTTCTCATGTTGCTTTAGTTATTTACTCAAATTATTTGTAGAATGTTTGACGTTAAGGCCTAATTTACACTGCTGCTGGTAAATGGACATTTAGAGGCATTTGGGTGTTTTTTTTCAGCTGCCCCTGAACTCTCCTCTATGTTATCTTATCAGTACACAGGGTCGTTTAAGGTCGTTTCCAGGCAGTTGAGTTTAGAGGCGTTTTTGGAACAGAAAAAAATGGGTTCAGATGCCAGTCCGGAGGCATTTGAAATGCTAAACAGCTTGTAAACACCCCTAAATGCGGTAACTCGCATCTAGGAGGCGTTTCCATTTTAAAAACAAAAGAAGTTTTTTCAAGAACACTCGTAGACGCGAACGCGGCACAACGCGCCTAAACGCAGCATGCAAAATGCAGCAAAACAGAAGTTTTAGATGCCGGTTTCTAGCTATCAAGATAAAACGTTCAGGGGAGGTTGAAACAGCGCCCAGTGTAAATGGAGCCGTAACTGAAACCCTTAGGTTCCATGCACACTGAAGCTGATAAACGACCGTTTATAGTCGTTTGGGCATTTTTTTAAATGGCCCATGAACGCCCTTTATGTTATCCTATGTGTCTATGCACATATGGACGTTTATTGTCGTTTAACAGCAGTGGCGTTTATGAGCTGCTATCTGAACACCCTGAATTGGCGTTCAAGAGTCATTCTTCTGACCAGAAAAAAGTCTGGAAGCTTAAAAATGCTCATAAACGCTCAACGTTACTCACCAGCGTTTTTGGTCGTTTTGGATCCATTGAAACTAAAAAAACGCTCAAAAAAGCTAGTGCATTACAAAGCTACTACTGTTTTTAGATCGTTTTTTTAACGTACAGTGTGCATGGAGCCTTATTGGATAATTAAAAGCTGACATTTAATCTGCTTATATTTTGTCTTACCTGGTCCCTCCTTACCTCCTCATCAACATTGTAATGAAGTATTTCAATCAGACAGTTTTTATTGAAGCCTTTCTTTTTTAAATATTTAATTTTTTTTTTTTTTTTTATATTTTAATGCAGACATACAAATTAAAACAAAAACACTGGGTAGCAATTATTTATAGGGGGTATACTATCAAAGGAAAGGGTAGCTAATTAAATATTTAAATAAAACCCAAAATAGCTTATTTTAGAGCCAGTGATACTGGTAGATAATGGTTGGTGAGAGTGACTGGCAGGGTACTGATAACATCACAGCACCCTGCCCTAATACTCCCTTTTTGGGTGAAGTTATACAAATATTAAAATGTGTTGATGAGTGTCTGTCAATCTGGAGGAGTGGGCATTCTTAACAACTTCAGTACCAGGCACTGTCTCCCCTTCCTGCCCAGGACAATTTTCAGCTTTCAGCGTTGTCACACTTTGAATGACAATTGCGCGGTCATACAACGCCGTAACGAAACTACATTTTTATCATTTTCTTACCACAAATAGAGCTTTCTTTTGGTGGTATTTGATCACCACTGGGTTTTTTATTTTTTTGAAAAAAAAAGTTTGTCTTTGTTTCTGTTATAAAATTGTGTTTTCTCCTCCACTGATGAGCACTGATGAGGCTGCACTAATGGGCACCGATGAGGCGGCACTGATGAGGTGCCACTAATAAGGTGGCACTAATGGGCACTGACGAGGAGGCACTAATATGTAGAATGGATGTGTACTGATAGGCGGCACTGATATGCAGCACTGATGGGCACTGATAGGCTACACTGATATGCAGCACTGATGGGCACTGATAGGCAGCACCAATGGGCACTGATGGGCACCAATAGGTGGCACTGATGGGCACTGATGAGGTGGCGCTGAGAGGCGGCACTGATGGGCACTAATAGATGGCACTGATGGACACTAATAGATGGCACTGATAGGCAGCACTGATGAGGAGGAACTGACAGTCATTACTGATGGGCACTGATTGGCATCTGTGAAGGGCACTGACAGGCGTTACTGATGGGCACTGATTGGCACTTTGAGGGGCACTGATTGGCAATTTGGGTGGGCACTCATTGAGATTTGGGTGGGCATTGATTGGCATTGTGATGGGCACCTCTGATGGGGGCTGCGCTGAATCAATGTGCTGATTATCAGCGCACACACCCCCCCCCCCTCTGACAGTAGAGCCACCGATCAGCTCTCCCTGTCAGCGCGAACTGAGGATAGCAGATTACTGGCACTTCCTGGTTCATGCTGTGATCAGCTGTAATTGGTCACAGCTGATCACGTGGTAAAGAGCCTACATTTTGGAGAGAGACCTCTTTAGTATCCCTATTGTTGTGCTACGTAGCGTTTTTTGGAAAATATCATTGCACACATTTATGTAATATATTTCTTGCCCTGTATTTCTTGCCCCCTACCACTGTTGCTTATAATTATCCTGCCCCGGGTCTTTTTGTTTTTTGTTTTATGTTTTTTGTCTTTAGTTTTGTTTTATGATCGTTTCCCCCTCCCCTCCCCCTTTACATTTTCTGTGTTTCAAAATGGTTTTAAAATGTTTTTTAATATTTTTATTGACAATTATTTGCTTGCCTTCCGGTATTATGACTGTTTTTGTAGATTCCCATTGACATTACATTGCTGTATTCATTTATTATAAAGTTCCTGTCCGTTCTTCCCCCCCTCCCTTCTTTTCTCCTCCCTCTTCTTCATTCATATCGTGTATATATATTGCTATGGACTATAGCTTCGGCAGCCTTCCTGTCTCCTCCCATCGCCTGAAGAAGTGGCGCAGGCGCTTTGCACCATCAGCACCTGCCAGCCAATGAAACGTGTCACGGATTGATGACGCCATCAGCCCAGGGCGGTCGCATCCTGCTTTTGAAGCCGGCTATTACCTCCTTGGTGGTGATTACGAGTCCACTGGAGCAGCACACGGCTATTCTGTGACCCCTCGGCTGGACTGGCTTCTCTTTCTCTCCCCTGCCTTGGATGGCTGCATTGCTTGTTCTT
The DNA here is from genome assembly GCA_018402905.1 of Glandirana rugosa. Taxonomy (NCBI): domain Eukaryota; kingdom Metazoa; phylum Chordata; class Amphibia; order Anura; family Ranidae; genus Glandirana; species Glandirana rugosa. Next base: position 388,796 of record BLSH010043956.1, read on the forward strand.
TTATCCTCCATGTGAGTGTTTTTATTCCTTTGATGAATAAATCTACCTGACTTATTACACTTAGAGGCGCCTCTCCCTTTGTTTACATCAGAGGCTCTTTAGCACGACCGGAGATGCGTGCCCGCGATCGTGGCTTATTCTGCTGGAGGTCATATTACGCCCAATCAGGATAACTGAACCACTTTCCGGCCGTCATTCTGCATACGGTGGGCGGGAAGTGGTTAAGAAAGTAGCATTTGCATGCAGACTGCAGTAGGTAGTATCCTCATGTTAGGGTGGGGTGGGGGGGCAATAGGGTGGTGGTCACGTCCTCCATGTTTCCTTTCTTATTAGGCACTAAGTAAGGGTCACATGAGAGGCCTACCGCCAGAGTGGGTTCTTCTGGCTACGCTAGCCACCTTGTACAGGGTCACTTTTACTACACACGGGAGACCTTTGCTATGTGCTATTGTCATCAATGCCCCAGGACAAGGCTAAAGCTGCCACAAGGGCTTACACAACCTTAAGGCAGGCCTTTACTCTTAGAGATGACCATACAACATGTACACGTTCACCATAACTGTTCTACAGGTAACTCTCGGGTCTCTGTGACAATGTACACCTTCTCTGTAACTTGCATTTAGGAGGGACATGCTAAGCCCTGTCCACATCCACCTGTCCAGCATTTTTCACTACCATTCCTCAGTAGCAGAGAGGGCCCCGCCGTGCACCCTGCAAAGGCTTCACACATGAACTCTTGAGCTTACATGCCTCTATATAGGATGGGGAGACAGACTGATGGAGGAAAGAGTGCCAACAACATCTCCCTTGCTACTAGCGGTCACACCACCTGCCATGGGTACACACTACTGACAGGCTACTTGTTAGACTTCTGTTGTCCTATGTAACCACTTGTGTTCTAACTCTGCATTAACTCCTTGTACTTATGTCTTCATACCACAAATATCTTAGTGACCTGAACCATGGGATGGTGATGATTACTTGCATTACTCCCCTTTCAGTAATTTCAGACAAGGTAAAGGCAATGTTTCAAATGCTTTACTTAGAAAAGTGCAAAGGCAATTACAGAGTCCATGCAACATTCGCAGAAATAATTCTTCCCTAACTCTAACTAGAGGCGGTGTGCTGCCCTGGCATACCTGCAAAGGCAGTGTTTGTGTAATACAGAGTCCATCAGAGGCATTCTTCCAGGACTGGTGTCTTCAGGGCGAACCCCAGGTACTGACAACTCTAAGTGCAGAGTCCTTTTCCTCGCAGGTGTCATTCTCCTTTTCATTCTTTTCCTAGCATCAGTCTTAGCTCTCCCCTAGGCCTTTGTCGGGAACATGCTTGTTGGAGATAACCCAAACCCGAACTGATTCTAGCCAGCTCTTTTCCAGGGAAAAACCCCTTGTGAGAGGAGTCGCCATCTCTCTTTTCTGGACAAGAACCACTGGGCCATGTGTACAGATGATTGCTGAAGAGCTGATATTGGTGACTGAACTTTGCACATTTTTCTTTTCCCTCTACTATAAATGTATATCTAAAGCCAAAACTACTTTCTAGCTTGGATAGATTTGGGAATGGTTAAACTCTAGCTAGTTTTTTTCTGCCATCTGCATCCCACTGGGGAGAGTGCCCTTCACTCCCTGTCCTGTAGGCACAACTGGAAGTGAGAGAAAATCTATCCAAAGTGGACAGTTGTCACCAGAAAATGTCTCCATTGGAAGATTTCCCCACTATTTCTGTTCTGTTGACAACTCAGAATTTAGGATTGCTCCTCGCTTTCACTTTTGATGACACTGATCACCAAGGGAAGTGACTCAGATAGCAATCCCAACTTCACAGGGGTTGTAACCCCTCACCACTAAAAAAAAAAAGGTGTGGTTGCCTGCTCACTAAACTATGAAAGCATCACTATACTGCCGATGATCTTCCTGTGCTTTTCTAGTCTCTAAACACCTCATTATTCAGTCCTCAATGCCTCAATGATTGAAATCATTGTGCCAAAAGAGCGTGTTTTGATCAAAGTATATAACTCTCCAGTGACAGTATGATAAATACTATGCAGGGTATCATGTTTATTTGCCTTTAATTAATTTTATCCTTTCCTCCCTCCATAGCTAGGGAATACTGTGTATAGCTAGTCCCACCCTTTTTTCAGTGTGTATTTAGTTTCTGTTCTGAGCACATGTAATTGCTGGAGCTAGACATACTATGATTTTTTGACCTATCTGATGCTCATTTGTGAAGATCTGCACAAGTTTTTGATTAAAGCATTCTATGATCTGCAAGATGACAATTGGATCGAGTCACTGAAAGCTAATTCTTCTGAGACTGTACGTTACGGCTATTTTTCCACAACTGGATCAATTATAGAAATCACACTTGCAGTGCTTCGACTGGAGAGGCAGAATGCAAAGGTTTATAGAAAGCCACTATAAAGACAGATGTCAGGCAGTTATACTAGCAGTTTCTAGGGAAAAGATTCTGTAAAAATAATAAAATTGGAACTCTGCTTTAAAGCAGATCTCATACTAAAAAAGAAAGGTCTGTTCATTACATCATGGCCCCTGTTCCCTTTCAAAATCACTGCATTAAAATGTAGAACAATCACCTGAGGCAAAAAAGTTAGATAATTGACTTTCCTAACACCTTTTTTCTGTTTGCAGCAATGTTCTGCCTCTCCAATCTATGCCTCAGTAGAATTAGCAAAAGTAAACAAATCTTTATTACAAAATATCATAATCAATAAAAGTGAGTTAAGAACATAATTGTAGCTAAAACATAAATAATTACACAGCAAAAGCAAGTGAACATAACCTTGATCATATACATGGGCTACAGAGACAACCTGGGTAAGGGAACATAGCCTTGATCGTATACATAGGTTACAGATGTATATGATCAAGGTTATCTTCCCTTACATTTGCTGTTTAATTTTTAGTGTGTCAGCCGCGATTGTGTTCTTTACTCACTTTTATGGATTACAATATTTTTTAATAAAGATTTGTTGACTTTTACTTTTTGGAGTCTATTTGTTTGTGGTGCCATTATACAATCCCTTATTTTCTTGGAGGGTATCCTTTTCCATTTGACTTTAGATGAAGGCAATCCCATTATTCCACCATGAGCCCCTATCTCAGTAGAATAAGCAGACAGTGACTCAATCCAGAAGATTTTAGAAAGTTTTTTACTTAAAAACTTGTGAAGATCATACAGATGAACATTACATAGATCAAAAAACCATGGTGTGTATAACTCCAGCAGGATACAGTACATGTGGAGATTTAAAGGCAAACACATAGACAATGCATGTTTAATGTAATAGGCAGCTAGATGAGGGTGATATCTTGATTGTCTGTCAGGATCCTAGAAGCACTTAGCCCCTGTTCACACCTGTGCGACTTGTCATGCGATTTGTTAGGTCCAATTGACAGCACCAATAGTCTATTCCAAGACTATTGGACTTGTCAAATAGCCAAAGACTATTTTTTGCTATTTCAGGTGTGACTTGCATAGACATCTTTGTATGAAGTCACACAGATGTCAGACAAGTTGCACCTGACCTGCAACATTGAAATTTCAAACTCAGATTCAGTGTGATCGGGGGCTAAGTATGCCAAATATCCTGAGATTTTGTGTGGGGAGAGGGCCCTAATGTAATGAATAGTTTTGGCTTTTTAGTGAAAGGTTTACCCATGTGAGCAGGAGTGACTGTTAAAGTTTTCAGCATTGCAGTGATAAATAACTATAATAAATGATCAAATCCTTCCTTTACTCTAGGTAATATAATTTTTATTTTTTTCATGAGAAACTGGGACAGCGCCAAATTAGCAATAGGAGCAAACAGGGCAGCATCTTTGGACCCACCACTCCAAAGCAGCCTTCGGGAGCACCTACATGTTGGTGCAGTGACCTGTCAGACTTCTGATAGCGGTGTACAGTCAGGGAAGTTCTCTTAGGCTTCTCCTTGGCTGTGACTGGTCATATGGCACAGGGAAAGGGAAGCCTGGGAAGTCGTCACTGCACTCTGCTCAGTGTAGGTCTGGGAACAGTTTTGTAAATCATCATTTAATGCTGGGATATGCAATTAGCGGACCTCCAGCTGTTGCAGAACTACAAGTCCCATGAGGCATAGCAATACTCTGACAGCCACAAGCATGACATCCAGAGGCAGAGGCATGATGAGACTTATAGTTTTGTAACAGCTGGAGGTCCGCTAATTGCATATCCCTGATTTAATGCAACACCAGCTATTATAGGTTTTGTTTTGGTAAATTAATGAAACAGAGAATAAATTAAATTACTATTAATACAATATATCTTCAGTTATCTGTATTGGTAATATGTAAACATCAAGCCAGTGCCAATTCTGGAAACACTTTTATGAAACAATAAGATTGTTATTCATATTTAATTACATTAAATTGTTCTAAAAACATTTTAAATATCGTTCTGCTGGAAATATATTTTTCCAGAATTGCATCAGCTCACAGATTTATGTGGTTGATTTCAGTCTCCCTGTTTTTGTTGTAAAAATGAACAATTGTTACTGAAATCCCAAAAGAGTGGCACAGGCTCCAAACTCGTAAAATCAGCGCTTTGCGTGTTTCAGAAGCCACAACACTGGAGGCAATCTTACAAAATGTTCAGTTCATAACAAGTCCATTCAGTGTCTGTAATGTCATGCCATGCTAAGCGACTGTGAAAACACTATCCTCCTACCATCATCCCTAATCTGGCGGGGGAACATTATACAAGACAAGTATTATTTTATATACAGGAGAATCAATATATACACTAGTGAAATCCTAAAAGAAAACAGCAGTTTGTAGTAATAGTTCTAACTGAAAGAAGGAGAACTAAGATATAAAGATAGATAGATAGATAGATAGATAGATAGATAGATAGATAGATAGATAGATAGATAGAGATCCTGCCATGAAGAAAGCAGTCTACAAATTGTAAAAAATAAAGTGTCCATCTGGCTTGTTCTGTTTCTGTTTCAACCATCTTCAGCATCATGTAGGGCTTACACTGACCTGGTGGTCTTTTTATCCAATTTTATTGCATCAATTCTGACAGCTGAAACTCAATGAATAAACTCACTGTGGAGGAGACAGAAAATGAAGCATATTGAATGTTCCGTTTAATGAAGGATATCCATAGGTAGAAAAACTATGAAGTTGTAAGCCACATGGAAAGATGTGTACATGAAGGCAGCATGCTCAGAAATTAAACCAGAAACAGAGAAGGGGAGGGGATACACAGAACTACGGTGGGAGAAAAGGTTCAGCTCAGACAGAGGCAGACAGCTTAAAGACACAGAGCAATAATAAACCAAATAATACACACAGATGAAATTATAATAATTCATATTGTGTAACACAACACTTCCCGTCTGAAATATTTTGATTTCATAACCTTAAACCTTTATATATATATATATATATATATATATATATATATATATATATATGTCCAATAATGTCCAATATTGATAGATGTCCTGGAACCTGTAATAAGAAACATGCAACAAGCAAACACAACATGAGTTCAACAGGATTGCAGGTAGTAATCCAACATATGACATCTTCAGAGAATGCAAAAGTTCCAAGTAGAACCTTTAGTTAGAAGCAATGTACTCCCTGCCGTGCCAATAGCATGGCTAGTCCTTGCATAAGTCACTCACCTGGCAAAAGGAGTACTAACTCTGTAATTGGTCGAGTAAAGGTTCATGTTGATCCTCCTTTGGTTACCTTGACCTCTATCTTCAGGACCTTGTCCTTTAGAAGGATGAGATCTCCAACATAGGTGAAGGGTGGATGTTTACTTAGGCAATCAGCTGGGAAACTTGCTATTTGTTGCGTTTGATGTCTTCCTCTTAACTTGTGGCACTTGACGCATCTGATGAGCAGGGAGGAGATGCACCTTTTCATACCGACAATCGACAAGCCAGCGGACCTGATATTACCTGATGGGTGTCAGTTAGGAGTGAGTAGGAGTGAGGAGACCTCACACAAAAACCTTGGAGGTGGCAGCCATAAGCAGTCCTAAAGAACTGATGACACAGCTCTGGTCCCACAGTCAGCTGGGTTGAGTACAATGGGAACATGATGCCATTGACTTGGTAGAGAGAATCTCTTAATACGTTCTACCCTGTTGCTGACATACACAACACATAAAACGGTTTTGTTTGGTTGTATATATGACCAAGTACTACCTTACTGTCAGTATAAAAGGTGAAAGAATCAATTCTAGTGTCCATTTCACTTTGTATGACTTCGGCAATTTCTACTGCTAGCACAGCTGCACAAAGTTCAAGTATTGGTATGGTATGCAGGTTTAGGAGTGAGTTTTGCCTTGTCTAGGACAAAACTACAGTGTGAATCCCCATTAATTTCAGAGGTCATTAAATAAGCTACTGCAGCAATTGCTTCAACTGATGCATCAGAGAAAATATGAATCTTTCTCCGCCCAGCAGTTCAAATGACAGCTGGAACATGGCAACATGAGATTTGAAGTTTTTCTAGTGACCTCAAAGAACATAGGTAAAGGAGTATCCCAGTCTATGTTCTCAGTAGATAACTGTCTTAGCAGAATCTTACCTTGAATGGTAACTGGAGCAAGGAAACCCACCGACAGGACTCCTCTCTTAGTGAAGGATTTCTCACAAGTTGACACTTGGTAGGTGAATGTGTCTTGTGATGTTCCACAACAAGCCGAGACTTTGCTGTACAACAGGCACATCTTTACCTAAATCAAGGTCTTTTAGATTAGTAGCATAGTCCTCAGAGTGAAAGACATTCATAAGTTCCTGGCTGTTGGATATAACCTTGTGCAGTCTAAGGTTTGCTACAGACAGCATTTCCTTTGTTCTGGTGAGAAGATTGATTGCTTCTTTGGCAGTTGGAAAAGACTTGAGTGCTTCATCAATGTAGAAGTTTCTTTCAACAAATTGATGAGTGTCAGATCCATATTCTTCTTCTCCAGCTTGAGCCGTTCTCCTTAGCCAATAAGTTGCCACTGCAGGGGAAGGACTGTTACTGAAGACATGTACCTTCGTTCAATAATCTATAACTTCCTTGTTGATGTCATTGTCTTTGTGCCATAGAAACCTGAGGTAGTTTCTGTTGTCTTCTCTGACAATGAAGCAGTGAAAAATCTGTTGAATATCAGCCATTACTGCTATGGGTTCTTGCCTGAAGTGATTCAAGACTTCTATTAGACTGTTGTTCAAGTTGGGCCCTGTAAGGAGTAGGTTTTTAAGAGAAATACCTTCATGCTGAGCACTGAAATCAAAGACAACTCTGATTTGGTCTGGTTTGCGTGGGTGATACATGCCAAAGGATGGAAGGTACCAGCATTCTTCTCCCTCCTTTAGGGCGGGGTGCAGGTTCTGCATGGTCTCTGTCAAATATATTTTGCATAAAGTCCACAAAGTGCTTTTGCATCTCTGGTTTCTTGCTTAAGTTGCGCTTTAAGAAGGAGAATCTACTGATGACCTGCTGCAAGTTGTCGGGCAATCTCTCTCTTGCAAGACAAAGGGTAGGGGTGCTGCCCAATTATTGGAGTCATTTTGAAGGAACTCATTGTCCATTACTTTGATACATTCTTTGTCTTCCATTGAAGGAGCCAGTATATCATCTTCACTGATGGCATTAAACACTGTAGAGCCGAGTTTGTCATCATGACAGGAGAAAGGGCTTGTGTTACCTGAGATACCATGTTGCCATTCACAGCTGGCTATCTTCTCTTTCACCCAGTAGTGATGTGGGCATGGCTCAAAGTAAGTGTTTTGGCCATTTGGCAGAACATTTGTCTTGAATGACGAAATGTTGGTAGGTCTCTTCATTTTGCCTATACAGATGTTACCTATGATGACCCAACCTAGATCCATGCGCTGGGCAAATGGAGCATCTGGAGGTCCACTGACTTGTCTGTGCACCTTATGAACTCTTGGAATGTCTCTTCCTAACAGAAGAAGGATCTGAGCATCTTTGTCAAGCAGCGGTATCTCATTTGCTATAACCTTTAGGTGAGGGTGATGGAAGGCAGCAGCTGGAGTAGGAATTTCTTCCCTGTTAACAGGTATTTGATTGCACTCAACAAGTGTAGGTAGGGGTAGTTGCAGGTTACCTTTGAGAGAAGATACCATGAGTCCATGAGCCCTTCTACCAGAGACCTCTATAGTTCCACTACAGGTACCCAAGGTGCAAGGACGAGCTTAGCCTTTTATTTCAAATAGATCAATCAGTTCTGATTTTGCAAGTGATCTATTGTTCTGATCATCCAAGATAGCATACGCCTTTAGAGTCTTTTGTGGTTGATCCTTGTGGTATATGTTCACCAACCTAATTTTAGCACATGACTTATCACAGTGGTCTTCTCCACAAACTTCAGTGCAGGATGAAGAAATTATAGTAGAATTAGGCACTTGGTCCATATTCTCCCCACCATGCGTTGACCTGGGAGGAGAGTTTGCAGGTTGTGCAGAGCTGGGCTCAAGTGGATGGACAGCTTGCACATGTTGTTCAGAGCCACATTCTATGCATTGATGGGCATATTACAGTCCTTAGCAAAATGTTCAGTAGAAGCACAACACCTGACACATACCCCAAATGTCTTTAAAAGCTCCTTACGCTCTTCAAGAGGCTTTTTTGTAAAGCCGATACATTTTTTGAGGGGATGTGGCTTCTTGTGAATGAGACACTCTCGGTTAGGGTTTTCAATCTTCCTACTCTGTTTGCTGCCACTACTGTGGTAGGAGTAGGAAGGATGTCAGTCTTTTTCACAGATACTGGGCCTCTATGGTTCCTATAGTTGCCCTGAAGACTGGTACTCTTAGAAAAGGGTGAGAGGAGACTGTACTCACCATAGGAAAAACTTGGATCGTTCTTGGTCTCTGCAATTTTCCTGATGAATAAGCAGATAAGCAGGTAAGCAGGTAGGATCTGTGTGCTGTGATATGACACCAGGCAGCCTGGACTTAGGACATGAGGCTTACATGTGCTTCTCTTGTTCTTCCTTGCAAAGACGCCAGTAAACCTTGTCTGTATCAGTACTGTCATGCAAAAATCTTGTAATTAGGCTGTAAAACTTTGTTTTTCTACTGTTCTGTTTCAACTACAAGGCCATAAACTTTATCTTCAGCATCATGTAGGGCTTACACTGACCTGGTGATCTTTTTATCCCTTGCATCAATTCAGACAGCTTAACAAATAAACTCACTGTGGAGGAGACAGACGATGAAGCCTTTTGAATGTTCCATTTAATGAAGGATATCCATAGGTAGAAAAACTATGAAGTTGTAAGCCAAAAGGAAAGATGTGTACATGAAGGAAGCATGCTCAGAAATGAAACCAGAAAGAGAGAAGGGGAGGTGTCAGGAAGCAGGTGTGAGGCCGAGATGTTAGAGGGCTTCCCTTGTGGCTAAGTGCACAGCTACCCTGGGGATGAGACAGGGGAGCAGCGCCCAAAGAAGCACGGGTTGACAGCAGGTAATTCCAGAAGACTGTGTAGCAGGAAGTTGCAGGAACAGCTGGTGGTTGCTGGCGTGCTTAAGGCTCCGTGGGGAGTCAACTGGAGACAAGGTCAGAAGGCAAGCCGGGGTCATACACGGTTAGATCAGAGGAAGCAGCTGGGACGGTGTACCAGGACAAGGATGCGCAGGATAGCAGAGTTGGTAGAGCCAGCAGCGGGACAAGCCAGGAGAATGGTCAAGGAGGCAAGCCGAGGATCAGGACTGGAGAGCAGGTGCAGGATCAGGACAAGCCGAGTCTGGTAAACAGGAGATCAATCAGGAGAAAACAGGAACACAGGAATCACAGGGGAGCTGAGAGATAATCCAGCAAAGTCCTTTTGTTAGTGACAGGTTTAGTTCTACAACAGCTGGAGAGCCACAGGTTCCCTACCCCTGATTATACAATATAGAAATATAAGTGTGAACGACCCTAATAGAAGGGTTCATTCGTGACCAGTTAAGGAAGTAAATTCTAATTTAGATTCTAGAGGGTAGAAAGTGAAGAGAAGGGAGCAAAAGGGAGAGGAAAGGGGGTACGGGGTTCATGTATTGAATGGCTGTAAGTAAACAGTCAACAGGGCAGTTGGCAATATGCAGTATTAGTAAAATGTCTTTAGTACCTGCAGCACAGACATGTGGTAACAGATTCAAATATTCTTGAACTAGCAAACTCAGTAACATTGGTGGAACAAGCACAAATACAGTAACATTGGTTGCCCACAGTATGTTTCAGTGCTGAATATAACACACAGGTATGGCATGCTTTGCTGGTGCTGCACCTGCACGAGAGGTGGCTGACTGGTGAAGTGGTGGCACAAGCAGCTCTTGAGGACAAATAGCAGTACCTATGCACTAGGTCTTTCAGCAGGCGAACAGATGAGTTTACAAACGATGTCCCTATGCTTTCCATCCTTGTGCAGGGACCTTTCCTTGAGGCTAAATCACTGTCCCTGACCAGTGTGGTTCCTCTCTCTATTCTAGCAATCGCAGAACACACACCAACCAGAGCAGGGCACTGCTATTTATTAGCACTGCCATACTACAGATGATCACCAAAATGTCACTCAGAGCCACTGTGTCCAATTGGACTACGGCACCCCTGAAGACACGCGCAGAGTCTGCAGAGGTTCCTTCCAGCCTCCACTTCCACTTGCACAGTGGCACAGCAACTACAGCATGGAAGATATGTTACAACTGCCTACATGGAACCTCTCTGCAGACCACACTGCCAAAAAGCCATGCAGTCTAATCTAGGAACCACCCAGCCCCTGACTGGAAGATGAAGGAACAGAAACACACTGATGATGCTGTCCCTTCTTGTTAGCATGTTCACATTTTGACTGAGAGCATTGTGCAAAGCTAAACAGCCCATACTACCTCAGTGTTCTGTTCATCTAAACTTTTATGTGCTGTTGTTCCAGGGCTCATGTCAAAACAGACAGTAATTGTAGAGAGCTTTGCTCTGTGGAGGAGATTAGTTGGTCATACTTGTAGCATAGACCCCAGATCAGTCTTGCAGCTTTGTCCCAGTTCTATTCCCCTATGAGGTACACAGGCACATAGCAGCTACACAATTAGGGTGAGCCTTGGGATATTCCAAAGTAAGTGCAAAGTACAACAAAGGACACAATCTCATTATGAATGAACTCTTAAGGGTGAACCTCCTTAGGGACTACTGGTAGGTGAACATACAGCTCAGGAAGCTCCAATGCATAAGCAATCCTAAGCCAGCAACTCTGGAACAGTCTATCCGAAGGTTAAGCAAGAACAGTCACTAGGGTCTCTCTCACTCTGACCTTTACTTACTGGGCCCTATGTACTTGGATGCCTTCCTCCAGTACCAACCAGATTCTGTTCTGTGAGCCTCCAGGCCAGATCCTCAGTGGACCCTTAAATTGCTCTCAGCAACTTTAAGAATAGATCCCTCAGTTTTCCCTGAACTGCGTCCTTGTTGGTCTCCTGCAGACTTCGGTTAAATGACCCAGAGGGTCACTGCCCTCCAGGCTTGGTCTTCTCTGCCAGGAAGAGGACCCTGCTGTTCCAGGTCCCAGGCTATTTATACACACCTCAGCCCCCTACTGGTCATTCTCCTTCCCTGAAGCTGTATGAATAAGCAAGTCCAGGGTCTGCCTCTTCCAACCTACTAAATTCTAGAACTCACTAGAAAACAGAACTCAAAACAAGCAGCAGAACTCAAACCAGCCAAAAGCAATTAAACTTCGCACCACTGGCTACAGAGGAGCCAAAAACGACATTTGCCTTAATCCTATTAGCAACCTAACTAGGAGAGTGCTACATACTTGTCACAATTTGTGGACCAGAAGGCAGTGATCCTTGCACAAGTCCACCTTATGTGGAGCATTGTGCCTGTATTAGTGCTGCATCTCCAGCAAATTCCAGGAACTTGAGGGAAATGGAATACAGCTTATGAAGGCCAGTGATAACATCTAATGAGTATTTTGAAATTCTTCACCTGTATACGACTATCCATGGAGAGCTTACGTATCAGTATAAAAGATATTGGAATGTCATCCTCAGAGATGGTGCATCTATGTTTCCTCTACAATCCTGCCAAATAATAAGGTGGAGTATGTTGGATCTTTAGTAAGAAAGTTAAATGATTGTAATCCCCATATCTGTCAGGTCAGCACTGTGTACTGTATATGGGAAAAATGGTATGAGAGGGCCATATAGGTAGTTTGGAGCAAAGTTGAAAGGGGGAAATTCTGGGTTTCCAAATATCAGAGTCATAGGATCCATATAGGGAAAGTGAGTATATTTTAATAAGCTAATCCAATACATGTACCATGAGAGCTAGGCAGAAGGCAAGATATTTACATTGAGGACATTGGGATGGATGTACTCAGGGAAGGGAGATGAGAGGGACAGAGGGCATGGAGGTCTCAATCTGCACCCACAGTTTGTGTTGAGCAATAAATATCTAGTCTAGGAGTCATGTGGGTAAAGATGCTTTTTTGTAAAAATCTATCATTCCCCTGTCCTGTTTCTGTTTGCTAAGTGTAGCATACTAAAGTGGTGCTGGAGAGTTGGCCCATATGTATCGCAAGACTGAGGACCACAGCGTACAAAAGATAAATTACAGCACTTCAACAGACACTGTTTTAAAGTTGAATTCCATGAATTCAGCCACTATGTAAAAAGTGCAGGCGCACTATGAGTTAAATCATATAAGGTGCATAACATCTCCCACGCGTATCTTTATTATTTAACCACTTCCCTACCGCCGTATTCATAATGACAGCCAGGAAGTGGTTGCGTTATCGTGACTGAATGTCATATGATGTCCAGCAGGATAACATGCTGGCGCACGCCCGGGGGAGGGCGCGCATCGCGGCGATTGGTGGTGTGGGGGGTCAGTCTGACCAATCACGGTTGGTCACAGTGTAAACAGGAACGGCCGTTTATTGGCTTTTCCTGTACTCGGGTCTGCAGACCTGAGCAGTGGAGAGCCGATCAGCAGATCTCCTGACGGGGGGGGGGTCTGTGCTGATGGTTTATCAGCGTAGCCCTTCCTCGGATCGCCACCTTAGACCACCAGGGAGCCTACCCAGGGACCACCAGGGATGTGCCCACCCAGGACCACCAGGGAGTCGATCAGGACTACCAGGGAGACCACTCTAGACCACCAGGCAAGGGGCACAGTGCACAATATGGATGCCACCCTAGAACACCAAGGAAATGGCCCCTATCAGTGCATGTGCCCACCAGTGCCCTTATCAGTGCATACCAATGCCACCTATCAGTCCCCTCTATTGCTACCTCTCAGTGCGACCTATGAGGGCCAGTCAGTGCCACCTATGAGTGCCAATCAGTGCTGCTTATCAGTGTCCGTCAGTTCTGCATATCAGTGCCCGTCAGTGTTGCATATCAGTGCCACCTATCATTGCCCGTCAGTGCTGCTTATCAGTGCCGCCTATCAATGCCCATCATTGCTGCATATAAGTGCCTCATCATCAGTGTCCGTCAATGCCACCTCATCAGTGCCGCCTCATCAGTGCCAATCAGTACTGCCTCATGAGTGCCCGTCAGTGTAGCCTCTTCAGTGCCCATCAGTGATGGATAAAATGTACTTATGTACAAAGTTTTTTTTTTCAAAAGTTTCAGTCTTTTTTTTATATGTAGCGCAAATACCACCAAAAGAAAGCTCTATTTGTGGGAACAGCGTCGCATGACCACGCAATTGTCATTCAAAGCGCAACAGCACTGAAAGCTGAAAATTGGTCTGGTAGGAAAGTGTTCTAAGTGCATGGTATTGAAGCGGTTAAATATGACAGGTTTATGCCTCTGCCAGACCATACCCTGACACTCAGGGATATGAAAGAGAAGAGAGAGGCACATAGAGGAACTATGCCCGCCCCTCCTAACTGCTATCCATTCAGAGAAGCCTTTGTATTTTGTGAATGAGTTCACATAATAGAAAGGCTTCTGTGATTGGGCAGGAGGATAAGGAAGGGCAGGCATAGCTGCTACACCGACTCTAATGTTGAAGATGTTATGACTTGAAGCATCACAGCCAAGCTCCTGGAAATACAGCAATAGCTGTCTTCCGGAAGTACAATAAAACTGTCAGATGTAAATATTATAAATAAGCCCAGGAGATGTCATGCACCTCCTTGGACATAACTTATTGGGGTTGATTTACTGAAGACAAACAGACTGTGCAAGTCTAAAAGTGCAGTTGCTCCAGAGCTTAGTAAAAGAGGTAAAGCTTCACTTTGCAAAGAATACCCAATCACATACACGGAAAATACAAAACACATTTTTGCTAGCACATGATCGAATGATGGGAGTCAGCAGAGCTTGTGGTCATTTACTAAGCTCTGGAGCAACTGCCCTTACAGACTGCAACTGCATTTTACAAAGTACAGGCACAATGCTCCACATAAGGCCTGCTAATATAGGCACATGCTCCACATAAGGTGGACTTGTCCAAGGATCCCTGTATTCTGGTTCACAATTTTTGACATGTATGTAGCACCCTTCTAGTTAGGTTGCTAGTAGCATTAAGGCAAATTTAGTTTTTGGCTCCTCTGTAGCCAGTGGAACGAAGTTTAATAGCTTTTGGCTGGTCTGGGTTCTGCTGGTTGCAGGCTCAACTACTTTCCTCTGTTTTTTAGTGGATTTTAGAATTTAAAAGCTAGAGGAATGGCGCTAAACCAAAATTGATTATATGTGAAAATGGTGTTACCCACAATAGCACTAAAAATGGATATTCAAACAGTATATAGGTCATACAAGAATTGAAACTGTAAAAACCATAAAAAAGTGAAACTATTGAAGTGTAAAATAGTCCAAACAGTGAACAAATAGTCCGCTGAAAATACGTGGCTGGGTGGAATATTCCAAAAGTTGTGTTTCCTGAACAGAATAAGAACTTGCAAGCAAACAAATGTGCAATTAGCATAAGGTGCACCAAATAACATCATTAGTTCTTCATGGTGTGAAGTGATACTGCCAAGCAGTGATGGGGGGTATTGGTGAGTTTCCTCTAAACAATCCGACCCCTTGTAAATTAAAGGCTTACCGGATGGAGGATATATTCACACCTGAACATATGCCGGACCAGGGACTCTAGGTGGAGAGGATCAACGTCACACTATCCCCGATACCTCAGGAGCCTCATCAGGTGAAAGGTGGTCACACAATCCAGTAGGTGTACATCTACTGCATCCGATGGGGGTGGTCTCCGTCCAGACTCCAAGGGGCGCGGATAATCAAGTAGATAAATGCAGGTTTATGGAGAAAAAAGGGAGACTCTCCATAGTGTAAAAACCTCTCTCATGAGGTAGCAACTTTATTTGTCATATAGCATAAAAACAGAGGATCCATAAGCTTACAGATAAAAACCGATGTAATCAATATAATCAATAAAATCGCAGCAATCTGGGGTCAGCAATGTCCGACGCGTTTCGTCTTAATAGACGTCGTCTGGGGGTTGGAAGAATTTAGTGGGTTGGAAGAGGCAGACTCCGGCCTTGCATATTCATACAACTTCAGGTAAGGGGAATGGCCAGTAGGGGACTGAGGTGTGTATAAATAGTCTGGGACCTGGAACAGCACAGTCCTAGTCCTGGTGGAGAAGATCCAGCCTAGAGGCTTCTGGCTCTCTGGGTCACTTAGCTGAAGCCCCTAGTAAATCAACTCCATTGTTTTTTTTTTTTTTTGCAGGATTTTCCTGTAATAGAGACTGGTTACTGTTGTTCTCTCTCTTGGGCAGGGTGGTTGGTCCATCTCCGTTTCTAGTTTTCTAAATGGCCTGCTGGGTCTCTCCCACAGCTCTACTCTCTGCACAGAATATGTACAGCACAATGATGATGCCACTGTTGCTTTTACAAGATAATATCTGGTTTTACAGGTGTATTTTGTGCATACAAAGTGGATTGTTATTGAGGAATTTATTTAAATGAAACTTTTTGTGTCTGGAGTTCAGCTTTAAGCACTATTTTTTAAATGTGGGGCTTTTTTAATGATGCAGTTGCTGTAGTGTTAGTTCACATGGACTTGTATTGTTGTTGAAAGGTTTATTTAATCCGAATAGCTGTGTGTATTTTAAACAGTGCCAGAGTTTCCATTGTATCATATGTTTTGTATTGAAATCAAAAGATATAATAGTATAAGGACCTAAGTATTCAATGTAGTCCATCTCCATACAGGTTAATTAATTGCAAAGTTTCAACTTTGGAAATTGTGCTTAGGGCATGGTCCAGGCCTCTAGGTCTGCTTGCTGCTTTAATGTCTCCTGTGTGTGAGTCTGTGCACCCTTGCAGAGCCAGACTGACTAAGCCTTGTCTGCTGCATCCTCTCAGCGCTCTCCAGGCGCCAGGTCTGACAGTGTTGTGACGGCTCTCGGGAGAGCGCGCTGACAGGGAGACTGTCTGTGGCTGAATGACAGCTCTGGCCTGCTTCCAAGAAAGCAAGAGAGACTCTTACAGGGCAGTGAATGACAAAACTGAAATTAGGATTGCACCAAAACAGAGACATTACAGGCACAGTGGCTGCTATAACAATCTGAGGGGGGTCTAATGATTCCCACTTCGCAAGACACTGGCTGCATTTTAACAAATCGTGCCACACACGCATATGTTTTTCTTAGGTTTCTAATAAAAGACCAAGAATATCAACCGGTAATGACCTGCTGATAATATTTGCCAGTTATTAGTCGTGCGCGCTGGAAGGTAAAACAATTTTTGTATTGGAAAAATAACAAGCAGGATTAAATGCAATACCTTTCACAGCTAACTAAACAGGAACATTTTGCATGCTTAATGGGGAGTGAGGCCCCTCGGCAGACGTAGAAGTAACTCCTTCCTTTCCAGTGCTATGAAATGGCTTCTTTAGGAGAGGACTGTAATCATGGGTTGCTAAGACTCATCGGGAGGGCCCACAGATTGTCAAATCTGTGAAACGAGTATAGCGGTGATGATGATGTAGTATTTGAAGGTGATCAAGGTGTGGTCATGCAGCCACTTTTTCTGTTATTAGAAAACTTGAGCCTAAAAAGTCATAGCTCTCTACAGTCTCTCTTCGGGAATAAAATCACTCTGTCCCTCCTTTTCTTCCTCAGTTGTCCCGAAACTGCCCCAAGTTGGTCCACCCTTGCCCGTACCACTCATAGGTGCACATCCAGGTTGTCAATGAGAAATGGGGGGAAAATAGTGGATGACTGCATTTCCAGTAAAGTTAAAAATATTCCTTTATTCATAAAAATCTAGTAAAAACAAGTTCACAAAGGAAGACAAAGACCTCTAACATGTTCTAAAAAATGCTTAAAGCGGTAGTAAACCATGGCTGGTTAAAAAAAAAACACCTGTAAGGCATTTCCATCAGTGGTGGTCCGTCCATTTGGGGTGAAGGGGCGCCGCCCCCCTAGTCCATGCGCCCGGCCCCTAATCTACATAGAGACAAATGGATTTCAATGGGGGTATTTTTTTTTGAAGCACATGATTAGAGCCTGAGGCTCTAATTGGCTTAAAAAAAGGGTGTGCTCAGGGGCGCACAGCAGTGCACCCTGGACCCATCCAGCTGTGTGATATTAGAGTATCAATATTCGCTATTGCCTTCCTGCTTCTCCTACAGGCCAATCCGGAAGCCAGGGAGTCTTAGGAATCCCGACCAATCGGATCTCAGGACCCACTTCCTGTTCGGACGGGAAGAGAAGCAATGCTTGTTCGGCTGAGAGGAGAAACAACATTCCCGGCTCTTCCCTCGGCAAGCTGGAGCGAGAAGCAGCATTGGCCTCCTAAGGTAAAGCCACTGATCGCCGCTGTCCGTCTCCCGTGCAGGGGGGGGGCACTGATTGCCACTGTCTGTCTCCAGTAGGGGGCACTGATCACTACCGTTCATCTCCCGTGGGGGGGGGGGCAAGTTTGCTTGCCATGCCCCCCAAAATATTGAGCACCAGCCGTCACTGATTTCCATAATGTGCAGTATACTAGCACATTATGAAATACTTACCTTGGCACATAGCCTTCCAGTGGCGTGCTGACGCCACTGAGAGGGCTGACATCTTCCCCCAGTCTTTCTTTTGGGTTCACAGGCTCAATCTGTGTGACTGGCCTGAGCCACGTGGGACCCCTCAATTCCGGCACGAAGCTCTGAAGGTCCAGCGAGGTATACCGGACCTTCAGTGCACATGCACCAGTGATGTCACTGGCTGAATCCAGGATGAATATAAGTGATAATTAAAGTGGTGCTTCAGTCATTTTTCATCTTTCCATCTATTAAATCCTCTGCCCTTGTTGTTTTAACTTTGGATAGTAAAACATTTTTTTTCTGCCAGTAAATACCTTACAGCACACTTCCTGTTTCTTGTCTGGAAAAAAGCCTCGATGTATGACATCATGCACAGCTCTCTCACTCTCTCTCGTGAGAGTTTGCCAGGAGGGGGGTGAGTCATAAGAGGGCCAATGAGAGCTGCAGAGATGCAGGTGTGCCTCTGTGTGTATGTGTAAATCCAGGAAGTGAACAGGCAGCAGGTTCAGCTGCCCACAGTTAAAATGATTGCAGCCAGACTCAGTGGAGGGAGATTTCTGCAGCATATTTGGCAAGTACAGAATCAGAGTATATATAAAATAATATGCAAAGTGGTTGGAGGGAATTTTATTACAAAAATTATGTGAGCAGACTGCAGTTCCTCTTTAAGTATTTTTAACGTAAAACACGTTAAAGGTCTCTGTCTTGCTTTGTGTACCTCTTTTTATGGATTTAAGTGAATAAAGGAGTATTCTGAACTCTACTGGAATTTCTGTCATTCATAGATTTAACATTGTCCCTCATAAACTTCTTGCCACCCATGTAACACATATGTGCTGGAGCAGAGAGTATGGGCTTTAATGCCCACACACCACACATATGCATCCATGGATTTCTGTGCTGAGAGCATGCTCACTGCTTGCTCCCAATACAGTGACCAAGCTATCATAGACAAATCTCAGGCTTTAGTCATGGTCTAGAACTGGCAGGACACCTCTCAATCATGTGGCCACTGTGACAGCCAATGACAATAGTTGCGTGATTAGAAAATCTCTCCTGCCCACCGGGTTTAAACACCAAATTCAATTAATGCTTTGACTGGGCAAGAAGACTGTCAAGATCTGATGTGTAGACATCTATAAAATGCACTATTTAAAGCAACTTTTGCAAAAATGCCCAAAAAGGTGTACCTGTTAAAGAAGAGATTGAATACTTAACTTTACTGGTGATTGCATCTCTAAACACTACTTTGTTCAAATGAAATTCCTAGCTGAAGCCCTCTGGTAAACCAATACATCCTAAAGTGGAACCATTAGTTACAAGGAGATCGGTAGAAGGAACCACTCAGGGGCGTATCATGAAATTGGTGGGCCCGTGTGCAAGCCCACACCGCACCGATCATCCCCTGCTGTCCCCTGCTGTCATGGAGAGATCATCCATGGGTGCAGTGTGGGTCAGAGCATAGTGGGCCCCCCCACCCCTCAGGGCCCGTGTTCAGTGAACACCCTGCACCCATGGATGATACACCACTGGAACCACTAAGTGCCATGGTCGGGGACCCAGGAGACTGATACTCTAGCAGCAGCGGCTGGTCCATAAGGGGCGCCACCCCCCTAATCTCTATGTGCCGGCCCCTAATCTCCATGCAGAGTGCCGGACGCATAGATTGCTATGAGGTTTTTTGTTTTGAAGCACATGATTACAGCCTGAGGCTCTATTTGGCTTCAAAAAGGTTGGGCCCACCCACTTGTGACATTAGCAAATCAACATTTGCTATTGTCTTCCTACTTCTCCTCCCGGCCAATCAGGACAGCAAGCAGGTCCTGAGAACGGATTAGCCCGGGAAGAGAAGGGACCAGATTGGCCGGGAGGAGAAGCCACCGGATTGGCCAGGAGGAGAAGCAACCAGATTGGCCGGGAGGAGAAGCCGGGGAAGCCGCCCGTGACCTGGATGGGGTAAGTGCAAGGCTGGCAGGTGGGCTGGCGAGCAGGTGGGCGAGGGTTTTGTATGCCCCCCCAAAAAAAAAACGGAGCACCGCTGCACTCTAGGTAAGGAAGTTTACCAGAAGACTTCAGCTTGGTATTTCAATTGAATAGAGTGGCACTGGGCAGCATGGAAATGGGGGCGCTATATATTCAGTCTCCTTTTAAAGTATGCCTAAAAAAGATACACCATTTTAGGTATAATTTTATATACTGCACTGCCAAAAGTATGATACTACACTAAAACTTTTATGCAATATCTGAAAATCCAGTATATAGAAAAAGTAGTGGAGACAAAAAGGGGTCTTTTTCTTACATACTTTGTGCTAAAAGGTCTCCTTCTAAATTAGCTCAGAAAGTTGGGAGGTATGAAAGGCTACAGTGGGTGCATTTGCCCTAGAGCCCATGATGACACCTGGATACTCAAGTATTTCTGTGATTCGTGATTATTTACTAGTTGCACGCCCACACAACACTATATAGTATAAAGTAGTAAAATATCACTTTCTCATCGGTTCCCTGATTTTCGAGCTGTTAGTCAGGGCTGTATTTAGACAATATGCTTTACCACAATGGTAAAGTTTAAAAAACAAGCTGACAAATGAGCAGGAAATCAATTGACTTTACTTTTACGGTAAATACTTGATGCTTACCATATTACTTAGAGTTACATCTTACAGATGAGTCTACAGCTCCACAGCATTTGTAAAGTATGGGGCTTCTCCTTGGGCACAATGGATATTCAAGGAACAAGTTATTCTGCTTTGCTCTATGGAATTTGTCAGAAAGGTGAAGCTGTTTTGAATGCCAGTCTTGGCCTCAGAGTACATAAAAAGCCAAAGAGACCCATATGAATATAAGAACAGAGGTGTTTTTTTAGTAGAGATGTTTTTTGTTGCTTATTACTGGCAAGATGCATCAGCCAGCACATGAAGTTCTTCGAGTGGAACTATGACTTAAGTGTTTGCACCCTGTAAGTCTACAGTACACAATTAGTTTAAGAATTCCTGGATGTGGCACATTCCCTATATTGTATAAGGTGGAATTTGGCATGGCATACTTCTAATTTATGGTTTAATTTATGCTTTTAAATAAAAGCCGTATTTTAGCTGTTTGCAGGGAGCCATTTTTTCTAGCACTTTGCTTGGCACTGCATTTCTTGGGACAAGCTCAATTTCATGACTGTTTAAAAAGCTTCCAGACTAGATGGCCCAAAAAATAGATGGACTTAAGAACACTATCCTTACTGCACAATGTAATATGCAGTATAAAACTATTTGGAGCTTATAGTCCCTGTTTTATTGATTTGGAAGTTTTGCAGCTGAATACCTTGTAAAATGCTAAAATATTGCATGAAATGTAAATGCAGACTCCAGTCAGATCCGAAATGTTTGTATGGAAATATATTCCAAGGAGTAGCTTTCCGGTTTTTTTGAAACAGTACAGATTATATAGCTTTGTGAAATCAACTGGAAACACCAAATTCTGAGTCTATGATTTTATTGGCAAGGCAGTCGCAACTCTGCTAACTGAATCTCATTCTAATTTACATGCCCATATTTATTCCCAAACTTTTCATACCCCTGGTCTGCTTTCACTGTAGTCTCCAAGTAACACTATGCAGGATATACAGTAGGTTACATGGCATAAAGACTCTTGCAAGAGACTGTAGTCCCAAACAGAGGTATGATGAAAGATTTTATCAGTCTGGCTGTGGATAAGTTAAAGGGTCTGGTACAGCTTGAGTTGCAACACTTATAGCTCCTCACTACTTTTGTGTGAGGTCTAGTGCTGAGCCTTTGAGAAAACGTATAGTGATGTCAGTACCACTAGAATGATGATGTCTTTGTGTGCCCATTGCAGGGAAATCATTTAAATAATGGCATTTGCGTTAAAGCAGTGGTTCTCAACTCCGGTCCTCAGGACCCACCAACAGGCCAGATTTTAATTATTACCTTGGGGAGATGCAGACTAGAATACTGCATTCACTGAGCAGCAAATGATATCACCTGTGATGTATTTCAGTTATCCTGCAAACCTGGCCTGTTGGGGGGTCCTGAGGACCGGAGTTGAGAACCACTGTGTTAAAGAAATAATCAAAGAAATATGAATAAGTTGGTTATCTAAGCCTACAAGGTTTACAAACAAACTATCTCTATTCCACCCTAGCCTTCTCTGTCAATCCAGTTATGCATGCTGTCTCAAACTTATACAATTATGGAAGCTTACTTAAGATTTGTATTTGACCCCGAGAGTCAGATTAAAAAAAAAACCCTGACATCAGACAGACACTTTGAGGAAGGAAAGGCTACAGAGTTTTGAATAAGAACATCCTTCAACAATAACAATAACATCAATGCTAGCCTGCCATTCATAGGTGTTATCAGGCTGGCACAAACTACCCATCTTACCAGAAAGTACTCTAGACTAAAGAACAAAAATGAATATATTGCAGTTTATCATTCCTTAAAAGAAAAGTATGGCCAACACTTCTCACGTATGTCACAGGAGTTCACTTACTTTTGCTTTTCTGTGACCCAGAATCAGATGTCACAGAGCCGTTCCAGGCTCTGAACGGATCCCAACCATATTTTCAGGATCCACCCAGCTGCCTGATAGCTGGTTCTGGCTCTCAATGTGTGGCTGAGAGCTGAAGCCAGCCATGGTCGCCCCCTGCCCTGCCCAGCACTCCAGTGAGTGCTGGAGGAGCAGCACAGAGAGTAGGAGGCTGACAGTCACTGCTCTCCGGTCCAAGAAGACTGGACACTGAGCGATTAGTGGTCAGGCCCTGTTCACATTTGGCGATTAGGGATCGTGGACAGAGTCACGATTGTAACAAACCACATCACAAGAAGCTTGTCGCCCAAAAGCAGCTCCTGCTGCATTGTGGGCTTAATGCAATGCGGTTTCATGCAATTGCCACGCGATTGAGTTCCAGTCAGCAGAGTTGGGACTACCTGGCCTATAAAATAATAGAGTTAGGATTTGGTGTTTCCAGATGATTTTACAAAGCTATATAATCTGTACTGTTTCAAAAAAAAGGGAAAGCTAATTCCTGGAATAAATTTCCATACAAAAATTTCGGATCTGACAGGAGTCTGCATTTAAATTTCATGCAGAGAAGGAAAATAACTACTATTTTAGCACTTTACAAGTTATTTAGAGACAAAACTTCCAAATCATTAAAACAAGGATCAACAATTTAAATTTAAAAAAGTTACCCTTTTATTTGTGCAATATAGCCAGGATCTTTCCTAAGGACTTACAGGTGGCAGCCGATGGACTGCTGTGAGATTGGTCCTGTAGCCTCCTAGGATGTCCTATCCCAGGAAACTGCTGTCAGGGGTGGGGGGCCTACCTAGGTGAGGAATGAAGAAGTTAAAGGGTACCACCGCCAAAAAAACCCCTGCGATTTAGTCACAAGTTGGAAAAGAAAGATTATAACTTTTATTTTCAGATGAAAGCTCCCTTTAAATACTTGTCTTTTTTAATCAATATCCTTACCACGGTGTGTTAGCTTTTTAAACTAAACCCAATGTCATTATTGTAAAATCCGGACAAAAATTAATCTTATAATTTAAATACAGTAAGTTTATACAGTATCTTGCAAACGTGAGTACACCCCTCACATTTTTGTAAATATTTTATTATATATTTTCATGTGACAACACTGAAGAAATGACACTTTGCTACAATGTAAAGTAGTGAGTGCACAGCTTGTATAACAGTGTAAATTTACTGTCCCCTCAAACTAACTCAACACACAGCCATTAATGTCTAAACCGCTAGCCACAAAAGTGAGTACACCCTGAAGTGAAAATGTCCAAAGTGGGCCCAATTAGCCATTTTCCCTCCCCGGTGTCATGTGACTCATTAGTGTTACAAGGTCTCAGGTGCAAATGGGGAGCAGGAGTGTTAAATTTGGTGTTACCGCTCTCTCACTCTCTCATACTGGTCACTGAAAGTTCAACATGGCACTTCATGCAAAGAACTCTCTGCTGTTCATAAAGATGGCCTAGGCTCAGAGGCGTAGCGTGGGGGGTGCAAGGGGGGCCGGCCGCACCGGGCGCAACATCTGGGGGGGGCGCACTCGCAGCTCTCTGCCCCTGCCTGGCTCACTCACTCTCTCTGCAGTGCTGGCTGTGCGAATCCGATCCGAGCCGCCGGGTCGCCGCCCACTGTGGAGGGGGGGGGGGGTGCCAGGCGTGCGGTGGGTGCGAAGAAAGAGTGAGGGACTATCTGGGGGAGGGACAATGCAGCGGCCGCCCAGCGCAGCGCTGAGCACGGGAGAGAACCACACCAGACCAGCCCAGGCAGCAGCAAGAAGAAGCTGGCAGCGGCGGCAGGTGACACAGGCCAGAGAGGAGAGAGGGAGCCAGTGGTGACAGACGCTGCAGGAGGAGGAAAACCTAGGAGGACCTGGAGGAGAAAACCTAGCCTGCTGACTGCTGTGATTGGGTCCGTCCGGGACAGCCGGTGAAAAAAAAGTTAGGAGTCACGAGTGACAGGAGTCAGAAATGACTGGACTGGAGTACTACTGGGCTCAGTGGGCTGGCTGTGTAGTGCTAGCAGAGCATCTCCAAAACTGAAGTTTCTTTGGGATGTTACAGTTCCCGATCTGCAGGTGCAGGTCAAGACTGGCATGTTGAGCTGACCAGATGGATTGAAGTTTGGTTGGTTCAACAGTGACGAGACAGATTTCGATCCATATGTAGCTGCTCCAGCTCAACATAAGTTGATGTAAGCCAGTGAGTCTAGCAACCTTTAACCGTTTGCCGACTGCTGATTGGCAATTGACGGCGACAAGGTGGCGCTCCTGCGCAAATCGCCGTCATATGACGGCGGCTGCGAGATCGTGCCCAGTGAGCGCGCGCGTGCCCACTGTGTCTGGGGAGGGCCAGGGAGCGGGTGCGGTGGATTCGATCTCCGCCGGCCACCCGCGATGCCCCCCCCGGAGTGAAAGAACGGAGGTCCGTGTATGTAAACACGGACCTCCGCTCTGTGTGAGGGGGAAGGGCTGTGATCACAGCCTTCCTGTACGTGGAGGCTGTGATCACTTCCCTTCCCCAGCCAGGGCAGCCCACACACAGTTAGAACACGCCCAGGGAACAAAGTTAACCCTTAGAGCACCCCCTGCAGGTTAACCCCTTCACTGCCAATGGCATTTACACAGTAATCAGTGCATTTTTATAGCACTGATCGCTGTATAAATGCCAATGGTCCCAAAAAAGTGTCAAAATGTTCCGACATGTCCGCTGAAATATCGCGGTACCGCTAAAAATCGCAGATCGCCGCCATTACTAGTAAAAAAAATAAAAACCCCAGAAATGAATTCTCATCATCCATAAACGTGACCACTTTTGTGCAAACCAATCAATAAACGCCGATTGCGATTTTTTTTATCACAAATATGAGGAAGAATATAAATCGGCCAAAACCGATGAAAAAAATGTTTTATATATATTTTTTTTGGATTTGTATTTTAGCAAAAAGTAAGAAATTTGGTTTTTTTTGCAAAATTATCGACGGGTTAGGGGGCGCAAATTACTTGCCTTGCCCCGGGTGCTGACAACCCACGCTACGCCACTGCCTAGGCTATAAGATGATTGCCAAGACCCTGAAACTGAGCTGCAGCACGGTGGCCAAGACCATATAGTGGTTTAATAGGACAGGTTCCAATTAGAACTGGCCTCGCCATGGTCGACCAAAGAAGTTGAGTGCACATGCTCAGCGTCATATACAGAGGTTGTCTTTGGGAAATAGACAGATAAGTGCTGCCAGCATTGCTGCAGAAGTTGATGGGGGTCAGCCTGTCAGTGCTCAGACCATACACCGCACACTGCATCAAATTGGTCTGCATGGCTGTTGTCCCAGAAGGAAACCTCTTCTAAAGATGATGCACAAGAAAGCCCGCAAACAGTTCGCTGAAAACAAGCAGACTAAAGACATGGATTACTGGAACCATGCCCTGTGGTCTGATGAGACCAAGATAAACGTGTTTGGTCAGGAGATAAACTTATTTGGTTCAGATGGTGTCAAGCGTTTGTGGCGGCAACCAGGTGAGCAGTACAAGGACAAGTGTGTCTTGCCTACAGTCAAGAATGGTGGTGGGAGTGTCATGGTCTGGGGCTGCATGAGTGCTGCTGGCAGTGGGAAGCTACAGTTCATTGAGGGAACCATGAATGCCAAAATGTACTGTGACATACAAGCAGAACATGATCACTTCCCTTCGGAGACTGGACCGCAGGGCCGTATTCCAACATGATAACGACCCCAAACACATCTCCAAGACAACCACTGCCTTGCTAAAAAAGCTGAGGGTAAACGTGATGGACTGGCCAAGCATTTCTCCAGGCCTAAATCATATTGCGCATCTATGGGGCATCCTCAAATGGAAGGTGGAAGGTCTCTAACATCCACCAGCTCCGTGATATCATCATGGAGGAGTGGAAGAGGACTCCAGTGGCAACCTGTGAAGCTCTGGTGAACTCTATGCCCAAGGGGGTTAAGGAAGTGCTGGAAAATAATGGTGGCCACACAAAATATTGACACTTTGGGCCTAATTTGGACATTTTCACTTAGGGGTGTACTCACTTTTGTTGCCAACGGTTTAGACATTAATGGCTGTGTGTTGAGATTTTTGAGGGGACAGCAAATTTACACTGTTAGGCTGCATTCACACAGGAACGACTTGCGATCCGACTTGAGTCGCCTCAAGTTGCCCCAAGTCGCTTGACATTTGAAATCCCATTGAAGTGAATAGGAGCCATCTTACTATACACTACTGAAGTCGCTCCGACTTCAGAAAAGGTTCCTGTACTACTTGAAGGTGACTTCTATCCAACTTGTGCCCATAGAATTTAATAGAAGTCGCCTCCAAGTCGGATCCACCATCTAAATACAAGAAACTTTGTAGTGTTAAAGAATAGAATTTATTTGGGACAGCCCCCTCCCTCCCTTCTCTGATTGGCCACAGGCAAAGTCGCCTGGCATAAGTCGTGTTGTAAGTCACCTGAAGTTGCCTGAAATCGCGCTAAAGGCGCACTGAAATCGCCTGGCAAAGACGCGCTGAAGTCAGGTCGTCCCTGTGTGAATGCAGCCTTATACAAGCTGTACACTCACTACTTTGCATTGTAGCAAAGTGTAATTTCTTCAGTATTGTCACATGAAAAGATATAATAAAATATTTACAAAAATGTGAGGGATGTACTCACTTTTGTGAGATATTGTATTCAATATAAGGAGGGTGGGGACACCATCAGCATCCCAAAGGTTGGTGCAAAATGTTCTAGAATTGAAAATGCACAGCTTATCCGAATTAAATAACCTACAGCAATCGTAAAATAGCTGGGGGCTTCATTGATTACTGTAGTAATGCTTTATTTACCTCGTAGGCATAGAAGGAATCAAAACCTTCCTTTTGCTTTTTGCATTCTTTATAAAACACTAAACAGACTAAATATAATATATATAGTTAATAATTTGTTTTCTAACGTTTTCCCCTGAAGGCTTACAGTATCTCACAAAAGTGAGTACACCCCTGACATTTTTGTAAATATTTTATTCTATCTTTTCATGTGACAACACTGAAGAAATGACAGTTTGCTACAATGTAAAGTAGTGAGTGTACAGCTTGTATAACAGTGTAAATTTGCTGTCCCATCAAGATAACTCAACACACAGCGATTATTGTCTAAACCGCTGGCAACAAAAGTGAGTACACCGCTAAGTGAAAATCTCCAAATTGGGCCCAAAGTGTCAATATTTTGTGTGGCCACCATTATTTTCCAGCACTGCCTTAACCCTCTTGGGCATGGAGTTTACCAGAGCTTCACAGGTTGCCACTGGAGTCCTCTTCCACTCCTTCATGACGAAATTACGGGGCTGGTAGATGTTAGAGACCTTGCGCTTCTCCGCCTTCTGTTTAAAGATGCCCCACAGATGCTCAATAAGGTTTAGGTCTGGAGACATGCTTAGCCAGTCCATCACCTTTACCCTCAGCTGCTTTAGCAAGGCAGTGGTCGTATTGGAGGTGTGTTTGGGGTCGTTATCATGTTGAAAAACTGCTCTGCGGCCCAGTCTTGGAAGGGAGGGGATCATGATCTGCTTCAGTATGTCACAGTAAATGTTGGTATTCATGGTTCCCTCAATGAACTGTAACTCCCCAGTGCCGGCAGCACTCATGCAGCCCCAGACCATGACACTCCCACCAGCCATGCTTGACTGTAGGCAAGACACACCTGTCTTTGTACTCCTCACCTGGTTACCACCACACACGCTTGACACCATCTGAACTAAATACGTTTATCTCCTGACCAATTTGATGCAGTGTGCGGCGTATGGTCTGAGCACTGACAGGCTGATCTCCCCATCCCTTCAACTTCTGTAGCAATGCTGGCAGCACTCATACGTCTATTTCCCAAAGAGAACCTCTGGATATGACGCTGAGCACATGCACTCAACTGCTTTGGTCAACCATGGCGAGGCCTGTTCTGAGTGGAACCTGTCCTGTTAAACCAATGTTTGGTCTTGGCCACCATGCTGCAGCTCAGTTTCAGGGTCTTGGCCATCTTCTTATAGCCTAGGCCATCTTTATGTAGATCAACAATTCTTTTTTTCAGATCCTCAGAGAGTTATTTGCCATGAGGTGCCAAGTTGAACTTCCAGTGACCAGTATGAGAGAGTGAGAGCAATAACAACACAACGGCTCCCCATTCACACCTGAGACCTTAACAAGCCATATGACACTGGGAGGGAAAATGGCTTATTGGGCCCAATTTGCACATTTTCACTTAGGGGTGTGCTCACTTTTGTTGCCATTGGTTTAGACATTAATGGCTGTGTGTTGAGTTATTTTGAGAGAACAGCAAATATACAAGCTGTACACTCACTACTTTACATTGTAGCA
>BLSH010043956.1:417694-465604 GCA_018402905.1 Glandirana rugosa
TCTTCAACTTCCCTACCCCTCTAGTCGGACAGTCACGAGTCTGGTATGCGGCGTGTGACGTAGTTTAACCAGTCCTCTATTTGCATAAATCAAGTCTACCACAGTTCGCACACACCACCATTGGTCCACTCCTCATGTTTCTGTCCACACAGAACGGATGTCAGTTCGTACCGACCACCCTCACAGTACCAGACCCCGACGTACTCACGACGGCCGTGACCCCTCAATGTCAAGTAACTCCCTTGGTACTTATGGTTGTAAATGACACTGTATGACTTCGTCTAGTACTAGGGGAGGGAAGGTTCTGACCCGGCGTCACGCTTGACACCATCTGAACTAAATACGTTTATCTCCTGACCAATTTGATGCAGTGTGCGGCGTATGGTCTGAGCACTGACAGGCTGATCTCCCCATCCCTTCAACTTCTGCAGCAATGCTGGCAGCACTCATACGTCTATTTCCCAAAGAGAACCTCTGGATATGACGCTGAGCACATGCACTCAACTGCTTTGGTCAACCATGGCGAGGCCTGTTCTGAGTGGAACCTGTCCTGTTAAACCAATGTTTGGTCTTGGCCACCATGCTGCAGCTCAGTTTCAGGGTCTTGGCCATCTTCTTATAGCCTAGGCCATCTTTATGTAGATCAACAATTCTTTTTTTCAGATCCTCAGAGAGTTATTTGCCATGAGGTGCCAAGTTGAACTTCCAGTGACCAGTATGAGAGAGTGAGAGCAATAACAACACAACGGCTCCCCATTCACACCTGAGACCTTAACAAGCCATATGACACTGGGAGGGAAAATGGCTTATTGGGCCCAATTTGCACATTTTCACTTAGGGGTGTGCTCACTTTTGTTGCCATTGGTTTAGACATTAATGGCTGTGTGTTGAGTTATTTTGAGAGAACAGCAAATATACAAGCTGTACACTCACTACTTTACATTGTAGCAAAGTGTCATTTCTTCAGTGTTGTCACATGAAAAGACAGACTAAAATATTTACAAGAATGTGAGGGGTGTACTCACTTTTGTGAGAAACTGTACACAAGGATTTCAAAAAATGTCAATTTGACAAGCTCTAAAATGTCCCAATTGCAGGCACCAACCTACGTTGTCCTTCTCAAACCAAAGACCAGTCTGCAGGTGTTCCTGACATGCAACAAGCACTCAGTGTCTGGCATTTATATAGATGTGAATGATTCCAAACAGATGGGACATCAATGAAGCGTTTGCTTCACTCTACGGCAAGTTGCGCCAAGTCACAGACTGTAGCATTGCCATGTTTGGACAGTGCAGCTCTTGTACCTGTCAGTAGCTTCCCCTCTTCCCTGCCTGGGAAAGTGTCAGAAGAGTAATTTACAGAAGTCCTTAGTACATAAACTGTAAAAGCAGCCTAGAAATCTTTATTTTCATTGTTTGATGATTTTGCAGCTGAATATACCTTAACACTGCAGTTCTTTTTCAAATATTTCACTTAGCAAATGAAGCTCAGGTCTAGGCCCGAATCCATGCCTAGATTTATTTTGCCTTCTTTCTTTTGTCATTACAAAATATGATAAATGGTTCTCAAAATATGAAAGATGAGAGAATGAAGGGAGATGAAATAAGTAGGCAGAAATACAGTGGGAAAAGCAAAGTTCCTCTGCCTTTTTTCCCAGCTTTCTACCCTCCTCCCTCCTTTTACCTCTCTCAACGTCTGCAAAATGGCTTTCATACACTCAAGGCGCCAAATCATTTGACCCAGGTTATCCCGAGAGCCAGGGGTCTTTTCTGCTCGACTGACTAGACTGGAGCCAAAAGCTCCCCTCCCATTCTTTGGCTGTCAATCCAGGTAATAATCAAAAGGTCTTATCTGTAACCTATTAAGGAATCATTCTAGTTGTCTAGGCTCCAGGACCACGCTGCTGGAGCATTCATGCATTTAACCTGCACAGAGGGAAGAGACAGTAGCTGTTAACACCCCTACCTCCTTTCCTCCCCCTTCCTTCTCTACGGCTCTTTCGGTTCCCTCTCTGGTCTCTCAATCCAAAGTCTATGGAAGTTGTCAAGAAATAACCGACAATTTAAAGGGCCAAAATATGAAGGGCCCTATACAAAACAATGTGACCATCACCAAACATTCACTGTAGGTGACTCTTCCTGGTGCATGTGATTTTACATGCAGAGAATGATTGACTACCTGTGAATATTAGGTGAATGTCACATTCACTGCTTTATTAATATGCCCCTTAGGCCTCATTCACACGGACAGAAGGGAGCAAGTAAAAATGGGAGTTTGAGCTTGAGTTTTACCTCCCCCCACTGCCCACCTTAACTGTGCACATGGGCGTCCGCAGATAGGGGCAAGGGGGGGCAATTGCCCCCCCCGGAATCAGGGATCGGATCGGGGGTTGCCCACTAGGTCCTTATCCTCTTGGGCTATGTATGAAGTCTCTGACCATCTCCTGTACTATGTCTGCAGTCTCTGACCATCTCCTATAGTATTTCTGCAGTCTCTGACGATCTCCTGTAGTATGTCTGCAGTCCCTGACCATCTCCTGTAGTATGTCTGCAGTCTCTGACGATCTCCTGTAGTATGTCTGCAGTCTCTGACCATCTCCTGTAGTATGTCTGCAGTCTCTGACGATCTCCTGTAGTATGTCTGCAGTGTCTGATCATCTCCTGTTCTATGTCCGCAGTCACTGACTGTCTCTTGTACTATGTCCGCAGTGTCTGACCTTCTCCTGTAGTATGTCTGCAGTCTCTGGCCATCTCCTGTACTATGTCCGCAGTCTCTGACCATCTCCTGTACTATGTCTGCAGTCTCTGACCATCTCCTGTACTATGTCTGCAGTCTCTGACCATCTCCTGTACTATGTCTGCAGTCTCTGACCATTTCCTGTACTATGTCTGCAGTCTCTGACCATGATAATGTGATAATGTAAAAAAGCGGCATAGCATGGGT
This sequence comes from Glandirana rugosa, assembly GCA_018402905.1. NCBI lineage: Eukaryota > Metazoa > Chordata > Amphibia > Anura > Ranidae > Glandirana > Glandirana rugosa. Next base: position 420,638 of record BLSH010043956.1, read on the forward strand.
GACCTTAAAATGATGCCCCCCCCCCCCCTGAAAAAATTTCTGCGGACGCCCATGACTGTGCAATTGCGAACGGAGGGGGTAGTACATATTGCCATAGCTGTGATGTTATACATGCTATACAGAATGTTGCCATGTTTGGCAGGCAGCACCGCCGCCACCACACTTTCAAGAAAATTAGGCCACGTAGCAACCCTGATCCAAATGCTTGGGTTGTGGTTGCCTTGCGGTCTTTTAATAGAACATCCTAATTCAGATACATTTTTTAAAAATGGAGTTCAGGTTGTAACAGTATCGCCTCATGAATTTCTGGCAGCGGCTGCTCTATTATCTTGTTTAAATGAGCGGCATTCTCTTCGGTAAGTCCTAAGTGTAGAGGTGTTTATTAACGAGGAGCTACAGGCTCCTTCAGAAAAAATGTAAAGTCTGCAGCTACAAATACTGCTGCTAACTTTTAATATAAGGACACTTACCTGTCCAGGGATCCCGCGATGTCCACACCTGAGCAGATTCTTAAATTGGCTTCTGGTGCACATGTGCAAGTCATGCTGCGCCTTGTGAATGGTCCCATAGTCTTTTGGGACCTGTTATGGGTCCCAGAATTTGCAGCTCAGTTCACCACAGCGATCTGAGCCAGAGGTGGGGGCGGGTACCTGTTAAAACCAGGTACCCGCTCCCCCCCCAAAAAATGCCAAATGTGACAGGGGAGAGTGGAAGGGTGCAAACTAGCGGAGCTTCTCCTTTTGGGTGGAGCTCCACTTTAAGATGGTGCAAAAAGGAATCGTTTATTAACCCACAATAGTAACCAGTCAGTATTCAGCTTTTACTGGTCTACTCCAAACTGAAATCTGATTGGTTCCTTTATTCTATTTACATATACAACAAAGCAGGGCCGGTGCAAAGATGTTTGTCCACACAGGCGAAGGTGCATTTTGGTGCCCCCCCCCATCATCCTATTACCACCCTCTTTGCCCTCCACAATACATCCCCCACCCTCATATGGCAACCCATCTACGGCTAACCACACACTATACAATCTGATTGTACAATCCTCTTTTAGATTTATTAACAATTATGTTGTATAATGGCCTGCCTGATTTGATACTCATTAAAAAAATGTTCAGGATTGTCTTCATATGACTAATTTTGGTGAAACTAGAAGGAGATTTTACAATCAGACTGCATAGTGTATAGTATAGCCAGTTTAACAGATTCCTCCATCCACACTCACAACTTAGATGGACGAGCACTCCCTTCCCCCTGCTGGGCATTTGTATTGCCCGAAAAGATGTGACAGCTGCATTTGTTTTCTTTTTTAAGGCTTTTTTCCTACCTTCAGAATACACTGATCAGCGTAGCTGGCTATAGCTTGTGGAGCTAAATACATGAGCAGGGAAAGTCCGACAGGTTCCCATCCATCATGGAATTCCACAAGATATTGTATGCTTAGTGGCAGAATGAAGCATAATTGTCTCACACACTGCATCGCCACGAAAAATAAAAAAAACACAATGCACAGGGGGCTCAACACAATCCATAGGATACAGGCCTGTAGAAGTATACAGAAAAGTACATAGACACAGCTACAAGGACTGATCCCAACATACAGCAAGGAAGTCACACTTCTACAGGAGAGAAATCTCACATACTGCATGTGATGTGTGTACACCTATCCAGTGCTGGGGTCGTTGTCACCTACATTCCATAATGATCACCTCCCCTGAGCAACGCATCGCATGCAATTACATCAGAACTCTCCACCTCCTGGGCTGATCTGAGTGTAGAAGTGAAATCATGCAGCCTGTAAATTCCTGGTCCTAACCAGTGTGAGTCTGGGCTACCTGGACAGGAAATCACCCTGCCATTAGGGTTGCCACATCATCCCTTTAATCCAGGACACATAGTAATTACACAGGTTGTTCTGTGGATGATTAAGGTGGTAATTAAAGCGGAGGTCCGAGGGCTAAAAAAAAAAATTAAAAGTCAGCAGCTACATATACAGTAGCTGCTGACTTTTAATATTAGGACACTTACCTGTCCTGGAGTCCAGCGATGTCGGCACCCGCCGCCGATCTTCGGATCGGGGGACGGGTGCAGCCGCCTCCATCGTGGGTAAGGGAACCCGGACGTGTAAGCAGTACAGCTTCACGCCGGGCACCTTACTGCGCATGCCCGAGGCTCTGCCGCGCTCTGCTACTGGCCAGGCGGCCAGAAGCAGAGCGAGCAGGGAGGAGGGAGCCGGGCTGCTGACGTCAGCGGCCGCGTCCGCCGGCCAGAGCTCCCGGATGTGTGGAAAAGGACACCTGTCTAAAGACAGGTGTGCTCTTCCCCCTCCCCCCCAAAAGGTGCCAAATGTGACACCTGAGGGGGGAGGAATCCAACCAGCGGAAGTTCCACTTTAGGGTGGAACTCCGCTTTAAACTCACTTGTTTCCTTATCTGCATTAAATTAGCCTCAGAACCTGTGTAATTCATAAGTGTCCTGGATTAAAGGGATGATGTGGCAACCCTACCTGCCATGCGTGTGAAGCTCCTGGAAGAACGGAGTTGGGAAGGGAGACAGATGGGGGAGAGAAGGGAGGGAGGCGGAGACTCACCCAAGGCTGATGTGCTATCTGCTGGCTCACATAGGGGCACAAGTCATGCAGCCAGATGGAGCTGAAGCTGCTGTGAGTTCAAATCTCCCGCCCACATCTCCATTCCCATACTGACTGACTGCACGTTGGGGATAGGATTGGGGGCGGGGCAGACACAGAGGGGGAGGGGTGCAACAGATCCTTCTTTCTCTTCTCTGGTCTCAGGGAGGAAGGAAGGTGGGACGAGCGGCTGGCCAGGCTCAGACTGTCCCAGACACTGCAGCCAGCCGTTCCTATGTTTAAGTGCAGCTTCTTCCAGCCCAGGCACAATGGAGGGGATAGCCTGGGGGGGGGGGGCACAGCGCAGCACCATGCCTTTACCACCCACTAAGCCTGCACAACATGCAGAGGCTTATTGTAGTTCACTCCTCGGGCTGCAGGGAGAGAAGCTGGTAAAGGTATCTAAGTAAAGCTGGTGCCAGCATAAGCATTTTTTGAGTTTGGTGCCCCCCCCCTGGCCTGGTGCCGTAAGGCAGCCGCCTAAGCCGCCTTATGCTGGTGCCGGCCCTGTGCAGATCTTCTCTCACAGTCTCCCACTGTAGATCCTTTCACTGAGCTCCCAGTCTCTAACTAGACTTCTCTGATCCCAGCCGCCGCTGGACCCCTTGAGCTCCTCCACAACTAGCCTGCTGTGGTTTCCAAGTGTCACCCACGCTGTCCCACTGGGTCCCTGACTTAGTTGTTCAACTAACCTGCTGAATCCTCTGCAAGCGTCACCCACACTGTTTCGCTGGGTCCCTAGCTTGGCTCGGCTGAAGCTTTCCCAACTTCTTCACCGTCCACATTTAGTGAAAAAGGCTGCTCTGGTACTTCTTCTGTCTCCACTGAGCATGGCCTCTGATAACAAGAGAGATTGTCCCTTTATGGCGACTGTGTCCCCTTAACCTCCGACTCACTTGCCTCTGGCGACAGGAGTAATCAATTCTGATGGCAACTGCTTTCCTCCACCCATGGCATCTACTGTGCTCTCCAGCCGGCAGAACCCTGCAACTTGGTTGGGCTCCAAGCCTGAAGCCCCAACCCTGCGCTGCTTGCTTCCAACCTGGATAGGCCTCAGACCGCTTAGCAGCCAGATACTCCCGGATAGGCCTCAGCCTTCTGGCCTAGCAGTCGGGAGCTTTTCAGGACACGTCCACCCAGACAGCCGTCCAGGTGGCACAGAACCCCAATCACCTGACCCTTCCCAAATAAATAGACTCTCCCAGCAGAACAAGGGGCAAGAGAACCCTGCCAATTGGCTGATACAACCTATCCACCCCTAGTCTGGATTCACTATGCCCTTATCAATCTAACACCACAGGCAACAATGTCACCTAGTGACAGAAGAGAGAAGTGCACCAAAACTTAGATTTAGGAAAAGGTCATTGGCTCTCCCTAACAATCAGCCAGGCTGGTTACCACCTAGCAAACTAAATTTGTTAGCAGCCCTGCTTAACACCAGGGTGCTACACTTTTTTTTTTAATTTACAAACCTATTAAAAAGCAAAAACTATATGAACTTTTGAATAATTATATGTTTTCCTAAATTCTCTTCCCAGTGGAGGCCAAACATCTGGACCCTGAACAAGAACAAGCGGCAATCATACAAAAAACAAATGTATGACAAATGGTAAATATGTTTTCCCGTGCCTCCGAGCCTCCGAGCACCGCTGTCAGATTTTCATGCTGAATGATCCTGTTTTATGCTGAATGATCCTGTTTTATGCTGAATGATCCTGTTTTATGCTGAATGATCCTGTTTTATGCTGAATGATCCTGTTTTAAATGTAAGTTACTATTTGTTTTAAATACATTTTCTACATAACTACTACACTATGAGGTTACCCCCTTTTGTATGAGCCACTGCAAGTACCGTGATTCATGGGAAAGCATGACTTGACATGGTATGAGAGGTCAATAATAGAGGTGAGCACATAATGTGGAAGGTGGTGGGTTTGCACCGAAGCACTTAGCATATTCATTGTGGATAACACTTACATTGGAGCCACTGAAACACTAGCACGTTTAAGGTGGAATGTTTTTACACTGAAGATTTTGAAGCACTAGAACTTTTTAGGTGGAATACATTGGTGTGTTCTATGCTGATCGGTTTTCCTTTCTTCCATTTAGGGACAGTGGAGGCCCAACATCTGGACCCAGACCCTTTTTTGTGGTGGTGGTCAACAGCTGTCGATCAGCTGTCGATCAGGACTTATAAATATTGCAAAAATATATATATATAAATAAAAGAAAATGCCAAATAAATGAAAAAAAACTTTGAACATTTTTTTTAAATGGGTTTCCACAGAGCAGCCCTCTTCTAGGATACAGCAATAATCAAGCACTAAGGATTATCCAAAGACACAGTGAGGCTTCATCATTAGAAAACATGGTCACATTCATTTTCATAAGTTACAGTTAAAAACAATGGAAACGATAAAATCATCAATTACCAAAACGCCTGATGTAAAAAAGTCCAAATATGGGTGAAAAATGGCAAAAGTTAATTGGGGTTAAAACAGTAACATAGAAAAATAATAAGCTGTGCTCCTATGGAGCTATCAGTGTCAACATCAGCACTAGCCCCGTCATGTCAGGCACCCTGTCACAAAGTGAAAACAAAGGTGCCCCTCACTGATCCTGAGGATGGGTACCTGTCAGGGAGAGATTGGAGAGGTCACCATGTGCCGTCCAAGGGGGAAGGGACAGTGGATTTCACCTGCCTTGCGATGCAGACCCAATGGTTGCAGACCCAATGGTTGTGTCTCACTCTGCGGGAGGTGAGCTCCTCTCCGCTTCTCACCACCACGGCTGGTCCTGCTGTGATGATGTAGGCTGTCGGCTCGTGGAGGGGTGTGCACTGCGATTGGCTTGGACCTGCACTGACTGCTGGGGTGGCTGAACGCAATAGCCTGTCACAGTGACAACATGTTTCGTGCTTCAGCACTTTGTCAAGTCCCCGAGGACTTTTTTTACATCAGGCTTTTTGGTAATTGGTGATCTTATCGTTTCCATTGTTTTTAACTGTTACTTATGAAAATAAATCTGACCGTTTTTTCTAATGATGAAGCCTCACTGTGCCCTTGGATAATCCTTAGTGCTTGATTATTGCTACATTTCAGGCTCACTCCCCCAGGGGTTAATACAGAGCAACAGGGATTATCAGAGGCAATAAACCAACTAACTCAATTGTCACAGTAGAGTCTAAAATTTTGCAAGGAAAGCGCAGGATTTTTATGCTATCTATGTTATCCCTCTTCTGGGATACCCTGCTGATGCTCTTGGTTCCTCTCCCCTCCTGAGTGCCCCCATAGCAAACCGCTTGCTATGGGGGCACTCGTGCAGGCTGGATCCAAAGCTGGGCCCTGTGTGTGCATTGACACACACAGCATAGCTCAACATCTTACCCCCTTACCAGCTGTGACTGAGCCAATGGCTCCAGCTGCTGCCTCTCTGTGCTGTGAGGAGTGAGAGAGAGGAGAGAGCCTATGCTCTCAGGCACAGTGTTGGATTGAGATTAGGCTCAGGTAAGTATTAAGGAGGGTGGGGCTGGGAGGGAGCTGAATACAAAACGTTTTTTTATGTTAATGCGAAGAATGCATTACGAATAAAAAAAAAAAATTCTGCCCTTACAACTGCGTTAAAACCCCCAAACGTATCTTTTCTAAAAGCAGAGACCGCGAAGAATAAAATGGTGACAGTTTTAATTTTTTATGTCACACAATATTTGTGCAACATTTTTTTAGGTGGACATTTCAGTAGAACATACACTAAAGTAAATTTTAAAGCAATAAATAGATACCAAACATGTTAGGCTTTAAATTTGCATTCGATTCTGCAAAACGATGACAAACTTGGGTACCCTATATTTTCTATAGGTAACATTTTAAATCCCCTACAGGTCATTCATTTAGAGTTAACTGTGAACAGCGACCCTAGAATTATTGCCCTCACTCACACAAGGCAATATGTAATGTGTATTGCAAGTGACATTTTTGTACATAGGTGCCTCTGATGGGTGTGTTTACGTTCATAGGTGGGCGCAGTGGCGGCCGGTGTTTTTTTTCTTTTGGGGGGCGGCAAACAGCCCCCCTCCTGGGAGGGCAGTCGGGACATCAAAGTCCCGCACTTACCCCATCTAGGAAGCGGGCGGGCAGCGGTGTCTGGCGAGCGGGTTTCTTTCCCCTCCTCTTCCAAGAAAGGCATCCAATAGGATCGCCTGACTTCTCAGCCAATCGGGAAACGGGTAACAAACCTGCGCTTCCTGATTGGCGGAGAGGCGATTCAGTGTTAGAGAGGCAAATATTAATTTACTTTTCTAACACACGTGAGTGGGCTGCAAGCACAATGCTCTGTGCGAGTCCACTCTATTTGAAGCCTATTAGAGCCTATGGCTCTAATCAGGTGCTTCAAAAAAAAAACCCCACCGCTGTAATTCATGCCGCCAGTGTCCTGAAAAAGGCCAGGCATGAATAGGGGGTGGATGCGGCGGCCATGCATAGATTCATGCTATGCATGAATCTATCCATTTAGCATATAGTGGTGGTGAGAATAGAAGGGGCAGCGTCCGTGCGCCCTTAATGGACTTGTGTTATTCCACGAGTTCGTCTGATCATTTGGACCTGCTGGTTGTTTGTAACACCTGCTGTGTATTTCCTTCAAAATTGTAAGTGTGATTTTTTATAGAAGGGAGCAAGGGGACAAGGGAATATAGTGGGGCTTTGAATGAGGTCATGTGGGTCATAGACCTCCATCCCTAATTAATAATACAAAAAGAGGGGGTAAGGGGGGACTTTAAATGAAGCACAACAGGTTCTTAAAAAAATTTTTTATTGAAAAATTTGTTGTTTTAAAAAAAGAATTAGGAATATTGATGTATGTTAAATTCATCAGATAGGTACATGGTAGACAATTCATACGTATATGTATATATATGAAAAGACATAATGGGCATCTAGCCTCTCCATTCCAATCAATACACATTGAATAATGACACGTACATAACTCATATAGAACATATATTCCAATTCAATTTGGTAGAAAAATTGATACTACCCTTACTACATTATTCTTTTTTTATTAATTACAGTTATTAGACACACGCATGCTCCTGAAGAGTGGGTAATAACCTCCACGAAACGCGTAGAGCTGTCATATGCTGTGCTAAACATGCAATGCAACAATTTCATTATTTTTTTATATGTTCTATATGAGTTATGTACATGTCATTATGCAATGTGTATTGATTGGAATGGAGAGGTTAGATGCCCATTATGTCCTTTTATATATATACATATACGTATGAATTGTCTACCATGTACCTATCTGATGAATTTAACATATATCAATATTCCTAATTCTTTTTTTAAAACAACTCATTTTTCAATAAAAACATTTTTTAAGAACCTGTTGTGCTTCATTTAAAGTCCCCCCTTACCCCCTCTTTTTGTAAGTGTGATTTTATCATTTCATTAAAATTTTGGTGAAATACTACCCTATGTGGATTTTCTTCTGTACTTTAACTTCCTCAATGGAGTCTATCTTGGCTTAGGATATTGTGGAACCTCTGCATGCAAGATCATGGTGTATATGGCTGCTATGCAGCAAAGCATCTGATGGTCTCCTTGTGGGATCAGAGCAGCTGGTAAGGAGCTTATTTAATCACTTGTGGTGACTCCTTTTGGGAGCACTCTTTCTTCAGTGGTGCACGTTATCATCATTCCTTCACGGCAAAGAAAGCGGGACTATCGAAGTTTAGAAAATCTGAGCACCATTTTGCACCTTTTTATTATATATTTTCTGAAAGCAGAGGCCCTAGAGCAGGTGTGTCAAACTGGCGGCCCTCCAGCTGCTGCGAAACTACAAGTCCCATCATGCCTCTGCCTGTGGGAGTCATGCTTGTAACTGTCAGCTTTGCAGTGCCTCATGGGACTTGTAGTTCCCCAACAGCTGGAGGGCCACCAGTTTGACACCTGTACCCTAGAGAATACAATTTTTGTTGTTGCACTTTTTTATGTTGCATGATATTTGCGCAGCCGTTTATCAAACACAAACTTTCAGGAAAAAATACATTTAAATGCGTTTTAGTGCATACAAACACAATATAATACCCAATTTTTTGGTAAAATATAAAAGAATATGTTGCGCCAAGTAAGTAGCTACCAGACATGTAAAGGTTTGAGATTTTGCATGCCTGCGAAATGGCCGCCCCTTCCTCAGGCCGTGTATGTAGGGGCAGAGACCCTAACAACGCGTCGCCGTACACGCAATCACGCTGCCATCCCGGATCTGGAAGTGATGACACACCGCCCCAGGATGGAACCAGGAAGCACCAGAAGCCACTGGTGTTCTCCTTCTCCTCTGCATCCCCTGGAGACAGTGATCACTTCCTCACCTCTGGCAGATTCGGACATTATGGACACTTAGCCCGCAGTGGTTTACACTGCAATGCGATCCCCACTTCCACCTTTGTGAGTACCTTTGCTCTTTTTGCGTAATAAAAAACTCAATGGTTTACACTTAGAGGCGCGCTTGCCTTCTTTATCCCTTCTTCTTCAACTCCTGCTCTCTGCACTACTCCTGGCACCCCCCTCGAAGTTCACAGAAGCCAGAACTACAGAGGATGCATTGGGTATCAATACACGCTGACAGTATTTTTTTTTTTTTTTATTATGGCAAAGTATCTCATAAAACATCGGACCACATCAATTCACATATCACTTAACATAACAAAAAAGCCGCCCGGCCTCCACAAAGTGGAAAACCTCCGGCGGCATATATACATATGATCCTGCACTGACCGTATACATTGAGAACAACACTGGAAACAACATTAGGTGGTATACATCAGCCACAATGTTGATTTGTGATAGAACCCCTGGGGACCACCAAAAGTTTCTCGTGGACCATCAGTGGTTCACGGAGCACTGGTTGGTGACTGCTGCTCTAGACAGCCTCTGTGTGTGCATTCCTGCTGCCCACCTACAATAATGGGTGGCCTCACTAGAAAAGTGCAGGGGCGGAAGAAGGCAAGGCAGAGCCTGACTATACTTTAGGGATCTCAGGGAATTCCATAAATATGCTGAAGATATAAACAGGCCCCTGAAGAATTGTTCTCTATGGCCTGGGGGCCACTTTACCAGGTGAACAGAGACCACATGTTCTCTTTAAAACACCATGAGTCACCTCTGGTGATTGGAGATTGGCTTACCATTGTCATTGGGAGAGAGGAGAGTGCTTAGTACTATGTAAGCTCCCACTAGAGAAACATAGAACAATAGCCTGCACCGTACTAAATCTATTTTTTCACAGGTTCAGATTACCCATAGGAATTACTTAAAAAAAATAAGTGACAGGGGCCAAAGGGACACAACAAAGTGATGATGCCTGCAAAAAGGTAAATAAAAGTAATACAAATAAGAGAATGAAGAATGAGAGGCAAATATATTAGTAGATGCAATACAAATGACAGCTGAACCTAAATAAAGCGTTAGTATAAATTTCATATATACTGATATTTTCATTTTTACAGAAGTTCAGGTTTAATGGAATAAAACCTAGTGGTTGCAGCACCCCCTATTGTTGGCTGTAGGTACTGCTCAGAAATGATGAGAAATATTGAGTTTAATGACACCAAATGACCCTTTGGAGCCATGGAATGCTCTTGATTGTGACACACAGTCTGTGTTTAGAGCTAAGGTCTTTTTGTGTTATGCTTGGCACTACTCAGATCTGATTAATGAACCTATTTTAGGGGGGGCCCTTAACGGGGGAGCCGAGTTTGTTTACTTTTAGGACTTTGGGGCAAACAGTGAAGAGTTAAGACTCAGATGTAAATACATAGCCATGAAATTTATGCAAGATATAAAATGTAAGCATATTCATTACAGTAAAATTACAAGGTCTGGCATCGGTTGAAAAAACAAATTTATGGGTTCATTAAATCGCTAGGAGTCTATTGCCTTCGCTTGCCAGGGGTATTGTAGACTGGAGAATTTTTAGACTGTCAGTGAGCAATGAATGTTTAAAAAACTCTTTTCTTTTTCAAACAAAAAAAAAAAAAAGAGAAAAAAGTATCAGACTAGATTTAGCTAGACCCTGCTTTTCATTTCCTGTGCTGTGCAGTTTAATTTTCCATAGAGAAAATAATTTTAATCATTGTCTTCAGGTTAGACCCTAAGAATTGCCTGAACTCAAACACTTAAGATAATTAGTGGCTAATGAAGCAGAACGGGTCGGAAGAACTGTAGGAATTATAAATGGGCCTAAAGAGTAACTCCACAACACTTATAATCTTTGTAGAAACAAACAAGTAATTTAGATCCCAATTGAAGTCGGAGAAATATATAAAAAGTCAGACAGACTGTATTAACCTTTATTTTCCAAGTCTTACCTCCGCTTTCCTGCTGCATCAATTGTGTAAGGTGTCTAAATAAGACTGTGCAGTTCAATAGGCCCACAGTGCAACCAGAACTTACACAGATCTGCTCAGGCAGTCCCCATCCACTTCTCTGCAATATGCGATTATATGTGGACTCATTTGATGAGGGGTGTGGCTATTACTCAGCTCTGACAGCCAGGGCCGGCTCTGCCATTAGGCGAAGTAGGCGGCCGCCTAGGGCGCACTGCCGCCTAGGGCGCACTGCCGCCTAGGGCGCCTGGCCACTGTTGATCTGTCACTGGCTGCTCTGCATTGATCCATGTAAAAACTGACACTGCCTGACTGAGATAATGAGATTGTAATATCACATGCCATTTGCAAATGTATATAGAAATAGTGACTGATCTGACAAATACCCCCCTTCCACCCCCACCCCCGTGAGGCTGTATTTGATGGGCACAGTTGAAGCTGTATGTGATAGGCACAGGTGAAGCTGTATTTGATGGGCACAGGTGAGGCTGTATTGATTGGCGCTGGTGAAGCTGTATTTGACGGGCACGGATGATGCTGTATTAATTGGCGCTGGTGAAGCTGTATTTGATGGGCGCTGGTGAGGCTGCATTTGATTGGCATTGATCAGGCTGTATTTGATTGGCGATGATCAGCCTGGGCAGGGAAAAGGGGGTGGAATCAGGGGTGGAGCCAAGGGGGGGGAGCGGCAAAATGAGGTTTCGCCTAGGGTGTCAAAAATCCTTGCACCAGCCCTGCTGACAGCACAGGACACTGTAGTGTGAGAACGGGAAGCAGCATTTTCACTGTAAGGGAAAAGGTATTTTACAGTATAACTAAAGGCAAAGCTATTTTTTTAGTTTTGGATAGAATGGAAAGGAAATAAAACACCTGTCAGGCTTTATTGCTTTCTGTATCCTGTTAGAGAATTTCACCCTGTCTATTTGTACTGTTTGCTGGTTTTACCAAGTGTGAAAATTAAAGTAAAACTAAAGGCAAACATTTTTTTTGTTAGTTTTGGATACAGCGGAGAGGGATTAGAAGCCCTGTCAAATTGTTTGCTGTCCGTGCCCCCTTGGGGGAGATCTACCCTCTTTACTTCTCTCATTTCAAATTTTGGGTTGTCCCCAGAAAAATAATAGAGAAGATAGTATTTCTGGTGACCGGGGGGTCCCAAAGAGATTCCCTTAATTTGCAGGGATTTCCTCTCATTTCCTGTTTGTCTATGGGACAGGAAGTGAAAGCAAATCCCCACAATGAGACAAAAATAAATCTTACAGGGGTTATAATCCTCCCATACTAAATCCAAAGTGAAAAAAGAAAGTTCTGCCTATACTTCTACTTTAATGAAAATTCTATATTCTCAATGGGAATGATAGTTCTTGTGACAGGAGAGAGATTCTATCACTTTGGAGGGATTTGCTCTCACATCCTATTTTTTTGCTATGGCACAGGAAGTGAAGGAAAATCTGCCCAATGGGACACAGATGGCAAAGATGACAAACATAAATTATAACACACAGGACTTTAAACAGATAACAGGTATAAAACATTAATTCTTTAATGTTATTTTAAATTACCTTTCCAACTGCAACCAAGCTGTTCTTTTTCTAAAACTGTAAAAATCTCAAAGCTGCCTTGTAAATATGGCAATCACCACAACACAACGAGGGGTTCCTGTACAAGGTTTGTGTGTAGAAAGCCTCGCAAAATGATATCTACACTTTTTATGCCAAGTTCAGTTTACTTTATGTAGCGCCCCCCTCAGTCTACTAGTGGTTGAAATTAAGTTTTTGTCTTCCCTGTAGTTAGTTAGCATACCTTTGCACGGAGTGTGCTCATTAATGCCCGGGGCCAGACAGGGGCTGGCATGTGAAGAATTGAACATTAAGACAGTTCCCCGAGAGATGAGCTTTACTGTGTGTAGCTTTGAAGTTCAGAGTTCCTTTGACAGGGGGTTTATCCCATGTTACTACACACTGTACTTGTAGGTTTTACATTAGGAGCAGTGGCGGCATTTTTGGGGGGGCAGCAAAAAAAACCCCCCACCCCCTCCACCTGCCCACCCGCCATCCCTGCACTTACCCCATCCAGGTCGCGGGCGGCGTCGGCGGCTTCCCCAGCTTCTCCTCCCGGCCATTCTGGTCGCCTCTTCTCAGTAGGAAGACAATAGCGAATGTTGAAGCCAATTAGAGCCTCAGGCTCTAATCATGTACTTGAAAAAAAAACCTCGTAGAAATCTATGCGTCCAGCGCCCCGCAAGGAGATTAGGGGCCGGCGCACAGAGATTAGGGGGGCGGCGCCCCTTATGGACCGGTTGCTACTGATTAGGAGGGATGTGCTAAGGCTGCGCCCACTCCCCCAGTCCAGCACCCTCTGTTACCTCACTCCCAATAACAGAATGACATCCCACCAAGCACATAGCGGGGCCCCATGCGTGCTCTTTAACTCTCTCCTTCCCATACCTCTTGATCAGGCCTTGAGATCTCCATTATGCTAGTCTGCTCCTGGTGACCAGAGGAGATGAACTGCTACAGAGGAAGCCAACGCACCGACCCCTTCACTACCGAAGGACCTGCCACATAACCAGGTACCATGCCTTAAGACTGGTTGCTGTAGCTGTTCTTCTCTTTGGTTACCTATAGCAATTACCTCCTCTTCCTTGCCTTGCCGAGTTAACCTTTGGTAATGATGTTACTCATACCCGGTATTGCTTTACAGAGCCAGGTTTTTTACGATACGCCATGACCCAACATGCACCTCTGTGAATAACAACTTTACTGCAAACTTTGTATAACATTTAGAACAGATCAAAACATAATTTCCCTGACTAAACCTAAATGTGGCTGCCCCAGCATATCCGCACAGGTAGAGTCCTTAAAGGGGTTGTAAACCCTCAGGGTTTTTCAGCTTAATGCATTTATGCATTAACCTGAAAAACCTCCTTTAGTGTAGCAGCCCCCCAGAGCCCCCGTTTTACTTACCTGAACCCTGTCTTTCCCGCGCTGGGGACGAGCACACCCGCTATAGTCAGTGTCTCGGATCCTGATTGGATAGATTGATAGCAGCGCAGCCATTGGCTCCCGCTGCTGTCAATCAAATCCAATGACATGGGAGCCGGGGGAGGGTCCGAGTCCTGCTGTCTGTGTCAATGGACACAGCAGCAGGACTCGGGAACAGGCCCGCACGGGTGCCCCCAGAAAGCACTTCCCTCGATGAGGGGATGAGCCAGGAGCGCCGCAGAGGGACCCCAGAAAAGGAGGATCGGGGCCACTCTGTGCAAAACCCTTGCACAGAGGAAGTAAGTATGACATGTTTGTTATTTAAAAAAAAAAAAAAACAAAGCTTTACAATCACTTTAAGATTAAAATTCATAAATGGAAGATCCAAAAGGGTAGTGTCCATCATAACGGTATCCCTGGAGTGGACAATGGGTCCCAGCCACGATCTTCCCCCTTTTTATTTAGAGCATAGGGAGAAAGGCAGAGGCCAGAAAATGTGAAAACTGCAGAAACAGGTGTAACCCTTTCCCAGCCTGGGCCAGCCAAGACTAACTTACAGTAGGCAACCTGCCTATAGGAAAATCTACATTTAATCAGCTGCTGCAGCGCTGATCAGTGTATTCTGACAGAGGAGGAGTCCCCGCTTTCAGAATTCAATAGCATAGCGGAGGAGATCCCTGCATCCACACTGGAATGAATCTCCAGTTTTGAAGGCATCTGTGAGTTTTTTTTGTTCAGCCCTCTGTTTGAATTAATTAAAAAAAGCTCACAGTGCGTACCCAGCTTTAGGTTTGGTGCTTCCCACATGTGGCATAATGGTGAATGCAGCCCTCATTAACACTTTTAGACATGCTGTTTTTGAAAGGTTAATCGTAGAATTTATGGTGATTTACCGTTAAAGTGTATGTAAACCCTAGCAACAAACGTCAATTTTTTGCTCCCTTTTAAAAGAGAAGTATGGGCTATGTAAAAAAACAAAAAGAGAGAGAGAGCTGTGACTGTCAGTCAGTGGCTCTCTGCTTGGCCCCTCCAGCGCTCACTGGAGTGCTGAGCTGTGGAAGGGGCAGGAGGGGAAGGCTCAGGCTCTCAACGGATCACTGAGAGGCCGAGCCAGATGGCAGTCCATGCATCTGGGTGGATCCTGACCACATGGTCTGGATGTTTCCTGAGCCTGGACCAGCCGAGTGACACCAGTCAACAGCGGACTTCAGGCGGACTTTAGCCCGCTGTTGGCTGAAAGCACATCACAGAAGTGCAGAACATACTGCGCTCCTGTGACCTGCAGTACTCCTTTAGTATGTTAACCACTTCCTGTCCGCGCTATAGCGGAAAGGTGGCTACATCGTGGACCTGAATTGCCGGGAGGGCGTCCATGGATGTCCTCCCATTCAGGAGCTACCTGCACTCCCCCTGTGAGGCGTGTGCGGCGTTCTCTGTGATCACAGAGTCATTGAGACTCGGCTGACTACAGATCGTTGTAAGGGGCCAGTCCCGGCCCCTTAGAGAGGGCTCCTGAGAGAGGAACATTGGTTCCGCTCACGGAGAGGCACTGCTGCTATGCATTGCCCTCCAATGCCATCTACCAGTGCCACCTACAGGTGCACATGAGTGTCACCTATCAGTGCCCACCAGTGCCACCTATCAATGCCCACCAGAGCCACCTATCAATGCCCACCAGTGCTGCCAATCAGTTCCTCATCATCAGTGCCACCTATCAATGCTGCTGATCAGTGTCACCTACCAGTGCCTATCAGTGCCACCTATCAGTGCCACCCATAAGTGCCTTTGAGTGCCACCCATCAATGCCCTTCAGTGCCGCCCATCAGTGCCACCCATCAGTGCCACCCACCCATGCCACCCATCAGTGCCCACCAATGCCACCTTATCAGTGCCCACCAGTTACGCCTTATCAGTGCCCATCAGTGCAACCTATCAGTGCCCATCAGTGCTGCCTCATCAGCGCACATGAATCAGAAAGGAGAAAAATTACCTGTTTTCAAAATTTTATAACTATGAAAAAGGTTTTTTTTTGGTCCTGTTTTCGTTTTTTTTCAACAAAAAATAAAAAAAACCAACAGTGATTAAATACCACCAAAAGAAAGCTCTATTTGTGTGAAAAAAATTATAACAATTTCATATGGGTAAAGTGTACCATGACCGCGCAATTGTCATTCAAAACGCGACAGCGCTGAAAGCTGAAAATTGGCCTGGGAAAGAGGGGGGTTTAAGTGCCCAGTAAGCAAGTGGGTAAAGGTACCAGTAAAAATGTTTTGTTACTCTATATCTGATAGGTGCAAAAATACCTGTTGATTCTGCCAGACATCTTGTGAGCTGATAACTTTCTGTGCTCTCCTACCAATTATATTGTTTGGTGACAACGCTGCTACTCCATAAGTACAGTGAAATGAGTAATCGTTGGACAGAAAGTGTGTTATTGGCAGGTTCACAGGTGAAAATGAGGGAAAAATTCTGAGAACTAATATACGTGTAAGGATCTGTACAGTGCAACATGTTACATTTTAGTTTTTTGGGGGGGGGTTTAGAAATGCTTCAATCCCTATGGAAGACCTGTAGTAATTAAAATGACACTAATCTTTGGTTAAAAAAATATATTCAATGAAGTATTTTTAAAATATATTATATAAAACCGTACGCTAAAGTGATAAAGAATATCTATATTACCTGCAGCTGCTGTACACATCTGTTGCTCTCAGCCTCCTCCAAATGTATTTTTTTTTGCTGCTGACTTCCTGTTCGAGGCTGCATTCATTCTCCCTGGTACCATTGTGCATAGGAACGTAGCTATGCTTTCTTGCTCCCAAGATGGACTAGGGACTGTGGACCATGGGGTGAGTAGTGTCCATAGAGCAATGCACATAACTGTATCTATCATGCACTGCTCATTCCACACAAATGGAATTGAGGGAGAAGTTCACAGAGAACGTTACAAGCAGGCAGAAGAACAGTAAAAACTGATTTTGTGAAAAATAGATTACAGGGTTATTGCAGATGACACCAAGCCATGCAATGGAATAATGTCCTTACAGCATATCGCCTACTTACAGGCCGACCTCAATGCACTGTTTAATTGGGCAACTTTGTGGCAAATGAGGTTTAATGTTGATAAATGTAAAGTTATGCACTTGGGGGCTAAGAATATGCATACATCATACATACCGGGGGAGTACCCCTGGGGGAATCCATAGTGGAGAAGGATCTGGGGGTTTTGGTAGATCATAAGCTTAATAATGGCATGCAATGCCAAGCTGCGGTTTCCATAGCAAGTAAAGTCCTTTCTTGTATTAAGAGAGGTATGGACTGCAGAGATAGAGACATTATTTTGCCCCTGTACAAATCATTAGTAAGACCTCATCTGGAATATGCAGTTCAGTTTTCGGCACCAGTTCTCAAAAAGGATATCGGGGAACTGGAGAAAGTGCAGAGAAGGGCAACCAAACTAATAAGAGGCATGGAGGAGCTCAGCTATGAGGAACGATCAGAGGAGCTGAATTTATTCTCTCTTGAGAAGAGGAGATTAAGGGGGGACATGTACAAATATATAAGTGGTCCATATAGTGACCTTGGTGTTGAGTTATTCACTTTAAGAGCATCACAGAGGACAAGGGGGCACTCTTTACGTCTAGAGGAAAAAAAGATTTAATCTCCAAATACAGAAAGGTTTCTTCACAGTAAAAGCTGGTTCTGGCCACCTCAGTAGATTGCTTTTAAAGAGGCCTGGATTATTTCCTAAATGCACATAATATAACTGGATACTAACATTTATAGGTGAAATTGATCCAGGGAAAATCTGATTGCCTCTCGGGGGATCAGGAAGGGATTGTTTTCCCCTGCTGTAGCAAATTGGATGATGCTTTGCTGGCGGTTTTTGCCTTCCTCTGGATCAACTGTGGGTATAGGATTGTGTATATGGGATGGTATGATTTTTTTTTTTATTGGTTGAACTAGATGGACTTGTGTCTTTTTTCAACCTGACGAACTATGTACTTTAACTATGTAACTATGTAACTAAATGTAGTGGATACGGATATTGTTTAGTGTCACTTTAATCCCTCTCACTCATGGCTGCCAATATTTGTTGCCCTGCGAACAGTGATTTCAGCAGAAAATTCTCACCTGTGCTCAGCCCCATCCAATGCAGATAATATTTTATAGCTATAGCAGGGAGCTTTGGACTAATACTGGTGAATTTGTGGCTCCAACCTCTTTGTAAATACACCTCATTTGTCGCTTAGCTGTCTCATCCTGTAACATTACACTGGAAATAAGGAGAATATGACTTTGTGTTGAGGAAGATGTCAGTGGCTCACCGTTTCCTTCCAACCCTCCCCCCCTCGCCTCCCATTGTAGTTGGCAGTAAGTCTACTTGTTATGTGGGTATTGCAGAATGTTCAGTAGCAAAGACTCCTACAAATGGCTTTTTAAGAACAATACGCCTACTACAACTTGGCTTATGTGTGTAAACACAATGTTCAAGAGAAAATGGCACAATATCTTCTTTTCTTACTTGTTACACTACACGTTTGGCTGATAGCACATGTTGTCTTGTAACTTGATGAACTTAAAGTGGGAGTAAACTCTCATCTCTGACTTTACCTTTAGGTAAACTTATAATAAGACTTACCTATTGGTAATGTAAATATCTCCTAAACGTGCACTGTTTAGGTAGGAGATATTTATTGTACATGCAGCCGGTGACATCACTGGTGCATGCGCTCTGAAGCCATTCCTTCAGAGCCCCGTGCTTTGAACTGCGGCTCCCGCGCACATAAATGACATCATCGTGGCTCTGGCAGTCACACAACTGGAGTCCATGAACCCGAAAGGGTGACAGGTGAAGATGGAAGTGCCTGCAGCTCTGACATTGCGGCACTAGAAGGGCTTCGTTTTAAGGTAAGTTTACGTTTGATGGCAGCAGGTCGGCTCTCCTGCGCAAATCGCCGTCATATGATGGCGGGCATGGGAGCGTGTATTGTGGGAAAGCACGTACCGCCGGAGGCACCCTCGCTTGCTCACTGGCTAGCGAGGGAGCCAATCATTGGGTGGGGCGAACTCTATGTCTGCTGGCCACCCGGGATCGCTCCCCTGTAGTGACAGAATGGAGATCTGCCAGTGTAAAAAAAGAAGATCTCCATTCTGACAGGGGAGAGGAGAATGATTGTTTGTTCCCTGTAAATAGGAGCAGCGATCTCTCTCCTCCCCCAGTCAGCCCAGCCCCCACACAGTTAGAACACACAGACAGGGAACACATTTAACCCTTTGATCTCCCCCTAGTGTTAACCCCTTCTCTGCCAGTGACATTTACACAGTAATCAGTGGCTATTCTTAGCTCTGATCGCTGTATAAATGCCAGTGGTTCCAAAAGAGTGTCAAAAGTGTCTGATCTGTCCACCACAATATCGCAATCCCGCTAAAAATCGCAGATCGCCGCCATTACTAGTGAAAATAAGTAAATAAATAAAAACGCCATAAATCTATTCCCATAGTTTGTAGACGCTATAACTTTTGCGCAAACCATTCAATATAGGCTTATTACGATTTTTTTACCAAAGATATGTAGAAGAATAGATATGGGTCTAAACTGATGAAGTATTTTTTTTTTTTCTTTTTTCATTTTTTTGGATATGTATTATTGCAAAAAGTAAAAAATTGTGTTTTTTTTCAAATTTGTCTCTCTTTTTTTGTTTATAGTGCAAAAAATAGAAACAGCAGAGGTGATCAAATACCACCAAAAGAAAACTCTATTTGTGGGAAAAAAAGGACGTTCATTTTGTTTGGGTAAAAGGTTGCACGACCGCGCAATTGTTAGTTAAAGAGACGCAGTGCCGTATCATAAAAAGTGCTCTAGTCAGGAAGGGGGTAAATCCTTCCGGGGCTGAAGTGGTTAAAGTGTTACTAAACTCAATTTTTTTTATTAAAGTAACAAACATGTTATACTTACCTGCTCTGTGCAGTGGTATTGCTCAGAGCAGCCTCGATCCTCCTCTTCTGGGGTCCCCGGCGGCGATCTTGGCTCCTCCTCTTCTTCTGTGGGACTACCATAGCCAGCTGCTGGCTGTGGGTAGAGGTAGTCCCTGCGCTCCCAAGCTGTGAGTCTAAAGAGCCGCCACCCAAAGATTTACACAGCAGGAGTTAGGCCCGCCCCCACTTCCTCTGATTGACAGCAGCAAGAGCCAATGTCTCCTGCTGTTGCTCAAATGCTGTGTAAAGAGGAAGCAAGGGGAGAAAAGATGCAGCCCTGCACAGTGCTGATCTCTTCTCCCCTCTCTTCCTCTTCACACGGGGGGGGGGGGGGGGGCACAGGGACACTGACAATGTGTTTTAACTTAATGCAAGCAATGCATTAAAGTAAAAAACGTTTTTAGGTTTAATAACACTTTAACATAATGTGCTAGTACATGATGCATACTAGCACATTATGACGTTACTTTGCAGGGTACAAAAATAAAAAAAGCCGTTTACTACCGCTTTAAGAAATCTTTTAAAAGCTCATTCCACCTGAAAGATGTGCTATAGTTATGGGTAGAGTTACAGTAGGTACGCTTTAGCACTCTTGAATGTTGACATCTCCCAAGCCTGAGGAGGGAGTCTCATTGTTTTGGTTTTCTCCATAGTAAAATAGGGTTGGGAACTAAAGCCAGCCATAGACGGTTCGAATCTCGGCCGGTTCAGTAGGGACCGGTCAAGATTCTAATCATGTATGGGCAGGATGATTGTACCCATGTCGATCCATCAATCAACTTGGGTACAACCAGCATTTCAGATTTTTAGGATGCAATTATTGCCAGTGGCTATAGCTACTAGCAATAATCACTGTGTTCTCCCTGCGGGGACAGCGCTCTGCGCCCCTTGCCAGGAGAACTCCATAGCTGAATTGTGTTGATGGGAGAATCAAGCAGTTTTCTTTCCTGCAACTGGTGGTTGCAGGAAATAAAATCGTATCATCCATGGCCAGCTTTAGAGGTGGCTGGGGAGGTTGCTGCACAGAGGAGGTTTTGTACCTTCATGCATAGAATGTATGCAGGTAAAACATCTTGAGCCTTTAGAACCACTTTAAAGCTTAACTCCATGTATGATCTTTATTGCCTACTTACATTGGTCCAGCTTGGCACAATGTAAGCATGCATATCTCCTACCTGAGGGGTCGCTGGGGAAGCTCACAATCACTGTAGTAGTTAGAGCTACTACAGTGATTGAGACAAATATCTGGGTCCTGTCCCGAGCGGCTGCTCCACTGCATACTGCACAATGCTTGGCATTACCACCATTTACAGAACGCCTTAAAGTGGTTGTAAACCTCAGACATGAAATAAGAACAAAGCATATCCATTGATAGTGTGTGCTTGTCTCAATTAGGAGTACTAATTGTTGTTTCTGTCTGCTGCTTCATTCCTCTGCTATCAGCATGAATCACTCCTAAAAAGTTTTCCTGACACCAAGAGAAAAAGGTGACAGGGGAGGGACTTCCAGCAGATTGACAGCCTCAACTCTGTTCCTGTGGGTTGTGTGTGTGTGTGTGTGGGGGGGGGGGTCTCTTCCCTCCAATCAGCCCTCAGAGCTCCTCTCATTGAGCTCTGCAGAGTGTAATTTCAGCTCTCCCCCCTATTTTTCTGAATTCTCAGACAGGCTTTAAAAGTTCTGAACTTTGAATGGATGTAGAGAAGAGAAACCTGCAGATAGACAGGTACAACCTATGTAGGATGGTTTGTAGGATGATCTGCTTCATCTCTGTGTATCACCTGAGGGTTTTCAACCACTTTAACTTTCTTTTCATCAATACAAGAAATTCTCTGATTGGACATGGTGGAGGGCAGTGATGTCACAATCTCCTCCTCCTCACCACAATCATTACTATCACATTTACCATATCTCTGGGCTTTTCACATCCAGCTCAGTACTCAATCAACTTTTTATCAAATAAACTTGGAGAAATAGGAACTCCCAAAGTAGGTTTCCTTAGGGCCAGTTCTCAGGGGCGATCCAACTTGCGGGGCGACTTTGCTAGGCGACTTGAAAGCAACTTCAGCGCGACTTTGGGCAACTTATAGTGCTACTTGAGGTGACTTACAACACGACTTCATGCCAGACGAGTTTGCTGTGGCCAACCAGAGAAGGGAGGAAGGGGGTTGCCCTAAATAAATTCTAATATTTTCACTGTGAAGTCACTTTTGTTTAGATGGGGGATACGAATTGGGGGCGGCTTCCATTGAATTCTATGGGCACAAGTTGGATAGAAGTCTCATCCAAGTAGTACAGGAATCTCTTCTGAAGTCGGAGCGACTTCAGTAGTGTACATAAAGACGGCTCCCATTCAATTCAATGGGATTTCTTGTGTCAAGCAACCTGGGGCGACTTGAGGCAACTCAAGTCGGATCGCAAGTCGCCCCTGTGTGAACCGGGCCTTACTGGTATTGAATTCGGCTTCATTCAACAGCATGAAAGATACACATGAAGGGGCGCTATTAACTCTTTCCTGCACAGCCCCAGCATCCCTTTAAATGGGTATCTAGGCCCAGGGGGCAGGACAGAAGTCCTGATCATGTGACTACTAAGAGTGGCTGTCACAGTAGTCACATGATTGGGAGAAAAGTACTGACCTAATACATTAAAGCAGTATAAAACCCCAAACCAAAAATAACAGCTTGAAGCTGAGCTCCAGAAATTGCAAAAAAAAAAAACCTTGCACTGGAGCCTTCCCACACTGCAAGGGTTTAAGGCTCATTAGGTCTAGGGGATGAGGAATGGGCTGCAGTACTTACCTTAATGCTCCCTTTGACAGGCTTTGTGCGTTCACCTCTTCTTTTCTGACATTGGGTTGTGGGCAGGCCCTGGCTGTCCTCACGTACAATGCAGAGCTATTGGTCCTTCATTACACTTGATGATGCAAGTCTGCGACTGCTGGCCTTAGAGAAGGGTCTTCAGGGGACTGGTCACACAGCGGAGAGGAAGCCTGCCACAGTAGTGATTCATATCTCATATAACATCCCTTAGACAAAACTACAGACGTGTTGTGTGTGGTATGTCCAAAATACTCAACTCTACATTCTGCATGTAATAAAGCAAATGGCATATTTAGTGTCACATGATAAACTGTAGAACAGAACATTTTGTCCTCAGACATCAAATGAATCATTGTTGCCACATTACAACATCTCTGGGCTTTTCACATTCAGTTAAGTACTCAATCAGGCTTTTTTTTATCAAATAAACTAGGTTCTTTTCCAGCAACCCCATCTACTCCATTTTTAGTATTCCCTCAACAAGTGAGTCATTACCCGATGCAATCTCCAGAACACTGTACAGTCATAGGGATCAGTTTAGGGTCTTTACGCACAAGCCCCAGAACAGCTGTGTACCTTCCAGCTTCCTTCGGACACAATCCAGTGAGTGAGAAGGTCCTTCTTTAAGCCAGATCTTTTTTGTAGAAGTCCTGCAGTTCCAAGTCACTTCTAGGTCCCTGTACCCCTGAGACCTCACAGGACAGCAACCCAGTCTATAGGCTGCCCCAGGGGCAGCAGCCCCCTGAGGCTGGGAGCTCTCCTTATTGGGGAAAGACAATCTCTCCAGTGCTCCAGGATATTTATCAGCTTCACAGCCACCATCTGGGTGCACCTCCCCAGGGATTGGCTAGGTCCTGATCAATATTCAGGCTGGCTATTTGGCTTCTCCCACCCTAAGCTCTAGAAGCTTCTTCTAGAGGCAGGGGGAAGCAATCCAACTCCCAGCCTGTGGAATCCTGAACAGACCAAGCCAAACAATTTCTGCTCATTTGATTACAGAAGGAGCCAAACCTATATTTACCTATCCTCCTTACTAGGAGGGAGCTACACAACTGAATTCCATATATAAAAGACAAGTGTAGCGCTTACCCCCGTAGGACCGGCTGAGTTTGAAGATATAATTTAGTACTCTGACAGTACAACCCTTTGCTCGCTCGTATCTCCAGTTGTCTAGGGGTATATTGAAAGAAGTTGAACACCAATCACTTTTCTGATGCTTAAACAGGATAACTTTTATTCTTCACACAGGAACAAGGAGAGAGGGGTAGGGAGCTCAGGACACCCTTTCAGCGACAATCAAAAATATGAATAGGCAGGCAGACTCTCAGGCAAAAATACAGTGAGACAGCATAACAGGCCGCAGCCTCTTCTGGACACTCTGACACGTGGCTGTCTCACTTAGCAACCCCAAAAATGAACTTTACACTTGCGGATCTGTAGAACTCCCTTTTTGTTCTCTAAACTTCAGTGGATCCCAATTTAGCAACAACAGAATGTACTCACAAACATGTAGAACTCTCTCACAGTTCTCTGGACTGGTAGAACTCTCTCACAGTTCTTTTGGGCTTGTAGTGAATGCTGACATAGAAAACGAACAGAGTACACTCACGGGTCCATGGAACTCTCTCAGTCCCCTTACTGAAGCAGATCCTGGGCAGGCGCACTACAACACTTTACATCTTCCGGACAGGCATTGGTCTCCTGGCAGTCTGGACTCCTGAATAGGCCTAAGGACTCAGGCCTGGCTGCCATGAGGCTTCTATAACGCAGGCCCCTCCCAGCGAACTGGGAGAGCGGCTGGGGCCTACCCCAGAGGAGCTGGGCTGGACTCTCACCGACGACTGCCCCGATCACATGACTTCCTCTCCATATATGGTCTCTTCCCACCTACCCACAATGCACTTGCACCGAGTGGATTGGCTAGGAAAAGAATGAGATCATTCCAGAATGTTCTGGAATATTATGACTTATCTCACTCATATCTTAGGCAGCAGTGCCACCTACTGACATAGTGGAGAAGTACACCAAAGGAGGAAATCAGTAATCTGGAACTATAAATCACAGCAAGACCAGTACTATCTTGCAAATATATTTTGCCTAACAGCCTAACAAATTTAGCACCCCGCTACACAAGCATGAATGTAGCTGTGTATTTATTGATGTATTGCTAACTGTATTTTTTTTTAAATGCAAGCATTGTAACTACCTGAAATTGACCTGATACCAGCCTCTCACAATGCCCTTTACATCAGCACTAAGACTGAGGGAGGGAGAGGCTGAACTGGGAGCCAATCAGGTGTGCTGCATGCAACTATGCTGACCAGCGAGGGAGCCACAGCAAACAGAGGGGTGACCTTATTGGTCTGCTGTTCCATCACTGACTATCAAACAAGCTGTATGCATTCTATAGTCTATAACTGTAACAGAAAAATACATTTGTCTAGCTGTGCAGCAGAGCTGTTTAAAGGAGAAATACAGCCAAAGCTCTTTTGGCTATACTTCTCCTGTGGGTACTATACACTTGGTGCACTTAGTTCTGTACTCCTGTAACCCAGAATCAGATTTATCTCGCTGTCAGCTGATGTCACAGAGCTGATCCAGGCTCTGTAGGGATCCTGACAATAATGTAATAATGTTGGGATCCACTCAGATTCCTGACCAGCAGCTGGCTCAGCCTCTCTGAGAGCCTGAGCCAGCTACTCCCGCCCCATTCACAGCCCAGTGCTCCAGTCAGCGCTGGAGGGGCAGAACACAGAGCTGGTGACTGACAGAGGTCTTTGATCGCTCCCATGGCAGGGAACAGCTGCAGCTCAGATCGATGCTGCAGCTATCTAAGTATAAATGTTTGTTATTTTCCATTCCAATTATTTGTTTTTTAAATCTAAGAATTAGATGGACAAGAAAACAAATTCTTTGACAGGTAAAACAGCTCCCTTGTATGTATTTGATCTGTGTATTGAGCTGTTTATCTGTAGATAATCTTTAAAGCTTAACTCTAGGCACAAAAACTTTCATTTTAATATACACCTCAACACCTACAAAAAATACAACTGTACTTTGCGTCCACCATATGCCTTTGCAAAGTGAGATATTACCTTGGAAAGTAGCAGTGAGTTATCACTGTGCTGCACCTATGCAGAGAGTAGGGCTGTGGGAGGGACCTAGCAGGTTCCACCCACTACAGACTGCCTACAGAAAAATACAGGGGGTGGATACAAGACCAGTCACCCTGCACAGGGAGAGAGGGCAGCAGTGACCGGTCTTTATTAGAGGTAAAGTCTCAGGCCTGATTCAAACCTATGCATTTCTAGTGCTTTTTACATTTTGCAGATTTGCACTACAGTCCATCTAACATGGTTTCCTATGGAACACGTTCTGTAGTGCCAATCTGCAAAATGCAAAACGTACTGAAAATGCATAGGTGCGAATCAGGCTTCACACTGGATTAATGCACAGATTTGGAAGAAATACACAAAGCGCTCCAAGATTCAAGTAAAAATACACATGACTCTTGTATTTAGACAACATTTGCTTAACAGGGAGTTCAGCTTCAAAATATATCTAAAGCCAGAATTTTAGGTTTTGTTGCTTTGGAGAAAGTGGGGAGAGGTTAAACCACCGCCAAGTTTGGTTTTTTTTTGCTTTTTTTTATGCTGCTTTGTTCCAGAGATGTCCCTACACTACTCTTCCCAGGGGTACAACAAGGAGGGAGAGGAAATCTCTCCATAATAAGGTAAAAACCCAGCTAAGGGCTCGTTCACACAGGCTGCTGGAGGGGGGGGGGCAGTAAAAGTAGGATGGAGCCACAGTTTTACCGCTCCCAATGGCGGTTCAAGTGAACAGAAAGATACAGCCGCTCAGGGCTGTGCACATGCTGCAGCAAAAATCCAATGCCATTTTTTTGGTGGTACTGCCAATGAACTAGAATTGAATAGGGCTGTGCTGCAATGCAGTTGTGACGCTGAAGGTTGACATTTTTTGGAGGTAAAACAGGTATTGAGGAGGTGGCATATCACTCCCTTATGGCCTGTCAACACCCTCTAGAAAGCAATCCACCACAGGTTGCTTTTCAGAGGGAGCAGTTATGTTGCTATGTTGCAGTGACAACTGTAAAAGTTTGTATCTTCCATATTTTTCTATCTCCTGTGACCATGATCGCCAGTACAAATAGAAAGAGTGAATTTCCCCAGCAGGGACAAACACAGCAATATAAACCTTTGTACATTAATGACAACATAATTATCTTCTTTTTTATCCCCTAATAGTATTATATGAATATATTTTGTATATATATTTTATATATATCGAAACGCGTCGGTGTTCTTGCAGTTTTTTTCCAACTCTGGGGGTTCTCATACCACCATATGTCTTAGCACAGTGCTTTATTGCTTTGTTTTGTCTTGTTATGTTATGTTTTGTCCATGTGATCTTCAATTTTTATCAGTGCCCATATCCGGCCTAGCTTTAGTTGTTACACGCTTTCAATAATAAATATTAAGAAATTTTACGATCCATGGTGTCGGTATGTTTCCAATCCGGGTATGCCTAAAAGTCCCTTTCTTTGGGTTTTTTTTTCCAATTTTTGTTCATTTTGGGATGTTGGCATACATTCAGAGTTACCACCACTCCTGCCTTTCATATTTTGTAATTTGAACTAATCTCTATAACTTAGCTATCTACCTATTGAGACCAATCAGTATTTCTAGTTTTGTTTCCTTATTTTCATAATCCTTGTTTTATTATTGCCCCCCGATAAAGGGGAATTGTTCTTAGCTCCCAAAAAAGTTAAAGTTTTATTCCCTGTCATCCTGTTTATGGAATTAAAAGAACATTTTTTAGACTGTAAGACCAATGGTGAGGTGCTCTCATTACTCTCTTAATCAGAGCAAGAATACCTGAACAGTGACTGCATCTACTTGGAGATGCTGCAAACTTTTAACAACAGAGAATGGTGCTACTACCCCAGATTACTGAGAATCCTCCTAAGCTGTCGGGTGCAGGATGCGCAGTTGCCCAGTTGCCAATATAATGAATGGATGAAAGACAGTCCTCAACTCCATATGTGCTCTTAAATCAGTCCAGATTTTATATATCTCCATAAAAGATGAGCGCGTACAGCAGATGTTTACGCGTTTCGGCCATAAGGGCCTTGCTCACAACAGTCATGTACAAAAACAGCACAAAATATATCCTAGTAAGAAACACTCCCCACCCCCTTCATTGGTCACAGAGATTTCCAATTAGACTCTTAATTCTCAAATTGATGCAACGAGACCAGAAGGAAAGGAGAGTTGAAAGTTGTTTTTAAGAAAGCAAACCACCATAACAAATATAATTAATAAAGAAACACATGTATATAATTCATAATAATAATAAATAAAAATAATGAACAATAATGTGAATGGCCAAGGGGAGAACAAGAGTGGACAACAGAATATGAGAAATGGTGGATGATAAGGAGGCAAAAATGAATTATATAAAAATATTATAACTAATGTAAATGTAAATCCAGGTCCCACCTGAGGTTCAACCCCAGAGGTTTAACCCTAAAAATGTACCAAGTTTCTCTATTCAAAAGTCGCCTACTCTTATCTCCACCCCTGGGCATTGGAGTCAATCTCTCGGTGCCAGTAAACCTGAAAGAGGACAAATCCCCAGCACGACATTCTCTGAAATGACGCAAAGCATTTGAGATGTGCTTAGCATTAGGACTGGCAGTGTCACAATAATGCTCCCCCATTCTGGTGCGTAGGGCACATGTAGTGCACCCCACATACTGCAAATTACACGCAACACAAATTATAATATACACTACGAGTCCCACAAGTTATGCTGCAAACTTTTAGACTTGCAAGTGCAGCCAGATGAAGGAAAGGTTCAAACAAACTCAATAGCTCTGGCAAGGCAACTCACACAGCAAGGTTTCTCTTGATGCGCACCCAACAGTAGCTCAAACCATAGAAATACAAAAAAGAGCACCAAAGCAAAACCATATAAAAGAGTCCAAGATAATTTTAAGTTTTGGTAAAAATGTCATAATAAAAAAAATCCAATGCATTTTGGGAGCAACACCACTCCCCTTTCATCAGAGCCCTACGCAGGATAAAACTTGGATGAACACAGAGAAAACAGTAACGTTAAAGTTTTATTTTGTGTTCAGTGCTTATGAAGGGGGAGTGGTGTTGTCCCTGAAACACATTGGCTGTTTTTATATGACATTTTTTTAACCAACAAGTAAAATTATCTTGGACTCCTTTATCCAGTTTTAGTCTGGTGCTCATTTATGTATTTGTACACGGAAAAAACTTCCCCTCAAAGAAAATTGGGATTTTCAGGGCACAGATAATAAAGTCAAATTGTGTATAAAAAATATATATGTTTTATTACAATTCACTGAAGTAAAAAACAGACATATCACTAAAGCATCATAGAAACCATACAATACTTATGATCAAGCAGAAGTTGATTTTTTTACAACACGGATATATTATCTTGTAGACTGCGTGATTCTTGCCCAGTAGCCCGACATGTTTCAGGATATTCCAATCCCTTCTTCAGGGGCATTTAAACAGAGAAGACAAGACTTCCACTTGTTATACCATGCTCCAACCCCCATCCAGTAGATAGCCACCCCGACGGATCGAAGCCACCGGGCAGGTGGATACTGTGATCAACCCAGATGTTAGGACCCAGCGGTGGGCAATAGGCTGGACAGTGTCCCACTGAACTCCCCAAAGAAGATCCCCAGATGAGGCACACCCCGGAAGGAACGAATGCCAAAAGGCCACGGATCATAAAAGCCAGTTTCAGACTCTCCTGTGTGAGAGATCCCAGTGCTTAATTCGGCTTTTGTATTTGTATGGCTTGATCTACTTGGAAGCAGACACTGTTCAGTTGATCATTTTTCATCTGGCTTTTTTTGATTTTTCAGTTGAGGGATGTCGGGTGGGAAAGGACCAACTGGGCCACCGACTGAATGAATTTTGATTGATTAATCGGGAACCAGAAGAAATTCAAACAGTGTATAGCTAGCTCCTGAGTTCCTGCTAGAAAGTCACTATCTATTAATCCTGATGGCCATTTTCACTGAAACAGAAAGCGTTATTAAATAAAAAATGTTACAGTTGTCACCAGAAAAGGATGTGAGGGGGATATCTGTTAAAGCCACAACTGTCCAAGAGGGGATTTCCCCAGCAGAACAATAAGCGCTAAATAAAATCTGACAAGGGCATTCTACTCTACCTAAAACTTGAAAAGAAAGTTCATTTTAATCCCTGCCTTTCCTAATACCCCCATTAGGCCGGGCTCACACATGCGAATTGGATGCATCCAATTCGCATGACAGAAGAGTGTGCCCCGCTCTCAATGGAGCCGATTCACACATGTCCGAGGCGGCCACGGTCCGCATATAAAAAGGGTCCTGTGCGTCTTTGGTTCTGATTCAGGTGCAAATTCAGGCCAAAATTCCCACCTGAATTGGTGAACTGGGACGCAGCGGACCCCTGCAGCATATGTGAACCCAGCCTTACAGCATCATATGGGATGGCTCTACTGACAGACCAGAAAAAGACTTCTGCATCAAACAGGCATTTTAAATGGAGGAAGTTTACTGGCCAATAACTGACAGTCAGATGCTGTGAATTTATCCAATCACTGAATACCCTTATTCTAGAGCACTCGACTTTTGATTGTAGAGAAGCACAGCCCAGAGCACACCGCTGAGTACTGGCACTGAAATGAAAATAACATTGATGGGTGTTTGGAAGAGACATGTGCTTTATACTTGGGGAATTCCATGTTCCTTTTCTTCACCTGCCCTAATTATGTCATTAAACTGAAATTATTGAAAGTACCTAGTTAGGAGGACGGAGGAAAGGAGAGGAGGCGTCTGCGAGCCTTCATATGCTGCGTGCCAGAAGATTACAGAGGAAAAAAAAAGCACACAGACAGTCTTCTTTCTTTCCAAATGTAGCGATCCTAATCATAGGGTCATTAAATTCTTCTTGTTAATCCCTGCAGAATCTGTTTGTCTTCCTGGCCTCCTCTGTCTTTCATCCCAGGAGCCAGACTCATCTTCTGAGTCAGTTACCTGAATGGATGAGAGAGGAGGCCTCTCATTTCTCAGAACTGGAGCCCTGCATATGTACTGTCTGCCAGAGAAATACCGTACTGTGGTGTAAATATGGAATGTATACAGTGGTAACACCTTCACCTCAACCAGGCCATAGATCTTGGCTCAGGTTTTCCTTTGGGAATTTCCACAAATCTCCCCCAGACAAGAGCCTGAACATATACCTAGAACATAAGGAGATGAGACAACGATTTAGTCTGAAGAATAAGCCCCTTGTTGTTCAGTAGAACTCCTCTGCTCCTGTCTTAAAGTGTTACTAAACCCACAACAGTAAAATCAGTCTGTATATGCAGTAAAGCATGCTTGTTATACTCACTGTGAAACCTAAGGGGTTAATCCTCCGCATTGTATAAAAATGCTGTTTGATCCTGACTTCTCTGATCCTCCCCTTCTTCCACTGTCCCCGATCAATCGTCTGATGAGACAGAGCCTTTGGAGTCACTCTGCACAGGTTTGGTGTGTATTGCTAGTGTAGCGGTACCCCCGTAGGGGCTGCTGAGTGCTGTGGCCCACCTGTCACCCTCACCTCTCAGACACTTCAAGACAATGAACAGTCCATTAGCTTTGTTTTTTTTGTTTTTTGTACTTTGAACAAAGAGGCTCCTGAAAGAGTTGGTTTAGGAATAGACCTCAGCCTAAAAGTCTTTGCAATAGGAAAGCTCCATCCATTGGGCACAAAGGGTGGCAGGCCGGTCTGTTCCTGCAAAGTCAGGGAAGGACACATTCTGCTGCTCTTCAGCAGTCTATATGGCCACTTTCATGATGGCTTAATCTCCAACAGTCCTTCTCAAGCATAAAAGTGTGGGTCGGGCAGTCTCTTCCTACCTCCCCCTTCCTCCCTGATGGAGACTGAGTGGCTCTTCATAGGACGTCCTGCCTTCACGATGAGTACGCGGTGTCTGTAGATTGCTCTCCCCAGCTGTCATTCACGCTGAATGTCCTCAAAATGGGCCCAGGTCTCAGCACATTCTGGCACCCGTAAAGGATTGGGGATATGCAAATAGTCCCAGACCATATCATCCTCCTACTCTCCCCAGGAGCTTTCTATGATGTCCATGGTCTCAGGAAGGGCCTAATGGTAGTCTAGACCCCACTCCAGAGCAACTTTGTGCTGCACCTCCCGCTGGAACCTGGAAAAACCTGGGCAGTTCCTTGGGCTTCCTTTTTCACATGCATCGTGGGACCTCACAACCCACTGCCTGTATGTGGGTGCTCTGGACTGGGTGGTGGAATGCCTGTTCAAAAAGAGCTGTCTGTTGTGGATAGGGGTTCTTGCAGTGTCACGTACCTGGTGGACGAGTCTGACTTATGCAGGGGACAACCTCTCTTACGGCCCTGGTTCGAGAACCCCTGGTAGTGTAGACAGGGAGTTCTGGAGCACAGGGGGGCAGGAGGGCTGGACTTGATCACTGGTCATAGGTGAGGGTCCACTGAAGCTCATGCAAGCAGAAGAATGGTGGTGCAGTGGTAGGTATCAGGCTGGCAGTGCAGTACAGGTGGATCAGGCAGGTGGGTCATCACGTACAAGCAAGGTCGAAAACATGCAGGCAGCGGAGGTACAAGGGAGCAGGCAGAAGAGAAGTCGTAGACAGGCCGAGGGTCAGGGCAGGCAGAGATCAACAATGTCCAAGGAAAGCCGGGGTCACAGGTACAGGAAATTCTCTCACACTAAACACAGGGGTCACAGGATACAGGAATGCTGTAGAACAGAGATCACTGGCTGCAGGGTGCTGTCTGCTTAAATGGCCGTTTTGGCAAATGGGCTCTCTTGGCTGTGTTTCTTCTCCAGAAGGCCCTAATTAACTCTCCGGAATGCAGGTTATTTTCTGGCTCCCGGGAGCTCTCTTCGGGCCAATAGCCCTTCTACTTCACCAGGAACTGAACGATGCCCCCTCTTTTCCTGCAGTCGAGAATAGTTCCCACCTCAAACTCCTCCTCTCCGTCCACCAAGATCGGTTCAAGTGGGGCTGTACTGCGAGATGTTTGACCACTGGCTTAAGAATATTCACATGGAAAACTGGGTGAATGTGAAGTGAAGAGGGCAGATCCAGCTCGTAAGCCACCCTGTTAATTTTCCTCTTAACCGGGAAGGGCCTGATGTACTTTGGCTCTAGTTATTTGGAGGAGCAGGATAGTCGCAGATTTCTCGTGGACAACCGGACCCATTGACCAGATTGGAGTTCTAGTTCTCCTCGTCTCCCTTTATCAAAATTTCTCTTGTTAGCCGCCTGAGTGTGAAAAAGAGTCTCCTGAAGAAGCTTATTGTTTTTTTCCCGGAATTGAGTGATTTTCAGGACAACAGTAGGTAGGAAGGTGGGATGGTAGCCAAGGTTCACCCAGAACGGGGATTGTTTGGTGGCAGAATGAACTGAGTTATTGTAGGCGAACTCGTCTACCGGCAGCATGGAGACCCAGTCATCCTGAGAGTACGAGGAGTAGCACTGGAGGTACTGCTTGAGGTTCTGGTTGGTCCTCTCCGTTTGGCCGTTTGATAGCCGGTGATATGCTGAGGAGAAGGCCAAATCAATTCCCAGAGAGGAGCATATGGATCTCCAAAATCGGGATGTAAACTGCACCCCCCCCCCGGTCCGACACTATGTTGATAGGAATTTTGTGTAGACGGACCACCTCTGTTATGAAAGTCTCTGCAGTTTCAGCTGCCGAGGGGGTGCCCTTCATGGGTACCCAATGGGCCATTTTTGTGAGGCTACTACTTGTCTACTACCACTAGAATGGTGTTGAAGCCTGCAGATGGCAGCAACTCGACTATGAAATCCATTGAGATTTGGGACCAGGGTCATTCTGCGATGGCCAGTGGATTAAGTAGACCCCATGCTTTGGACCTTTTCGTTTTGTTCTTGGCACAGACAGGACAAGCACTCACATAGTCACTGCAGTTTTCCTTTAAGCGAGGCCACCAGGACGAGTGGGAAAGCAGTTCTGCCATTTTGTGACCACCAAAGTGCCCAGCCAATTTGAGACCGTGGCAGAGTTCAAGTGCTGTTAAGCATAGCTCCTGAGGAACATAGAGCCGGTTATCAAACCACCACAGCCCGTTTTTTAATGTGAGTCTGCAATCTGGCGGCACCGTAAGGCTGGCTAAGGATCGCCTGATCCGGGTAAGAAGGTCTTCTTGGGTTAACAAGAAACTGTGAGCAGGCAGGATTGTGTCTGGGGGAGAAAGGTCTCCCGAGTCGTGAAACATCCTGGATAAGGCACCCGGCTTTACATTCTTGGCCCCGGGCCTGTAGGTTATGTGCAGCTGGAAGCGTGAGAAAAATAGTGCCCACCTTGCCTGCCGAGGTTTGAGTCTCTTGGCAGTCCACAGATACTCTAGGTTCTTGTGGTCTGTAAAGATGTGAGGCTCCCTCCAGGAGGTACCGCCATTCCTCCAGAGCCGACTTGATCGCCAGCAGTTCTCTGTCACCGACATTGTAGTTCTTCTCTGGAGGTGGGAGCTTCCGGGAGAAGAAGGCGATGGGATGGAGTGAGGCCTTTGGACCTTGTCTCTGTGAGAGGACTGCTCCTACTGCCTTCTCTGAAGCATCCACTTCTAGGGTATAGGGCAAGGCGGGGTCAGGATGTTTGAGAACAGGAGCAGAGGTGAACAGTTCTTTAAGGCTTGAGAAGGCCTTTTGTGCCTCAGGAGTCCAGCGGAAGAATGAGTCCTGCTTGGCAAGCTGGGTTATAGGCGTAATGACTGCCGAGAACCCCTTGATAAATTCCCTGTAAAAGTTTGCAAATCCGACAAAACGCTGGACTCCCTTCTTGTCGACTGGTGCTGGCCAGTCTAGGATGGCCGAAATCTTCTGCAGGTCCATAGTTATTCCAGAGGTAGAGATGTTAAATCCTAGGAAGGAAATGCTGGCGCACTCAAAGGCGCATTTTTCCGCTTTGGCATATAGACCGTGCTGCCGTAGACAGGTAAGCACACATTTTACGTGCTGGCGGTGCTCTTCCAGAGAGGGGGAGAAAATTAGGATGTCGTCTAAATAGACAACTATGAACTGGTCCAGGTAGTCTCGAAAGACGTCGTTCACCAGGTGCTGGAATGTAGCGGGGCATTGTAAAGTCCAAAAGGCATTACGAGATACTCGTAATGGCCGAACCGAGTTCGGAAAGCCATCTTTCACTCATCCCCTTCACGGATGCGGATAAGGTTATACGCCCTGCGGAGATCCAGCTTTGTGAACACAGTCGCTGTTCCAAGCCTCTGAAAAAGCTTGGGGACCAAGGGCAGGGGGTACAGATTCTTGACGGTGATCCTATTGAGATCCCGGTAGTCAATGCAGGGCCTGAGGGAATGGTTCTTCTTCTCAATGAAAAAGGTGAGGTGGAGGGTCTGACGAATCCTTTCTTCAGGTTTTCATCAAGGTTTGCCTTGAGGGCTACCAACTCCACTTCGGACAGGGGAAAAATCTGGCTGAACAAAACATCAGCCCCTGATAGAAGATCAATCGGACAGTCAAAGGGTCTGTGCGGTGAGAGGACATCAGCCCCATTCTTGCTAAACACGTCCAGGAAATCATGATAGGGTGCTGGGACGGCCAGGTGGGTGTCCTGGTCATTGTCAGTGTCCAGACAAAGCACAGAAAGGGGAGCTTCCTGGGGCTGCAGCAGGCAGTGGTGGAGACAATAGGAAGAACTGAAGTGCACTTGCTCAGTTGATGTGGCGGTTGTGTGTCCGGAGCCACAGGAGGCTTAGGATGACCAGAAACAGGGGAGACGCGATAGCGTCCAGCAGCAGAAACTCCAGGTGGCCCCCCACCGTCTTGGCAGGCACAGGGATGGTTTCCTGAGTGATGGTGCTGGATTTTATGATTGGCCCATCGGCAAGCCAGACCACCATGGGATGGTCCTTAGGTCAGATTGGTATCTGGTGGTGCGCTGCAAAGGTGGTATTGACAAAGCAGCTGCACGCACCTGAATCAAGGATAGCCTGTACTGGCATATTCCCTCCGGGAAGCTGCAGAAGAATAGAAAGGACAAGATGAGCTTTGTCACTTGACAAGTACATCAGTCTCTCAGAGGTAGCAGAAGTGCACTTACCAGCCTTGGCAGGGGAGTTCCTCACCAGGTGCCTGGGCCCTCCACAATACAGGCACAGGTTGTGTGTCATACGTCTTTGACGTACCTCGGGGGTTAGCGATGGGCGAAGAATCCCGATTTGCATGGGCTCCAAAGGGTCTTGTGGAACAGAGGATGAGGAGGTAGCCTGACTGGGACCAGGATAGCTGGGTACCCTGGGCATCATCCAGATGAGGCGTGCGGACCCTGTGGATCTCTCAGCTCTGCGTTCCCGCAGGCGACAATCTATCTGGATGGCCAGATTGATCAGGGTGTCGAGGGTGTGTGGCACCCCGACACGGGCCAGCTCGTCTTTGAGCAGCTCTGAGAGACCCAGCCTGAATTGATAGCAAAGGGCTGCATCGTTCCAGGCAGTGTCTGCGCTCCAGCGCCGGAACTCGGAGACGTATTCCTCCGCCGTGTGGCGGCTTTGCTGTAGGGCATGAAGAGCTGCTTCCGCAGTGGACGCCAGGTGGGGATCCTCATAGAGCTGGACCGTTGCTTAGAAAAACCAATCCAGGCTGGTGGTCTCCGGGGCCTTCTGTTCCAGAAGGCGGTGAGCCCAGGCTTGTGGCTCCTCTAGGAGAAGGGACATGACGAGTCCCACTTTAGTTGCTTCCAGAGAGAAAGTGCGCGGCTGGAGGGCGAAGTATAATTCGCAGGATTACGGAATGCCCTGAACTTTCTGCAGTCCCCTGAAGACCGCTCTGGCATGGGCACCTTGGGCTCATTTGGGATAGTCACAATGGTGCGTGGTGCGGACTGGCAGGGACAGGCTGGAGCTGACATGGAGAGCTCCTGAACTCTTCCTTCCAGGCGGGTGTAACCTTCCTGTAGATTCTTCACGGCTTGCGTTAGCCCGGTGAGATGGACACACAAGTCATCCATGGGAGAGGTCCCCTGTGCAGACTCGGACATGGCTGACGAGTCTGACTTATGCAGGGGACAACCTCTCTTACGGCCCTGGTTCGAGAACCCCTGGTAGTGTAGACAGGGAGTTCTGGAGCATGGGGGGGCACGAGGGCTGGACTTGATCACTGGTGGTAGGTGAGGGTCCACTGAAGGTTGGTAACAGGCTGGCGGTGCAGTACAGGTGGATCAGGCAGGCGGGTTGTCAGGTACAAGCAAGGTCGGCAACGTGCGGGCAGCGGAGGTACAAGGGAGCAAGCAGAAGAGTAATCGTAGACAGGCTAGAGGTCAGGGCAGGCAGAGATCAACAAAGTCCAAGGAAAGCCGGGCTCACAGGTACAGGAAAGTCTCTCAGAGTAAACGCAGGGGTCACAGGATACAGGAACACTGTAGAACAGACAGCACTGGCTGCAGGGTGCTGTCTGCTTAAATGGCCGTTTTGGCACCATTGCCGACACATACGCGCGCACACGCTACATGCCCGCGCATAGGCATTCCAATGTCCCCAGATGGTTCCTTACATGCAGCTTCTTCAGTACCCTGGACTGGCTCTGGTACATCTCCACCCTCGGACTGGACCTCCAAGACCTGGGAACCTCCTGTCTCCCATTCCTCCTCTGAGCTGCTGCTATGAGATGACCACTCCACTAGCCTCTCCAGGGACCTAAACTCAGCTTGCAATCTGGGAAAACCCCAATCTATGTCCTCGCCTTCCCTGTCCAGCTCACCTGAGGGCACACCTCCCTTCAGCACTGGCTCCTTCTGGACTGGGATAGCAAGGGACATAGGAGTGGCCGGCATTTCAGGGACATTTGGCTCCTGCAAGGCAGTACTCACAGTCGCCAGATCCTTCCCTTATGTCGTCAATCTTCGAAGGGGAGTCA
The DNA here is from genome assembly GCA_018402905.1 of Glandirana rugosa. Taxonomy (NCBI): domain Eukaryota; kingdom Metazoa; phylum Chordata; class Amphibia; order Anura; family Ranidae; genus Glandirana; species Glandirana rugosa. Next base: position 458,429 of record BLSH010043956.1, read on the forward strand.
CCAGGCTCCGACTCCAGGCCCTCTCCGGCCTTCGAGGACTTCCGCAGCTGCACGCAACACAGTCCTGAGTGCAGGTCCACATTGTAGAACTGTAGCTTCTGCCGGCTGAATGAAAGCCGGGTGAGCGGTTCGCCACCATGACCACACCTGATCCATGCACTGACCACCGCGGTCGGTATCAAAGCACTCTGGACACAGCAGGCCCAGTCGCTCTGTCCCCTCCACCATCCCGAGGATGAAACCCCCGATCCGATGCTCCAGCCGGACACTGGTGTCCACCAGCATTCCCTCCTGCAGATCAGGCAACCAGGTCAGCGCTGGGTACACATGACCACCCTTTGACATCTTGCTCCTCTGCCTTGTGGTGTCTGCTGCTAGCAGGGAACCCTGAGTCTCCTCCAAGGCATGGCACCGCCCCCTCGCTTTCAGACAGACTGGCATCTGCAGAACTTTTGGGCAGGCCCTTCCCTGGATGTGCTGCTCTAACCCCTTGTTGGACAAACTGAAGTTTGCAGGCATACTGAAACTAACAGGACTTGTCTGGGCATGTCGCTCAGCACCGACTGTGCCCGAGCAATTAAGAGCAAATGACCGCTGACTTTTCCGGTGGTTTCCGGTAGCAACAATAAATTTTGTAGCCCATGCCTCACTGAAGGGAACACTTGTAGCACAGTCTTGCCCACGGGCTTACCCCAATCACCACGGGCAACAGTAGACATCTCCAGGCACACTTTACTGTTCAAAGCAGGAGTTTGGAGCAAAAGTTTAGAATGTCCAGTATTAGCAGAACGCTGGACATATTTGTAATCCAAGTTAAGGCGTCCAGTAGTAGCAGAATGCTGGACGCATTTGTAATCCACGGGCGCACATAATAAAAGTTACTCATTTGCAAAATTTAGCACACGTGTCCATCCCAGCACTGGTTGGGGCAACTGCGCAAGCAGGTAGCAATAATTGGCAAATGGCTCCCACTGGTTGCTATTGGCAACGGCACTCGTTATTGTAGTACTGAATAGCAGAGCACACAAGTCCTTCCCCTGGGTTCAATTCCTCAATGGTGGTGGAACAAAGCACAGTTCCCCGGCTCAATCAACTTTGGTTGCTAGGGGCAATGGCTGGAAGGTTACTCATGAACAGGTGATCCCGGACAAGTTCCCATATGTAGCGGTACCCCCATAGTGGCTGCTGAGTGTTGTGGCCCACCTGTCACCCTGCCCAGCCCAGCATTCACCTCTCAGACACTCCAAGACAGTGAACAGTCCATGAGTTTTTTTTTGTATTTTATTGAGGGAATAGAACTTGTATGGGGTAAATTAAATATGAATGCCCAGTAAATTGGCAAACTTGTTCAGGACAACTGTGTACATGTCCTGTACATACTGCTACATCAATCTCCTCCAGCACTTTCCTTGCTTGAAGACTATTCCTGTTCCTTCCTCCTGCACGTCACTTGATTCCCTGAAGCAGCTAGCACGTATAAGGTTAGGCCTGACACTGGCTCAGCCAGGCCTTAGCAATTGCCCATTATAGGCAGGGACTGCGGGCCCCTTTAAGTGTAGAGAAAGTACTGTGATAGCTGTCCCACATGCACCTACTGATCCCAGTCAGCCCTCTTCAGGCCCTGCCAGCTCTTCTGGCTGCAGCTGCCCAACTCCACTGCCCATGACACCACAGTCCTCTCCTCTGATTCTGCACCAATCTCAGACTGCACTCTCCCAGTCCTCTCAGGCATGCCTCCCCACTCCTAACCCTTCTGGCTGCGACCGGTGGTTCCCTCCTGGAGACTTGCCCGGCAGTACTCTCTCCCGCTGTCATCTCTTGCTCCTCCTGTGCCTCCTGTCCAATGTACCTCCACGTATTATTGAAGGGCCCCGTCCATACCAGAGCCAAGGCCCAAGGTCACCCCCCAAGACTGGGGAGCTCCCTCAACGGCCCCGACAGCCTCAGTATTCCATCTCCAGTTCTTCCACCCGACAGCTCCTCCCAAACTGGGCTGACCCTGGGTGTTTAAGGAGGCCTGCCCCCTGCCAATCCAAGTTGGGGATTTGTCAGGGCTCCTTAGAATACCCCAGGCAGCTCCATCTCTCCTCTCTGCCTCTCTTTCAAAAGCATTCTAGAAGCCTCTGGAAAGAAGAGGGAGGTCTCAGTGATGCTGCCTGTGAGTCACCCAGCTTCTACCCTGAGCCATTATCAGCCCAGAATGAAAACAAATAGGCCTGGTTGACAGGCCTGCCTAAATTTACCTACACTACTACACAAGAATCCTACCTCTAGCACCTACAGGGCCAATCAGCACTGTCCAGACAGAAGGCCAGGGGTCCTGCAGCCTCATAGGACAGTTGAAGGAGAATCAAAACTCCTCCAACAAGCTTTAACCAGTCACTGACAGAAGTCACAAGATTGCTATACACTGCTGATGAGAAAAGGTATTTAGCATTTTATTTTTTCTAAAATAATTGCATTTCCATGTTCTATGCACCGTGGGAGACCAGATATAGTGAATGCAGGGTCCTGGGTTTAGTAACACTTTAAGTGCCCCTCTGTCATGTTCCTTAAGCTGGCCACTAGAGATGGAATCGGGCGTGTTCAGGATCCTAGTCCCAACCCACCTGCCTGATCCTGCCAGGACACTGCACACTGCTAATCACAGGCAGTGAGACAGTTCCCAATCCACAGCTGCACAGATCGGGAAATGTCTCACTGCCTGTGATTAGCGGTGTGCAGTGTCGGCTTCCAGGCGGGATCAGGCAGGTGGGTTGGGACTAAGATCCTAAACATGCCCAAGCCCATTCCTACTGGCCACCAGGGGTGGCACATCCATCAGGGGCACCGCCCCCCCCATCCATGTATTCGGCCCCCTAATCTACATTCGGTGCGCCGGATGCATGGATTCCACTGAGGGGTGTTTTTTTTTTGAAGCACGTGATTAGAGCCAGATGCTCTAATAGGCTTCAAAAAAGGGTGGGCTTGGCAGAGCACTATGCTCTGAGCCCACCGAGTTGTGTGACAATAGCGAATTAATATTCGCTATTTTCACACTGAATCTTCTCCTCGCCATTCAGGAAGCGGGTCATAAGACCCGTTTCCCGATTGGCCAAAATGTTCTGCGATCCTATTGTACCACGATAAGGAGAGAGAGGGAGGAGACGTGGATGCCGCCGGAGGAGACGCAGAGAATGAAGCCGCCTCCTGGAGGGAAGCACTGCCTCGGGGTAAGTGCGGGGCTCATCGATTGACCGGGGTGGGATGCTGGTGACCCGACCTGAATGATCCAGGTGGGGGTGGCTGTGGGTGCATTGCTTGCTGCCCCCCCCCCCCCAAATATACAACCGGCCACACACACATAGATTGCAGGCTGAATGACAGAAATTGCATACTAGCACATTATCAAAGACTTACCTTGAAACAAAGCCCTCCAGAGGTGAGCTGTCACCTGACAGGGCTTCCATCTTCATTCGTTGTGGGTTTGCAGGCCATTTGAATGGCCGAGCCACGATGACATCACTCCCACACATGCGCATGGGAGTCATGGTCGCACAGCTCTGAAGGGATTGCATGAGTATGTTGTCACTTCAGTGTGCATGCGCCGGTGACGTCACCGGCTGCTGCTCACTGGAATATCTCCTAAGCGGTGCACATTTTGGAGGTGTTCATTTTATCTACAGGTAAGTTTTATTATAAGCTTACCTGAAGGCAAAAGTAGCAAAAAAGAGTTCACTACCACCTTAAGGATCAGTCTACCCAAAAGTATCACTTCAGGGTGTGGTAGATGCTGAATAGTTAAAGAAAATGATAACACGTGTTTAATCTCCCTAGCCCCCTTAATACAGTGACCTGCAACTCATCCAGAGGAAGACAAAAGTACCTTAAAAGCATGATCATACATTTAAAGGCGAACGCCACCTTTCTTACCATGTTACAGGTCAAACCCATATTTAGGTTGCAAAATGTAGCGTGATGTCAAGCTGACCTCCTCACACCCCCAAACTGTTTCCCTATCCCCCACGCCATTCCTGGCAGTATCAGAAGGTTTTTGTGCTTGATGACTCCTGTCACTATTTGAACTTTGCATAGCTGTGTGTGGCTCCACCTGCACAGCTGCGTCATTTATTCACAGAGATCTGTGATTAAATAAATTACAAGTCCTATCTGCCAATATACCAGAAGGATTCGTAATTATTAGTGGAACAGTAATCTCCGCACTTTTGATCCATTCACAATTCCTGCAGCTCTGTAACCAAACGTTGTACCTTGGTATGGACCAATGGCTGCAGAAAGAGTCCAAACATTGCATCCATGATCCACTGATCATGGTTGTAATGCTTTGCAGACTCCTATGTAAAAAAATAATAAATGCCCTTTTTTTTCCTGAAAATGTGGGTGTATTTATTATTTTTTTGAAAAAGGTGGACTAAGATCTGATTCACGCATATGCAGGTTGCAGTTTGCATATTCCAGGAGCATTTTGCATTTTTCAATACACATTTTTGATCTATTGATGGGTAAGACAGTCTATATATATTAGGGTTGTTCCGTTACCGATACTAGTATACTAGGTACCGATACAGAGCATTTGCACGAGTGCTTGTACTCGTGCAAATGCTCCCGATGCCTCATCCGATACTTAGTAGTAGCACGGAGGACACAGCGGGGAGGATACAGGGACACTCAGGGATGATCGGTGCAGCGGCATTGAGCTGCTTCATTGAAAGCCGCACAGGGAGAGTGTCCCTGTATCCTCCGCTGTGCTACTCCGGCCCCCCCCCCTCCTCCTCCAGTTCTTGTGTCCAGCCCTGTGTTCTCCTCTGCCCCCCCCCCCTCAGGTCCCGATCTGTCCTCCGCCCCCCCCCCTCCGGTCCTGATCTGTCCTCCTCCAGTCCCCCCCTCCGATCCCCTCTGTGCTCCTACCGTTCTCCCTTTGTCCTGGGATTGTTCAGGATGGAGAGCGGAGGAAAGAGCCGGTAAATCTGTCATTTACCGGCTCTTTCCTTTTCTGAATGAACAGAGTCAGTGACTCCTTCCATTTATAACTGAGCATTGTAAACTGTGTGTTACGATGTCTCCATTTATGAATGGGGAGGAGCCGATGTCTCCTCTCCATTCATCTTCAATGCAGCTGATGCTGCTAAGAAAGGGACTGGGGAATCTCTATCCTCAGCCCCTTTCTCCCTGTCTCAAAGGGGAGATGTTGCGGGTCCATTTAGACCCCTGACATCTCACCAAAGCCCCCCCAGCAGGGATGATTTAAAAAAAAAAAAATGTAAAAAAAAATTTTTTTTAAGTATAATTGTAAAAATAATTAAAAATAAAATAAAAAAACAATGGCATCGTCCACTCCCCTCCCCAAAAAAAAAGAAAGCATTGTAAGAAATATATAAATTGTAAAAAATAATAAAAAATGAATTGTGAAAAATAAAATCGTGAAAAAAAAAAATTAAAATTAAAAACTACTGGCAGTCTACGCCTCATCAGCGCCTCCTATCAAAGCCCATCAGTGCTGCATATTAATACCACTGTCACATGACAAAGTATCGGTACTTGTACTCGGTCTTAAAAAAGTGGTATCGGGACAACCCTAATATATAGCTATATATATATATATATATATATATATATATATGTGTGTTTCCATTGTGCTTTAGGATTTTTACCTGGAGTTCAGGTTTTAGCCAAATTAGAGGTTACTTGGGGTTGGATGAAGGGTGATAAAGCATAGCAAATTGGGTTAATGTTGGTCCTTGGGCCTTCCTGGCTTGAACTGCTATTGGCTAGCCACCCCCTTTGAAATCTGCATTAAGATAGTAACCATTGTGTACACTTTGCCCCAAGAATCTTGAGATTTATCCATTCGTTTATTTCCTTGCTGGTTCACAGACATTTCCTCTCTCCCGGCAAGAAATGGATCTGAGCTCCCTTGCGATTAGAGTTACTACACACAAAGGACCTTATAAATATTTATGATAATCCCTTTTCTGTTGGTTTTCCATCGCTTGGCCCTAAATCACAGATAGGGCCCAGTTCAGATAAGTAACTTGATTATTTCTGGGCTTCATTCATGTAAAACAAGACTTGTTCTTTCTACAGATACACCCCCATTATAAGTCAATGCCTCATGGGAAAAAGTTAAGCCTTTTTGGGACTTCAATAATGTATCTGTTTTCTTATTATTTTTTGATGCATTATGGTTATGTACAGATTATGATAAAGGCAAATCTTCTTGAGACAAAATGTATGATAGAATTATTACAACTTTTGACTTCATATAACCCATTTTTTTTTAAGTTTTACTTTTGGAACTTGCCATGGAAGTGAAACACTGGGCAGATATAAAAAACACAAATAAATGTAGCTTCATAATCATAATTACACTATTAAATGTATTTTTAAATAAGCATTGTAAGTACCTGAATGCGACCTGATAACAGCCTGTTGCATCAATTCATGTGCTGACAAGAGTGAATAGTACAATCACAAAAACACTAACACCCTAAAACATGTTCAGGTGTGTATGTGCATACCCAGCTGCTGAGTACTGGCGGAAAAGCCAAATGGTGGGAATTAACACTAAATAATAAATGGCATAAAAAGAAAATGTGTTCAGTCCTTGAAAAAGTTCATATAAAAAGTGATAGGCATGAAGTTCAAATTAAGGCGATGGCAGCAATCTCTTCTGAGCAGGCTCCTGCCAGCAAACCACCTAATGGCAAAAGGAAAATGAGAGAGAAAAAGGTCACTACCTAGGTGTAACATTTATTTAACCACTTGACAACTGGGCACTTAAACCCCCTTAACAACCAGACCAATTTTCAGCTTTCAGCGCTCTCACACTTTGAATGACAATTACTCAGTCATGCAACATTGTACCAATATGAAATTTGCGTCCTTTTTTTCAAACAAATAGAGCTTTCTTTTGGTGGTATTTAATCACCGCTGGGTTTTTTATTTTTTGCGCTATAATTAAAAAAAGACCGAAAAATTTGTAAAAAAATGAATTTTTCTTCGTTTCTGTTATAAAATTTAGCAAATTAGTAATTTTTATTCATAAATTTTGGCCTAAATTTATACTGCTACCTATCTTTGATAAAAAAAAAAATTGTGTATATTATTTGGTCCTTGTGTAAGTTATAGAGTCTACAAGCTATGGTGCCAATCACTGAAAATTGATCACTCCTGATC
>BLSH010043956.1:471261-482445 GCA_018402905.1 Glandirana rugosa
AGTGACACGGCCGTCCCTCTAGTTACACTGCTCCAATATATATACATCTGTGTGTGCACACAAACTCGAAATCCTACGTATGGGATTAGGTTATCCAACGCGTGTGGATACAAAAGGTCGTATAGGGAAGTTGTCTTCGGCCAAAGGCGGTCACACATGGTCCGAAATCGACTGAAGGACCGAGGTTCATGGAATGTATTGTAGGTGGGTCTCCCCGAACGACATAGTGGTAGTCGGTGGACCTCCCGACGGTGGACGACCTCTAAATACGTATACGAAAAATTATGTAACGTGTACACTCACGTTATAATTAACAAAGAAGTATGTAAAAATTGGCGAATTGTTGGCGAGATATCTGTTTTCTGCAGATGTCTCGCCAACGAATTAAGACCCTCCTGCAGATAACTGCAGGAGGGTCTTAGCGCCCAGGGCGCGCGGGACGCCCCGCGCGTGTGCCCTGACAGCCATGAGCGGCCGTTGAGTCCCGTGTGCGCGCCCCGCAGGGCGCGCGGGACCCGCGATTCTGGGAGGACGTCAATAGACGTCCTCCCAGAATTAAGCAACCGCTCTGTAGACGTCTTTTGTCTATAGAGCGGTTGTTAAGCGGTTAAAAATGTATGAAGAAACAATTAATATTGCACTCACATGTGCAATGTATTAAAAAGCATATGCATAAATCTCCAGCAGGTGGCAGCCCTCCAGGTGGCTGATGGTGATACAGCAAGCCCCTCTGGGTGGATGTTATGTAAGGTACTTGGAGCCAGGAAGTCAGCTAAAGCCTGGTACACACTGGCGGAAACCGGCTTCTGTTGAAGGGATATGCTGGAAAACATAGGTGTGCGCAACCTATTGGATTAGGGTATGCATCCTAAAGCTCAAACACACGTGTGTGTCTACATATATATAACCTCGTCACATTGATCTCCCTGCCGGCACAGTGAAAGAGAAGGGTGTAAACAGAGCCAGGAAGAGGAAGATATTTACCATCTTCCTGCCGCCACACCGAGCGATAATGCTAATGAGCATGCAGTGATTAGTGTGCCCAGGCACATCTGGCACACCCTGTGCGCACCCCCTATGCTGGAAAACCAGCATTCAATGTCTGCAAATGCTGATTTGTGAATTCTGGTGGGGATAGGGGCAGCAAGCTGCATCTGTTTCTCACATAGATGATAACTACAGTGGAAGGCAAAGAAATCTAACAAGCAGACCCGGCAGATGTGATGACATCATATGTCACGTAAATGGCCATGGCTACGTGTTTTGGGGCTGGTCACCCTTTTCTCAAGTCTCCATGAGGAGTTCTCCTTTTTTCCAAATGAGCACCTAAATGTAACCTTGTACACATTTTTAGCAGCTTTTATTGTATATCACATTGCATGTTCAATGATTTTATTGTAACTTAAGCTGCAGCAAAGAACTACAGTTTAAAAGGTTCTAAAAATATTATTTGTGCCGCTGCAATAGGGCGTAATCCCTTGCAACTCCAATTGTGTACTATCACTAAACTTTTAATAAAGACTAAGAAGAGGATTGGGGTTCCTAATTGGGACTACAGCGGTGCCAGGCAGACAAAGTAACAGATACTCACAATTTCTAAAATCATCAATTTTATTTATGTCATTAAAAAATGTACTTCATATTGTGTACAAACAAATATTTTAAGAGGGGTCCAAATGCAAATGCACTGGTTGTTCACAGCTGAGTAGGTGGTTTATAGGCTGTCACAATATTTCCCAACATGTTTCGCCATCACTATGGCTTCATCAGGGGATTCAATAGACCACCGTTTACAACTTAAGAAAAGAAAAACAGATATAAGAGATATGGTTTTTACAGACACATATAAATCAATTTTCACTATGATGTCATAATTGGTGGACAGAGCACAATGATACACTTTGCATTTAGCTTACCCAATACACCCCCCGGGCCTCAGGTCCCACCCTCTCCCCTTGATACTCTCCCTGTGGGCACCAACCCAAGGGCAAAGGACCAGTGTGTCTCCTGGACAAGGGCCTGGTGCTATGTCACTGCACAAGGTGCAGTAAGTCCAGGCCAGTACTAAAAAAATGCTGGCCTGGACTTACTGCGCCTTCTGCAGTGACATAGCACCGGGCCCCTGTCCATGAGGCAGGGTTGGGTTGGTGCTCACGGGATGAGTATCGAGGGGAGGGGGCGGGAGGGTGGGACTTGAGGCCTGGGGGGGTGTATTGGGTCAGCTAAATGCAAAGTGTATCATTGTGCTCTGTCCAACAATTATGACATCATAGTGCAAATTGATTTATATGTGCCTGTAAAAACCATATCTCTTATATCTGTTTTATTTTTTCTTAAGTTGTAAACGGTGGTCTATTGAAACCCCTGATGAAGCCATAGTGATGGCGAAACATGTTGGGAAATATTGTGACAGTCTATAAACCACCTACTCAGTTGTGAGCAACCAGTGCAATTGTATTCAGACCCCTCTTAAAATATTTGTTTGTACACAATATGAAGTACATTTTTTAATGACAAATAATAATAATAAATAAAATTGATGATTTTAGAAATTGTGAGAATCTGTTTCTTTGTCTGCCTGGCAACGTTGTAGTCCCAATTGGGAACCCCAATCCTCTTCTTTGTCTTTGACTTTCTGGGATGAGGTGTGTCTACAAAAAGTGTCTGTAGGGGCCAAAACGACTATAGTTTCTCATTTAATAAAGACTATTGAGCAAGAAAAAGAGTTTCTGCTTAAATTTTAATTAGGCCTAATTAGTCCCTAATTACCTTGTTATTCCTGTCAAATCATATAACATATTTTTTAAAATACTTCAGTCAAAAAATATAATAGCCCATTAAAAATTTAAATTGTACTGATTTGAATCCATTTATAACTACATCTTCATTAAAATGACCCTGTTCACAAGGTGACAAAACTGCTTTACTTGGAGTTCCCATCTTAGCTGTGGGCATGTGAAGCTCACTCACACGCTCGAGTCTCTTCATGGATAAGGGTAACCAGCATGCACCTCTCAATCTTGAGTGTATGTCTCGTTGCCACAACAATGGGCAGTGACAAAGGAAGGTCCCGCCCCATTGTTATGGCAACATAGATAACATGTCTCCCCCCACAAAATTGCGTCATTTCCTGTCTGGAAATAACGCGATTTTACAGCTCAGGGATGCCCACTGACTCATGGGAAATGATGACTCACATCTCCCATGAGCCTAGGCGAGGCAGGAAGTGATGCAGAGTGCCATGGGTCAGGAAGTGGAAGATTACAGGGACCACATAGCAACAGGGCACTTAGGGTGAATATAACATTTTTTTTCCAAAAGTGATTCATCATGCATAGAGGATTTGAAATATATAAAGATGTATTTGTGGGTGGAACTCAGGTTTAATATTACCAAAAGACCTAATTTTATATGTACTTTTTATATTTTGCCCATGGTTCCACTTTAAAACTGTTGAAATCACATCTAGACTCCTGACCTACATACAGTAATAATACGATTTGAACTGAAGTAGAAAATTGAAAAAGATTTGTTGTAGAACTGGAACTAATTGAGCTTGTTGAATTGAGCATTAACAGCAGTAATAAATATTATGAATTTGAATTAAAAGACACTAACTGCCAGTTTCTTTGTTCTTCAGAATACCAAAATCATACTGTAATTTCTGGTAGGGCTTCAAACAAATTCAATTATTTGTCAGTCCAATATAAATACACATCCATGTTTTTATAACTTGGTCAAATATTTAATACCTTTCCTGCACAGAAGACAAGATTTAAAGTGGTTGCAAAGGCTAAAGGTTTGTTACCTTAATGGGTAACTCCACTTTTGTGGGGAAAAAAATAGCAAATAAAGAAACAATAATATAGTGCATAGAATTGCAACACAAGTCATATTGTAATTGAATATTCTTAAAAATTACCTTTCCTTTTCAATCTGTAGCCGCTGTAATTTTCTGAAAATGCAATGCAATATGGCTACCTGGAGTTGTTCTGCACACAGAAACATAATTTCCTGCTTGTGTGATTGGCTCACTGATTTTCCCAGAAATCTGCCTAAGATACAAGTCAGATTTCAGGCATCCCCTGCCGTTTATCGTTCTAAAAACAACTACAACTGCATTAGGGCCAGGTTCCTGTTGGTGCTCTGAGGGACAGTTTATCGTTCTAAAAACAACTACAACTGCATTAGGGCCAGGTTCCTGTTGGTGCTGTCATTTTTGGAGAGATACTTTCATCAGGAAGACGTCTAAAGTGATGCAGGCCCTGTAGATTTCCTCATTAGTGCTCTCCAGATGCACACCTGATTGATAATTATAAAACCACTCCCATTAGACTCACTCAGTACAGAGGCATAGAGAAACACACAGGGATTTCTTCAGAATAACCAAAGGTAGGAATCTGCAGCAAAGGTTGTTATAATCCTTGCAATCAGGGGAGGGCTGACAGCCTTAGGCCTGGGGGGCAAGTAAAGTAAAGTGGCCCATTGAACCACTGAATCTGCTCACCATCCATGCCCACCTGGTTTTATAATAGATATTGATGTTATGAAGCAAGACAAATATGATACAATGTGGTAACATAATTTAAAGTTAATAGCAACAAAGGAGGTGCAGCCTCCTCAGTGTCCATCAATGCAGCCTCATCAGTGCCTTGCAGCCTCATCAGTGCCCATCAATGCAGCCTCACCAGTGCCCATCCAATGTAGCCTGCAATGCAGAAAGAGGAGAGCCGCCGGATTACAAAGAGTGGGGATCTCCTGCTTACATGGTGCGGACACTGTCATACGAAGTCCCACCTCCAGGACCGGCTGCTATAATAGACATTATCCATGGTAGGGCTGGCCCTGGGCGACCCCCTCTGCTTGCAGTTAGTTGGCGGCCGTGCCCCTGGCACCTACTTCCTCCACAAAAAGAAAATATTGTCAGTGGGCAACGGCCGCCAGCCATTTCAAATGTAAGTTGGGGTGGCCTGGGGGGCAATTGCCACCCTGCCCCCTGGCCCAGCCCTCCCCTGCTTGCAATGTACATAGATTACCTAGAGGGGAATGTTTTTTTCTCAGCAAAAGTGGAGTTATGCTTTACTGCATTCTCTGCATTAAAGTAAAAACCTTTTGGGAGCAGCTGCCCCCACCTGCACCTCCACTAAATACCTCTTTCTCTCTCTCCTTCCCCACTGGTCTCAGTGAGAGCACCGGGATCCATTGACTAGTGCTGCTGGCAATCAAATCCAGTGTTGAGAGTGAAGGGGGCGGGGCCAACTTGCATTGTGTGTATCAATAGACGCATAATTTGCCACTCAGGATTGAGCCCACATGAATACCCCCCTAGCAAGCTGCATGCGGGGGGGGGGGGGTAATCAAAGGCAGGAGGAACCAGGACCGCCCATAAGGGACCCCAGAAGTGGAGGAACGGGGCTGCTGTGTGCAAAACCATTGTGAAGAGCAGGTAAGTATAACATGTTTGTTATTTTTTTTCTTAAAAAAGATCCTTTACAATCACTTTAAAGAAGATCTTCCGACTGAAAAGAATCAAAAGGACACTTACCTGTCCAAGGATACAGCGCTGCCATAACTTGGGCCAGTTCTTCACTGGTCTTTGGGTCCCCAGCACCAGTATGCTTACTAAGGGAGGCCTGTTGTGACTCCATGTGACTTTACAGCCGGTTTCCCACTGCATGCTTAAGCTGCGCTGTGCTGTGCGTTGTCAATGATTCCACAGTCTTCTGGGACCTGTGATGTGTCCCAGAAGGCTGCAGGCAATGAGGGAAGAAGCTGAACCTCTGCTTGTCTAGGCTGTCAAAACCAGGTACCTGCCCCCCCCCCCCCCCCAAAAAAAAAATGTATCCAAAAGTGATAGAGGAGGGAGGAGGCGGAAAAGCTAAACTTTTCCTTTTGGGTGAAATTGTACTTTATGTAGCAATTGGATAAAGAATTCTAACTGCTATTGATGTCTAAAATGCTCACTTTACATAATTCCAAAGTCATTTCTGAAAAATCACAACCAATCCTGGGGTAATAGATGGTATGCTCTTGTTGGCGGTACCCATTTAGGAAGATTTACGCTCTGTTTTTCTGATCACAGGAAGTGAGAGAAAATCATTCACTGGGTTTCTACACTTTCCCCACTCTACTTACTAGAAAAAAAATAGCTATTATTGCCATTTTCTAACAACAGCAACTAGCAACTGACCCCAGGTCCCCAATGTGGATATAGACAACAATACAAGTTGCAAACTTTCCCCACCCTAGTCAAGTCGAAAACTAATCTTTAGCTTGAAACTCTATTTTGAAGATTGGCTATACTTTAAATAAACCTAGCCTGAAGATGTGTAAGTAATCTACTTTTCCATTAGAGTGTATGGATAGAAGTTGTGCATGCACAGTATTGTGCAGCCTTGCTGCATCACAAAAGCTGCCTGACTGATTGCCTGCTAATCTAAGGTACTGTCATGAACCCATAGTACATTCATGTCCTGTCTGTTTGCTTTCATCTTGGTTGTGTCAGCCTAGAGGCCGTGCACATCACCACCTGTGGGCTAAGTATCTCCTCTCAATGAACTCCACCCCAGTCTCCAATTAAGGGAACACTATGTAAGGCCGTGTGCATCAAGCCTCATTGCCGATCAATATTGTGTGTTTGGCTTGTGTGTTTGCTACTGCCGTGTGCTCTTCATTTTCTCCCGTGTACTGATCTTGGCGTGTTCTTGACCTTTCTTGTCTGATAGTGTCCCGATCTTGGCTTGTTCTTTGACCTTCCGTGTCTCCTACTGACCGCAACCTTGGTGTGCCTCCTGTATGTTCTGTCTGCTTGTAGCCCTGACCCTTGGCGCTCCCACTGACCTCCTCTTGCTATCTTGCACTGCTGCTTTCTCTCTATTCACCTGTAGCCTGCCGGGAGCATGAGCTGGGGGACCCCAGGGGCCATGACCTGGATCCAGTTGCAGCCAAGTCCATCCTCACTACCAGAGGCTCTAGTGAACACCTACTGGCTCTTAGACTCCACGCCCTGGCGAAACCTACGCTCTAGCTCCCTGTGCAATCTGTGTCAGGGTCCCAGCAGTCCCGCTTCCCTGCACCATCCTGATCTCTAGTTGCAGCAGTCAGCTAAGGGCTCACAACCTTAGCAGTGCGCTTCACGAGTAAAACTGATAATGTTACTTCCCAAAAATATTGAAAAAAAATTGATTACGGTAAAATTTCCCCATTTTGTCAAAATACATTAACCACTTTGCGACCGCCCCATGCAGATATAATGCGGCAGGGCAGCCGCTCTGTGCTGGATCACGTACCTAGTATGTGATCTGATAAATCCGGATCTGAGGCGCACGCACACGCGCCGCCGGCGGCCTGCTCCCGCTGTGGCGGACCCAATGTCCCACCGATCATTCCGGAGATCAGCAAAACAGCAGCCTGCCTGTGTAAACAAGGCAGATCGCTGTTTTTTGAGAAGGGAAAACAGAGATCCTGTGTTTCTGCTAAGCAGGAACACGGATCTCTGTCTTCCCACAGTAAATGCATCCCCCCACACAGTTAAAAAGCACTCCCAGGGAACACAGTTAACCCTTTGATCACCCCTGATGTTAACCCCTTCCCTGCCAGTGTCATTAGTACAGTGACAGTGCATTTTTTAGCACTGATCACTGTATAGGTGCCACTGGTTCACAAAAAGTGTCACTTAATGTCAGTTTTGTCTGCCGCAATGTCGCAGTCCAGCTAAAAATCAATAAAAATCGCTGATCATCGACACTACTAGTAAAATAAATAAATACAAATTCCATAAATCTGTCCCACAGTTTGTAGACGCTGTAACTTTTGCGCAAACCAATCAATATGCGCTTATTGGAATTTTTTACCAAAAAGATACAGCAGAATACACATTGACCTAAATTTATGAAGAAATTCAATATTTTAGATGTTTTTATTGGATATGTTTTATAGCAGAAAATAAAAGATATTGTTTTTCTAAAAAAATTGTAGGTTTTTTTGTTTATTGCGCAAAAAATAAAAACCGCAGAGGGGATCAAATACCACCAAAAGTAAGCTCTATTTGTGGGAAAAAAGAACATAAATTTTATTTGGGTACAGTGTCGCGCGACTGTGCAATTGTCAAAGTAACTCTTTGCAGTATCGCAAAAAATGGCCTGGTCGTGAAGGGAGGTAAAAAAAGTGGTTAAACTCACTAGAAGGGAGACAATTTATTGTTTTCTGGTGGTTATACAGAAGTTCTGTTTAACCATCCTGAATCTATTCTGCCAAAATACACCCCTTATTAGCCCCATTATTTTCCTTTTTTTTACAGAAAGAAAAGCAGCAATAACTAAATAAATAATATTTAAGGGCAATTCAGTTCACAAATATGATCAGAGGCAGTGGCGGTCCTTGCATTAGGGGCACATGGGCGCCGCCCCTAATAAATGAGCCCGGCCCCTAATCTACATGTAAATTCCAATGGGGTTTTTTTTTTTAAGCACATGATTAGAGCCTGCGGCTCTAATAGGCTGCAAAAAAGGGTGGGCAAAGAGCACTGCGCCCTGAGCGCACCCATTTGTGTGACAATAGCGAATTAATATTTGCTATTTTCTTCCTGATTCTCCAGCCAATCGGGGCTTCCTGAGGACTCCCTAGCCAATCGTTTCTCAGGACACACTTCCTGTTCGGCCGGGAGGAGAAAGTCTCTCTGTGTGCTGTACCATGCATGGACTCACCCCTCAGCAGGCAGACAATGCCTTTGAAGTCTGGCTGGGAGAAGCGGTCAGAGCGGCCCCGGCTCTTCCATAACCCGGCCTCCTGCTTAGGGGTTACCACCACTGTCTGTCTCCCATGAGAGGGGGGGTGTTGTTAGTTTGTCGCCCCCCCCCCCCAAATATTGAGCACCAGCTGCCACTGGATGTAAGAAGAAGGGAATAAAACACAAATATTATTAAATGCTTGCTGCACAATTAAAAATGAAATGCATTTTTTAAGTGCAAGTAGTAAACATATATGAATTTGATTCGATTTTAGCACTTCAGCCCCGGAAGGATTTCACACTTTAGGACCAGAGCACTTTTTGCGATTCGGCACTGCGTCGCTTTAACTGACAATTGCGCGGTCGTGCGACGTTGTACCCAAACAAAATTTTTTTCCCACAAATAGAGCTTTCTTTTGGTGGTATTTGATCATTGCTGCGTCATTTCTGATCGCCGCTATGAACAAAAGAAGAGCGACAATTTTGAAAAAAACAAATTTCTTACTTTTTGCTAAAATACAAATCCAAAAAAAAAAAAATACAAAAAAACCTTTTTTTCATCGGTTTTGGCCGATTTATATTCTTCCTCATATTTGTGATAAAAAAAAATCGCAATTGGCGTTTATTGATTGGCTTGCGCAAAAGTGGCCGCGTTTACGGATGATGAGAATTCATTTCTGGGGTTTTTATTTTTTTATTTTTTTTACTAGTAACGGCGGCGATCTGCGATTTTTAGCGGTACTGCGATATTGGGCCAGACATGTCGGACCATTTTGACACTTTTTTGGGACCATTGGCATTTATACAGCGATCAGTGCTATAAAAATGCACTGATTACTGTGTAAATGCCATTGGCAGTGAAGGGGTTAACCTGCAGGGGGCCGCTCTAAGGGTTAACTGTGTTCCCTAAGTGTGTTCTAACTGTGTGTGGGCTGCCCTAGCAGGGGAAGGGAAGTGATCACAGCCCTTCTCCCTCTCACAGAACGGAGGTCCGTGTTTACTTACACAGACCTCCGTTCTTTCAGGGCGGGGGCATCGCGGGTAGCCGGCGGCGATCGAGTCCACCGCACCCGTTCCCTGGCCCCCCCCGAACACAGTGAGCGGCAGTTTGCGATATCGAGCCACTTTGTTAAAGTGGTTAAAGTGGATGTAAACCCACCACTCACCCAGTATAAACTAATGGCACAGTATTAATGTATATATACATGCAAGAGAGGAGAGAGGACCTCATCAGCCTGTTTCTGCTTCTTTACTGTCCAATCACAGTCTGGGGGCAGGGAGATGACCTAGCTGTGTTGCATAACTACATCAAGAAAAGTATGTGACAAAGCAGTTTTTTTGGCAGGTGTAAATTTCAGCAATGGGCGGACAAAAATACAAATCTTTTGGACAACAGTTCCCATTTGTGTTAAAAATGGATTTAGCTATTTGCCTGGAGTTTAACTTTAAGAATATACAATATGATAATACTAATTTGTGAAGAAATTAGGTTAGAGGGTTGCTTATTACCTGCGAGCAAAGGATTTAATAATGGCTGGTGCTAACAACTTTTTTTTTTCAATCTAAAGTAGAGTTCTTCTTTAATTATCTTGTTTTCAATCAGAAGCAGAGTTCTTCTTTAATTATCAGTAAGTTACCTTATGGGATATGATGAGTGATAGATGATTGCAAAGTAGGTGATGAGATGAAGATTTGGTAATAATGAGACAAACAGCAAAAGCAAGCCAGAGAGAAGGAAATAGAGAGAGATAGCATAGCCAGGCTGTAAATCTTGCAGGGGATTAGGGATTTACTTCAGATAGAAGAATGTAAATGTTGCTGGCTCCACTGTGGCTGGAAAATTTTGCTCACAGCCAAAGCCTGGTCCGCGCTTGGCTGGGGATGTTGCTTCGTGTGCCCTCTTGAATTGGAAGCTTTTCTAGGCTCTGGAAGACTAGAGAGCTGGAATGCATGTCTCCACAAAACCATCATAATGCAGTCAGCCACAAAATGATGCGTCCTACCTCAGCTTGTCTAAATCATAACACTTATGTACGGATGTCTGAGATAATATTCAGTAAATTCTGAGATTTTTTTTAGGCACTGTCATGGGTAGGGCTGTATTCAATGCCACAGCAAGAGCAATAAAAGAGGAAGCCACTACAAGGCTTTAGCATTGGGGTGGTCCTGCTCTGGTCTTGCCTAAATTATTATTGGCTTTTTCCACTCATTGCGCCAAAATGGAAACATTATTTTGATGTTTTATTGACTAGAAAGGGAGTTACTGACAAAGTTTAGAAAGTAATAGAATTATATTATGATTATGCCCAGTGGTCAGGTATTATGATTGTATTACGCTCATGGCAAGTAGTCATGTCATGTTGGAGGTGTCAAGACCAATACATTTATGAACAGCAGGGCCGTAGATAATTTTTTGTCCTGGGGGGGGTTCAGCAGCAGGTACCAAGTGGTGAAGC
>BLSH010043957.1:41728-52463 GCA_018402905.1 Glandirana rugosa
TATGTCTATACTACTACCCATCCCGTCCCCCCGTGAATGGTCCACTCCGTCGGTAGAACACTCTAACGCAACCGGTCCTTAGCTTGGGCCCAGTTGACGAACCTTTCGTCGATACGAGTGGTGACGTGGTGGTTGCGCTACATCGTACAGAAACCTCTCAACCTCCTTTGGCCTCATGGGCCTCCTTTGGGTGCGTTCGTGTCCCTCTTGTACGTTTGAGGTACGTCTATCACAGGACTAACCCTTAACTTGGTACCTGGGGTCACGACGTTCCGATTGGTGATTCGGAGACATGACGGGTATACGCCGGAGAGAAGAGATTCCGGACGGGGGCGGCCCACCCCATTGGCTACAGCCCAAAGACATGCTGGTAGGTTAAATGGCTCCATTCATTGCACCCAAGATGGCTGCTTCACCTCCTAAGCACTTTGAGTGTACATCACTGATTTACCCCACCCGGCGGGGGCAGGCCTTAGAGAAGAGAGGCCGCATATGGGCAGTACAGAGGCTTAGTGGTTAGCCTTGCAGCACTGGGGTCCATGGTTCAATTCCCAATCAGGACACTATCTGCATGGAGTTTGCATGTTCTCCCTGTGCTTGCGTGGGTTTCCTCCGGGTACTCCGGTTTCCTCCAACTCTCCAAAGACATGCTACATCGCGTTGGTGGTGCAGTGGTGAGCATAGCTGCTTTCCAAGCAGTTGACCCGGGTTCGATTCCTGGCCAACGCAATCTCACAAGATGGCTGCCTCACCTGGTAAGTGCCCCCCTGCCCTACCCATCATCATATCTGTATATACAATGTTCTCTCTACAGTACTGTGCCAAAGTTTTTTCCAGGTGTGAACAAATGCTGTAACAATAGGGGCCATGTGATCCCTTGCTGGCTATGTCCTGGTTGGAGATCAATATGAACCTACCATAGGGGCTATGTGATGCCTTCCTGGCTATATCCTGGTTGGAGATCAGTATGAACCTACGTGCCTATCCCGAACATGTGTATAAAAAGTGCTAGTGCATTTGTATAATAGATGATAACAAATTGCATGTATAAACCTCCCGTCTGAGTCCAACAATGGCTAAAAAGCATATAAAAATAAAATAGTCTCATATGTGGTCATCCCACAAATTTCCTTCAGTGATTAAATGATACATGAATCAGAGTCTCTGGTTCACAAATGAACGGTTTATTTAATGTTTGGCACAGTAGCACTTTATGATTATATTTGATGTTTATATAATATTTATTTGACATAGCACAATTTATATACTACTGCGGGGGCACTGCTAGCGCTGTGTTTTTCATAGTTTACCACATATTAGGAGGTTTCACTCTCGTACATAGTGCTGCAGAGCATTAAGCCTTCTGTTTTTACACGTCAGCGCGGGTTTAAATATATTGTATATACTCATATATACATTTTATATTCTTTCATATATTATAATATATTGATCAATTATTGTAAGGTTACTTCATAGTCAAAGGGTAACTCCACTTTCTGGGAAAAAAAGGGGTGAGAGGTAGCGAAGCCCTGTCTGGTAGGCAGTATGGTGCCCCATGGTTTCTAACAGCAGCCCTGGTCACAATCCTTGCTGGATGACTTAATTTGCCTTTAAGCCTAGGTTCACATATGTGCGATCTCAGACATCGCATGTGATTCGAACCCGTACCACAGGTGCCGATCACATGCGATGTCTGTGCAGTGCGAGCTCAGCCATACAGTTGTATGGCTAAACTTGCATTGGATTTGCGCTAAAATAGTGCCGGGACTTTTTCTTCCCCGCACTAGAATCGAATCGAATGGGTGTTCTCACCTATCCAATCCGATTCTTGTGCGAGTTTACAGTTCGCACTGCGATCTGTGAACCGATCTGGGGGTGGTATTAACATTGTATTGACAACCGCAGCAGTTCGCAGAGGGCAGTGTGAGCTGCCTGCGGGAGAGATGCGATGCCGGAACCGGCGCTGGAATCGGGCTGGTTCCCGCATTGCACATATGTGAACCTAGGCTAAAGGTCCAATAAACATGACATATAAATTGGAACTCCAACTAAAACATTTATGTTTAGTTTTGGATGGACTAAGGCTCCATTCACACTAATGCGTTTTTTCATGGTTTTTGCAGAAATGCAGGGCATTTTTTCACATGGGTTCCTATGGAACATGTTCACATGAATTTGTGCTTCCCGTTTTTGGAAAGGATCAGGGACTTTTTTAAATGCAAAACAATGCTTTTTTTGCATTTTTTTGGTTCAATAGACTTCAATGGAAAAGCTGCAGAAAAGCATGTAGTACTTTTTTTTTTTTTTTTCCGCATCAGCTGACTTCCTGGGTCTCTTTTTAATCAGCTTGTACGTTCATGCTGCACCCAGGGTTCTGTCACATCATCGTGGTTATTCTTTTACAAAAAAAACACACTTAAATATTCCATTTTATTTAAAGATAATTTATCCCATATCTTGCTATCTTTTTCTCCCTTCCCCCTATCCCCCCTTCCCCCCCTCCCCCCTCTCCCCCCTTTCCCCCCCTCCCTTCAGGTCTTCCACCTCTCTTCTCCTTTTACGAACCTATTCCAGTCTTGGCTTCATTATTTCCAAATATTTTTTTGATTTTTTAAATCTAGACCAATCCTCCCATCTTTTCTTTCTTGTTTCTTTTCCGTTTTCATCTGAATATTTTAGTCCCTCCAGGCTCGCAACCCCATCCACCCTGTTACACCACACTTCTAGTGCCGGAATCTCCCTTTTGTTCCACCATTTGGGGATAAGGCTTTTTGTTACGTTTAGGAGAGTCGGTACTAATGACCTAATATATTTTTTATCACTAGTACCCGCCCCCCCATGGAACAGACATACCCAGGGATCTGGGTCTATTGCTTCATTTGTAATCAATTTGATTATTCCCCTACTTTCATCCCAGTATTTTTTTATCACCGGACAGTTCCACCACAGGTGCGCCATTGTCCCTTTTATCCCACATCCTCGCCAGCAGTGGTCTGTTCCCTCCTTTTGAAACTTTGCTACCTTATCTGGTGTCAGATACCACCTAGCAATACATTTGTAGTTCATCTCTCTAGTCATACTATCCACTGCTGTTCTATCTATGAGATCTAAAATTCTTTCCCACTGCTGTTTAGATTTTCGTGAGCCTAGTTCCTTCTCCCACTTGTCCATATATGGGGGTCGCTCTTCTTCTTCTAATATCATTAATATCTTGTACATCTTGGATATCCCTCCTCTCTTATTTGTTGTCTCACACAGCTTCTCTATTGGAGTAGGGTCCTTTTCTGTTCTTACTGGTTGGGGAAGTGCCGCTACAAAATGTTTTAATTGTAGATATCTCCACGTGTCTATTTTACTAAATTTATCACTTTGTTGTAAGTCACCTAGTGATTTAATCGTCCCATCTTTCATTACATCCCTTAGTTTTAGTGTTTCATCTTTAATCCATTTCCCCACCCATTTCTCGTGCCCCGGCATAAAATATTCTGTTCCACACAGTGGGATGAGTGGTGAGTTATATGTCCAATTCCCTTTTTTCATCGTGTCGTCCCAAATTTTCAGTGCATTACGTGTGATTTCATTTGTGTTATTATCCAACCTCCTGAAATCCGGAGGGATCCATATAATCTTCCCTAATTGTGCTTTGCTAATCTTACTTTCTAGTTTGACCCATTTTTTCCCCCCCTCATTCTGTGCCCATGTTATCGCCCGTGTCATAATATTTGCTTTATAATATTTTTTAATGTTCGGTAGTGCCACCCCCCCCTATTCTTTTCTCTGCATAGTGTCGCAACTTTTATCCTGGGTTTTTGACCTTTCCATATAAACCTTATTATTTTTTTTTAATATCTGGAAAAATTCTTGCGGGATGTAGATTGGGAGCATCTGAAATTTATATAGAATTTTGGGAAGTATGACCATCTTTACCGCGTTTATCCACCCTGTCCATGACATTGGCCTATATATCATCCTTCTAACTTCTTTTATTTCATTTAGCAGGGGAATATAGTTTGCAGTTTATAGTCCCATTCTTGTTGCTGTTATTTTTACCCCCAGATAATTTATTTCCTCTGTGTTCCATTTAAAGGGGAAGGCTCTTTCCAGTTCCCTCCTCTCCCGAGCCCCAACGTTCATCGCCAGGACCTCTGACTTGCAGCGATTTATTTTGAAATTTGATATTTCTCCATATTTCACGATCACTTCCAATAATTTAGGGATCGTTTCCTCCGGGCTACTAATATATATTAATAAATCGTCCGCATACGCTGCCACTTTATGTTCCTCTTTCTCAACTTCAAACCCTCTTATTTCTTGATGATTCCTGATCACTGCAAGCAGAGGCTCCATAGCTAGTACGAATAGGACTGGGGACAGGGGGCATCCCTGTCTTGTCCCGTTTTGCATTTCAAAGGGACGCGATAGTTCCCCATTTATCCTGACCCTTGCCTTCGGGTTCTCATAGAGCGCCCTAATCCAGTTTCTCATCTTACTTCCCAGGCCCATGATCTCTAGCGTCTGAAACGTGAAGTCCCAGTCTACTCTATCGAAAGCCTTTTCGGCATCTATCGACAGGAGTAGACTGGGACTTCCCTCTCTTCTTCTTTCCTGGAGCAGCAGGAGTGTTTTTATTCCATTGTCTCTTCCGTCCCTCCCGGGAACAAAACCCACTTGGTCCTCTTTTATAATATCCTTTACCACCCTTTTCAATCTAGTCGCCAAAATTTTTGAAAATAGCTTAGTGTCCGCATTTAAAAGGGATATGGGCCTATAGTTTGAACAGAGACTGCTGTCCTTCCCCTCCTTCGGGATCACTGTAATGGTAGCCGTCAGTGATTCATTTCTCATACCCCACCTACTTCCTATTCCATTCATGTATTTCTTCATAAATGGAATTAGTATTTCTTTGAATTTTTTATAATACCCTATAGGGAGACCCCTGGGCCGTATCTTTCATCGCTGCCTCTATCTCCTCCGTAGATATTTCCCCTTCCATTTCTTCTGCCTCCTCCCTATCAATTCGTGGCAACTCAGCTGATTTAAGGAATTGATGGGTTTTTTCTCTCCTCTGATTTATTTATTTTTCCTCTTCTTGGGGGTTGCTCTGTCCTTTCCTTTACCGCGTATAGCTTACTGTAATATTCCCGGAAGGTGTCTGCTATCTCTTCTGTCTTATATCTAATCTTCCCTGACTCCGTGTGGATTTTCTCAATGTAATTTCTAGATTTTTTCTTCTTTAGTATCCTGGCCAAGTGTTTCCCTACTTTATTTCCCCCTAGATATCTCTCTTTTTTGATGTGATTGTATATGAGTCGGTTCTCCTGTTCAATTATGTCTTTTAGTTCCTCTCGTTTCTCCATTAATCTTTTTAGTACTTCCTCTTTCATCCCTCTTTTTTTATGTTCTTGTTCTAATTTATATATTTTCTTTATTAACTCCTCCTTTTCCTTCTTTTTTTTTTTTTCTACCGCTATCAATACTCCTCTTATATAGGCTTTATGTGCCTCCCATACTATTGGGTCCGGGATCTCTTCTGAGGTGTTTGTCTCGAAAAAAACTGGTTAATTCTAGCTTTATTCGTCCCACCGTATCTTCCTCATTAAGCAGTTCTTCATTTAATCTCCAGCACTTCTCCTTTCTCATATTTTCCCCTATATCTAATTCCAGGGTCACCGGCGCGTGATCTGATATTGTAGTTGTTTCTATTTTTGTTACCTTCACTCTCTCCAATTCTCTATGTTCCACTAATCGATCCTTGAGTATGTCCCGTGCACAGGGGAGAAGAAGGTATAATCTCTTTCTTTCGGATGCCACGCCCTCCAGACATCTATCAGCTGATTCTGAAACATCTATTTCTTAACTCTTCCTCTTATTTTATTTGAGATCCCCTGTGCACGGGACGTACTATCCCAGATTTGATCTAGGCAAAAATTAAAGTCCCCATGTAGTACTTTTTAACATCGTTTTACGGCGAATTTGCCACGATTTGCATTATTGAATCTGCCCAGCAACAAATCCCCCCCCCCCCAAATACAAACATAAAAAACGCAAATCACAGCAAAATCGTTGTAAAAACGCGGTAAAAAATACAGAAAGGTGTTTTTTTGTTTTTTTTTTATTGCTGTCTGTTGCCCACATTGGGTATTTCCTTTATTTCCTGTCCTGGTGACACAGGTCAGTGCTGTGAACTTCATGTTTCTCCATATACTCCATTGTGACACTGTTATCATCCTTTATAGGTTCTCCAAATATTTGTAGAATGCTTACAGTGGTGTCATGGGTGTCAGTTGAACAGGCATTCAATTCTTGGAATTTAAAAAGAGGGGTTTGGTTGGCGTTCTTCCTTGCCCCTCTAAGGACCATTTGAACCTTAATGGTCACATAGAAGTGTTATCGAATAGAAGCCCCCCTTACCCTAACATGAATTTGATTGATTTCTCCATGCCTCTGCCTATTTGTCAGAAAAGACACGGAGATGTTTGATCCCTGTGTGTTGTCACCACTCCTCTTAGTATATCCTGAGAAGTCTACTGGAGTGCAAGCTTTGATCACCATCCTAAAGCAGCCCATAGATGACTCATTTTTCTTTCCATCCAAAGAAGAAGCAAAGAAAATCACACGGTCCCCCCATCAACACGGTCAATGCTGGTAGGAGAATGCCTCCCATACTGGTATTGTATTTTGGGGTTTTAAGGGTGTGGTCAGGGCTGCAGGAAGCCTTTGCAGAATACGTGGATCAAATCTCAACCGGTCCCTGCTGAACTGACCAACTCACGACCCATGTATGGCCGGCTTTAGTTTAGCTCTCTAATAGCAAGGAAATGTGAATCGTTAATTGGCTGTAATTCTACATTTAAAGTGGGACACAGATGGGACATTGACAGGAGTAAGGGGGGGGGGGGGAGTCTTAGGCTCCGTTCACACCTAGGCAGTTTGCTTTTGAGCGTTTCTGCAGTGCTTTTTGTGTGTTTTTACTGCAGTTTGCGTTTTTTATGCTTTTTAATTTTCTTTTGGAAAATGTGTTGTTGGGCAGATTAAAAAAAATGCAGCAAAATCGCAGTTAAAAACGCACTACATCCTTTTCTGAAGCTCCTCTATTGAGGCCTGGTTCACACCTATGCATTTTATAGTGCATTTTCAGTTTTGCAGAAACACCCTACAGTCCATTAAACATGGTTTCCTATGGGTCACATTCACATCTGTGCATTTTATGGAAAGGGCCGTGGATTTTTTTTTTCTGGTTTTTGGTTCCACAGACTTCAATGGATCAAAAATGTGTATTGAAAAAATAAACCTGGAATATGCAAACTGCAACCTGCATAGGTGTGAATCAGGCCTTATCCAGAATGACAAAGAATGCCTTTAGTTCTAATTTGAAATATTTTTATGTAATACATAACTGGACATAGTGAAACGGGCGCCCCCCCCCCAATTCATGCCCTGCCGCCCTCCCTATCCATGCGCCGGAAGCTCTAATAGGCTTCAAAATAGGGTGGGCTCGGGGCGCAGAGCATTGCGTCCAGAACCCACACAGGTGTGTTGCAACAGCGAATGAATATTCGCTGTTGCAACACTGATCCTTCTCCCAGCCAATCGGGAAGCGTGTCTGATCCCGGTCACCCGAATGGCTGAAAGGACAGGCCAGGGGAAGGGGAGGAGATGCACAGCGGAAGTGAGGAGAAGAGCCGCTGGCCAATACCTGGATGCCCACCGAAGCCCGATCTATGCCGCTGCCTGGTGCCCCGATCCCTGACGCTCCTCGGATGCCCGATCCCCCGCTGCTCCTCGGATGCCCAATCCCCGCCGCTGCTTTTTGCCCCAATCCCCGCCGCTCCTTGGATGCCTGCCAATGCCCGATCCCCACTGATGCGCGCCACCTAGATGGGGTAAGTGCCAGTGGGCCAAACAGCGGACAGCAGGGGGGTGGGGGGTTAAGGAGCCGTGGGGGGGGGGGTTGTTTGCCACCCCCCAAACAAAAAGCTACCAGCCACCACTGGTGACATCACATCCTTAGTTTGGTGGATTAGTGGTTAGATACAGAGATCCAAATGATGTTTGCCCCAACCAAATAGCTGTCAGCAACGTGCAAAGTGATATACTGACGACTAAAGACATGGATTTTATAGGCACCAAAATTTCATTAAAAAGGTACAGATTTATTCACAATTTACATATATAGCAACGGTGTTTATAGCATACAATACATGTAAAACATTTAAAAGTATCGGACCACCAGGCCAAAGGCCCTGCTGTTGGAGATGTACTTGTGCAGACCATGAAATGGTATTAATTACAGCAGGGTCCTTGGTAGGTCGTGACCTGTGACTGAAGCTCTACATGTTTTGTGATAAATACCACTTCCTCAGGAACTATAATGTGTGATTCTAAATCAGAAACAAAACAATCAATTATAATCATATAATTACATATACATGCTTTATAAGCTATGGATATCAACAAACGTACAAAAACATAAGTGTGCTACATGCACATCAAGGTGACAGAAGTGTACACTGCCCGGCAAGGCACAAAAACCACCCCATTTCCCTCAGGTGGATGCCAAGGATAAATATGCTAACAGCAAAATAGGCATATACTGTATATGATGTATTGTATTGCATAAAGGTAAAGCATCTACTCTAGGGTTGCCACCTCATCCCTTTAAACCCGAACACATATGAATTACACAGGTTCTGAGGCTAATTTAATGCGGATAAGGCACCAAGTGAGTTTAATTACCACCTTAATCAGCCACAGAAACTGTGTAATTATTATGTGTTCGGGTTTAAAGGGATGAGTTGGCAACCCTAATCTACTCTCTTCTAAATAAATAATTAAAAAAAAGAGCCCTGCTATAAGGCCTCATACACATGGGCGTATGCAAAAAAATAATCAAAACGTCGGGCGCGATGTCAGGGAAAAATCTGCATTTTTTCTGTGTTTTGCATTGGCGTTAATGAGCGTTAGTAAGCGTCAGCGTCAATAGGCTTTTTTTTTTTTTTATTTTTAAAAAAAACATTCATTTTCTATTTTTTAACCTAAAAACGTTGGCGTCAAAAATGTGAGTTAACATCGGCACGGCGTTAGTGAGCGTTTTGCGGCGTCGGCGTCAAACACGCCAAAACGTTACAGCCTTGGAATGCGCAGGTCGTGGGTTCTACTTTCAGCTCACTAACGCCGACGCCCTCTACAGCTCAAAAACGTCTGCATTTTTACGGGGCCATTGACTAACATGGAGAGCTGAGAAAGCCGCCAAAAAAGTGGCGTCAAAAAACGCCTGTGTGTATGAGGCCTAAACAGTGATGATCAAAGGTACATGAATTAAAACATCAAAACAAGTAAATTGTGATGTAGATTTGCAATAGCAACATAAATGCCATGTGTACAATTGTGTAACACCCGTGTGTGGCAAAAGCCAAGTGCAAATACACAAATATGAAGGTATGATGATAAAAAAGTTCATAAGTCTGAGACAATCCTCTTTAAAAGTGTTCAGATGGAAATAGTGATCATTCAATCACCAAAAAGGTCTTCAAATCATGACATCACCACCTTCCTAAAAAGATGCAGGCTTACCAAATTTATTGGACCCTCTAATCAAAAAGTATTCACAAGACTCTCCCACAAGATCCACTTAGAGATGAGAATATGAGCTGTGCGTCTTATCACGATGGTATCCAAGTGAGTCCAAAATCAACATAAAAGGAGAAGCTCCACATTGTGTAATACCTTCCTAATTATTTATTTAAAGAAATAGATTGCAGTTCCATTTAAAAAGTGACATAAACTCCATGATAAAATTGCTGGCCAGCTAAAAGCACAAAAGCGTCTCTCACTTCCTGGAACACACCATGACGTCAGCATGTCGCTCCACCCTACGTGATTCATCACACGTGAGATTGTCCGGGGCACCTCTGTTCTCGAAATTAGAGTACAAATGGATCACTTACTGTACATGTCTCCACTAGGGAGCAGAGGTTATCTCAATGGTGAATTGGTTGAGGCAATCATCGCCTATGAGCCAGAGAGTCTCTCTTTGTAGTATGCATTTGTACTAGTTGTCCTCTCTGGGGTCTTTAGGAACAACTTCAAGAACCATGAATGAAGCCATTGAGGTATGAAATCTATGCTAAAGATCTAAGTGTCTACTCACTGGAGTTATCTTCCCATTTGCCGAATCATACACAGGATCATTCAGTCTTTGTCTCAGCTTTCTGATAGTCTTTCCTACATAAAATGCACCACACTTGCAAAACATTAGATAAACAACCCCTTCTGTATTGCAGTCAGCATAGAATTTGGAGAAAAGACCTCACCATTGGTAACACAAAATGATTTCCCGGATTAATTCAGGGGCAACAACTGCAATTTCCACACCGGTGGATCCCATTGGGATGAGCCACAGGTGTGGAATGGGCTACATAGCGGCTGTTGGTTATCCTATCCCCTAAGGATGAGGTTTTTCTAAACACTACTTGGGGGTTCCTACCAATGTTACAGTATTTGTTGCTAATAGGATCCTCCAATAGCAAGTGCCAATCACTCTGTAGAACCCCCCCCCCCCCATGATTGGGGGTGCTGTGATGAAAATTTCATGTTAATTTCACTGTGGATTGTGAAACCTGTCATGGATAGGACCTCTACAATAACAATGACCACGGCTGTCGTAAAGCGCTGTTATTGGCCTTGCACAAGAGGGACTTGGAGTACCCATATAGGATTAGTGAACCTGGTATAT
>BLSH010043957.1:66503-80955 GCA_018402905.1 Glandirana rugosa
ACGATGTAGACATCCTGTCGAACCAGAAAACTTTTTATTGTCTGAATGACCGACCTAACGGTTTATTTTTATTTCCTTTCGTTCGGATTTTGCTTTTACTTACGTCGGTAGTGATTCTTAACCATTCGACGTTATATTATTTACAAACGAAAACCCAAATTATGACGAAATTGACGAAGGGCTGGCGCGCGGCACATAAGTGCCGCCGTCAGCCCCTCGACCCGCGCTTAGCGGCATTTATATACCGCTAAGCGTAAAACCGGTGGTCCCCCGTGCGCGGCGGCCGCCGCGCGCGCGCGGGAGTGCGGCGGGTGCGCGCGCGCGCCGCCGGCGGCGCGTGCCCCCTGGTGGCCAAAATGCGAATCGCCATATATTTACGGCGATTCGCGCCCAGCTCCCCGACTGCCGCCGTGAATACACGGCGCGCGGTCGGGAAGCAGTTAAAGCAGTATTAAACCCAAAAGCAAACATTTATTATATTGCAGCTTACCAATTCTTAGTGATGGCTGCATTCATTTTCGTTTTAGGCTTGCTTTCCTTTATTTTTATTTGGCAATCCAGCCAGTAAGTCTGTTATTTTTCAAAAGACCAAGCTGTCCTACAGATGTAGCAGTTTAGAGGGCTAAGACCAACCATTTAACTCTGACCGTGGGGAAGGAGAGGGCTGGCAGCCTTAGGCCTGGGGGACAAGTCCAGTCAAGTGGCCCACTGAACCATCGAATCAGCTCACCATCCATGCCCACTTGGTTTTAGAAAGGATATTGATGTTATGAAGCAAGACAAATATGATACAATGTGGTAACATAATGTAATGTTAATAGCAACAAAGGAGGTTTAACAAAGATAATGCATCAATGCAGCCTGATCAGTGCCCATCAATGCAGCCTGATCAGTGCCCGTCAATGCAGACTTATCAGTGCCCATCAATGCAGCCTCACCAGTGTCCATCAATGCAACCTGATCAGTGCCTATCAATGCTGGTTTGCCCATCAATGCAGCCTGATCAGTGCCCATCAGCACAGCTTGATCAGTGCCCATCCAATGCAGCCTGCAATGCAGAGAGAGGAGAGAGGAGAGCCACCAGATTACACAAAGTGGGGCTCTCCTGCTTACCTGGCGCGGCTGCTGTCATATGAAGTCCCGCCTCCTGGACCGGCTCCTATGATAGACATCACCAGTGTGCTATTATAGAAGCTGGTCCAGGAGATAGGACTTTGTAAGCGGGCGATCCCCGCTCTGTGTAATCTGGCGGCACACCCCCCAAAGCAGCCCAGCGGGATCCATGGCAGGTTCGGCCCTGGGCGCCCCCCTTTGCTGGCAGTTAGTTGGTGGCTGCAGCCCTGTCCCCTTCTTCCTTCCTCCACAAGAATAAAAAATTGTGAGCGAGCAGCAGCCGCCATCGGCCATTATGAATGTAAGTTAGGGTGGCCTGGGGGGCAATTGCCACCCTGCCCACCGGCCCAGCCCTCCCCTGGTTTTAGGTCTCCATCTCCCATAATGTCTGCTGCTTCTGTCTCTCTGTCATAAGTAGGTGAGGCAGGGGAGGCTAAAGGGGCAGAGTCGCTTACCCACCATGGCGGCGTTATAGGGGATTCAGCTGCTAGAGAGAATGGGGCCACATGGCGCAGCAAGGCCTCCTGTGCCAGTGCCATCTTGGAAGCTCTTGTCTCCGTCCTGCGGGTCCCAGGGAAGTAGGATACCAGCTGTCGGTCCCCGGGGGTTGTAAATGAGTCCAGCGGCGCTGTGACATGTCCTGGGCTCGCTGCGGGTGCAATCACTCCCTTTCTGTGCTTAGAAAGCTGCGGTGGTCACGGATCCGAGGAGATACACGTCTTCACTCCTCCATTGCCAGGACACGCCCCCCATTACTACTGATTTAACCCCTTCTAGTACCAAAAAAAAGTGGTTGCAGGCAAATGATCAGAACTAAACCTAATTTGCACTATGCAAGGTTAAGGATTTGTATGTTTTCCACTTCAATCATTGGTGAACATTTCTGATCCAGCTTTCCTCTGTCTTTCGAGGGGGGGGGGGTATATTTTATTTTCTTCCGTTTTGCACGTTTTTTTTACTTTGTAAAGCTTGGTATTTTTCCTGATCACAATTGCTTGAAAAGACTCATTGCCTCCTTCCTCAATTAATTTGTTCGCACTTCACAGAGATGCCAAACTCTGTTTCTCAGTTAAAACCTCTAGTGGAGGTGATGCCATCTTCTGAACTTCAGTCAGAGGTTGTCCTCTCAAAGATGGAAGGGGACTGACTGATGGGTTTTGATCTAGGCTGTGCATTCCACCTAAAAAATAGGGGGACTATATTGTTTCCTCCTCACACATGGTGTCTAGGCTTGATTCTCATGGACCCAACCTTGCTCCTGCACTAATTTCCCTACATAACCATGTAAAGGGCCTTGTAGCTGCTGATGCACAACTATTACTTGCGTCAACCAGCTTTCTCAGTTTCTCACCTCCAAACTTCCTGTGTCACTGCAGGATTAGCAGATCTCAATTGAGCTCTCTGTCCTGAATCAAGGCATCATTGCAACTGCAGAGGACTGCATGAACTGAATTTGATACTATGTTCAAGGTCGAATTCGGCGCAGGGAAATATTGTTACCTTTCCCTTTGGAATTTGATGCAGAGATGCCTAATAATTCTCATTCTATTGGGGATCCATGTCAGATGCCCAAGTCCCTTTTAGAGGGGGAGACTATTATCTAAATTTCAGTTAGCAGTTTCACATAAAAAGATGGCAGCTATTTCCTTCCTAATTGAGGCTGCATGTTATGATATATGATTTAATACAATGTACAATGAGAAAGTTAGAAAGATTGCTAGTGTTACATTTTGGATTTGGAAAAGTAGAGTTTAAATGCAACAGGCGAGAGACGTACAATCCGCGCTGACCAAGTGGAAGGCATTTGATGGCTGGAACAGATAAGCCAATGTGCTGGTCATAACATAATAAGAAGAGGGGGGGGGAGGGGGTGGTGGACTGAATTGGTGGATAGATCTACTGGCTCTGCAAATTTCCATCATCCTAGGTCATTAGCAATTTCTTAGCTTTGCCAGGAGTGAATATCACTACTGGTTTGTCACCCTTTCCTTCGGTGTTGCCTCTGCCCCGAGTGTATTAACAAAGTTGCTCACACCAGTTCTGGGTTTTCTTTGTATCAGAAGTATTTCAGTCATGAGATTCCTATATGATCTGCTGCTGTAAGAGCAGACCACTTTGACCTTGGACTTGGAATTAGGTGGTGGGCTGAAAGGGTGAGGAGATATGTATATTAGTTGCCCAATGGAGAGGGTGAGAATAGCATCTTCAAGGTGTGGTGGATTTAACCATACTGGGCCTGCCAACGTGGTGGTTAAATGAAATCAGTGTACTAAAATATGCAGGCAGGACAGACCCTAAGATGAGTTTACACATCTGTGGAGGGGAGAGGTTTTGTGATACAGGTTCTAAGTCAAAAGCAATCTAGTAAAGTAGGCTACAGCCCAGTGCTGGTAAGGCATGGAGAGACTAGCTGCAAAGCAGAGACCTATAGCAGGAATATGCAATTAGCGGACCTCCAGATGTTGCAGAACTACAAGTCCCATGATGCATAGCAAGACTCTGACAGCCACAAGCATGACACCCAAAGGCAGAGGCATGATGGGACTTGTAGTTTTGCAACAGCTGGAGGTCCGCTAATTGCTTATCCCTGACCTATAGCAAGACATGTAGCTGAGAACCTGAGAATGGGATTGATTGCAGCTCTGTCCCAAGAAGTACAATGAGCTGGAATGTTGCAACAATTCGTTTATATATAACCAACACTGTATCTTGGCCTAGGCCAACAAGGCCCAGGCCTAGGGCGGCACTTT
Source organism: Glandirana rugosa (assembly GCA_018402905.1). Lineage (NCBI taxonomy): Eukaryota > Metazoa > Chordata > Amphibia > Anura > Ranidae > Glandirana > Glandirana rugosa. The sequence continues at coordinate 70,367 of BLSH010043957.1, forward strand.
GCAGGGGGGCAGCACGAAAAGAGTCACCGCCAGCTTGCACTACACTTTTAGTCTTATGGGGTGGACTGGGCCGGGAGACAAACCAGTCTGGCACCCCCCATAAAGCGGCTGCACTTGCTGCCGGTATGACAATACCAGCAGGACCCCATCAGAGGGGGACAGCCCATACATATGTAGGGGACCTGGGTGTCCCAAGGGGCCCAAGTGGCAGGCCACAGCCAATGAGTTGTTGTGCTGCCCCATAACCAAACAGGATGTGTGAGGAAATCTCTTAAGGAAATCTATTCCAATCCCCCCAAGGTCCCCACTAGAAAATTTCAGGGCGGGTCTTAAACAGGAAGGGGTGTGGCCTTGGCAGGAAAGGGGGGCTCATATTTAAATTAGGGGGTGCATGAGTTTAGTCAGGCTTAGGGCAGCACAAAAGCTAAATACACCACTGTATATAACCAACATATCTTACTGCTTTGGAGAGGTCACTAACATCAATGACTGCAGTGGGGCTTACAGTATAGAATTATTAAAATAACCAGTTGTATGTACATATATACTTTCTCTGGGATTACATTTTAGGAACTAGCTAAGGTTACTAGACTGTTTTCTTTGTTCAGCCAAAAAAACAGCTCCAGCATGTGTAGAATATACAACCTCTGTGCATATAGTGCATCTGATGTGAATTGAACTTGGACACTGGCTAAGCTAACTATAGTAGAGCGTTTGGTTTAAAACAAGCAAAGTTCTTTTGTCTTTATGACATTTATTTTTATGTCAAGAGATCATTACTCATGTCGGTACATTCTGTAGGTCAAGAATATTGTTTATCGTGTTTACTGTGACAAAGAGGATTACAAATGTCAAAATAAACCAGTTCAAGTTGCATTAATGTGATCATGGAAGATAAGAAGATTAAGGATCTTCAGACTCTAATTACATGGAAGATGCTTTTGCCTGATGCCAAGTGAGTGCAAGTGCTTGGCCCTTTTAATGAAGGAGATCTATACTTAAGTAATGAAGGGAGAGTGTTATGGCTTGATTTATTTTTTATGTTTTTAAACAGATGTTATGTATCTTATATTTTTAAGACCATTAAAGCATTTAAAACAGAGTGTATGCAGGTGTAAGGAGGGGGGATGGGTCAATTCTCTGATGCATTTAGCTGTGCATTTATACATTTGAGCCTTAGCAACTGAGCTTGAAATGTTTCTAAAACAGGGCAGCCAAGAATAGAAATGAGAATAGAAATGTGCACTCACAGAAAGAAACAGTGAGATCCATCAGCTTTAAGGATCCACCAAGTACTCCTCAAATATACAGATATTTACATTACGACTGTAATTTTGACAGATTGTAAGACAAAACCCTTTGGTAGAAGGATGCTGAATAGCTGCTAGAAGAGAGGAGTGTGTGCTGATCTGCTACATCACTGATGGGAAGGGGGAAACCAGGTGAGCTGAGCTAAGGAATCACTGCTGAGAGGGTGAAAACCAGGTGAGCTGAGCTAAGGAATCGCTGCTGAGAGGGGGGAAAACCAGGTGAGCTGAGCTAAGGAATCGCTGCTGAGAGGGTGAAAACCAGGTGAGCTGAGCTAAGGAATCGCTGCTGAGAGGGTGAAAACCAGGTGAGCTGAGCTAAGGAATCGCTGCTGAGAGGGGGGAAAACCAGGTGAGCTGAGCTAAGGAATCGCTGCTGAGAGGGGGGAAAACCAGGTGAGCTGAGCTAAGGAATCGCTGCTGAGAGGGTGAGCTCAGCTGCTTATTCTTTGCTGGGAAAGGGGAGCTGAGCTCCTCAGAGAACAACTTGAAAGGCTTCTGTACCCCTGCTGTGAACTTTGCCCTGCAGTTCCTGCATCTACGCAGGTCAATAAGACCTTGTTCAGAATATATAAATATTTGAATGTCTTTAGGTTCACTTTATTGAGCCAATTGGTCATCTTTTTCCATTAAAAAAAAAAATACTAGCAACCAGATTTTTCCCAGCAGGCTACATTCACACCAGCGATTAGGGCGGGTGTGATTTGTAGTATCATTTCCTTCTGCAGCTGTTAGCGGGTAGGTGCAGCCACCGGCCCCATTTATTACGATGACAGGTCAGGCCGGTAGCCGCACCTAGACGCTGACAGCCACAGGAGGAACTGCGGCTACAATTCACACCAGCCATAATCGCCAGTGTAAATGTAGAATCACCACCATTTCAAGGTTTGAATTATACAGCTGTAGTTTGCATTACTACCATTTAGAAATATTCCAAGTTGTGTTAACCATTTGATGCCAGTAAACATCCTAGTTTACAACCTCAGACAACCAGCTGAGATTATTAGGCCGCTTTCACGTGGTAGTTTTGCTGCAGATAGTATTGCTGTGTTTGGGAGGCTAAATGCCACCTCTGGATACAACACTGTGCTATGTCCAAATACAAACTCATCAATTAACTGTGGCCAAAACTCAGCAGAAACAGTAGGGCTGAAAAAAAAAAGGCACAAGTCCATGTAGTTCAACCAATGGAAAAAAAAATAGAAAACCTCCATATACAGAACCCTATATTCACTTACAAAGCCACCCACAACTCACCTACATCACTAGCCTAGTCTCAAAATACCAACCTAATCATCCTCTTCATTTCTCCCAAGACCTCCTGCTCCCTCGTCACCTCCTCGCATGCTAGCCTCCAGGACTTTTCCAGAGCCTCTCCCGTCCTATGGAATTACCTACTCCAATCTGTTCAATATCTCCTACTCTGCTTTTAGACAATCCCTAAAAACCCTTCTCTTCAGAGAAACTTATCCTGCCCACACCTAACAACTGTACTTTCATTTTCATTAGCTCATCCCCCACAGTTATTACCTTTTGTATCACTTGACCCTCTGTCCTAGTTTGTAAGCTCTAACGAGCAGGGCCCTCTGATTCCTCCCGTATTGAATTGTATTGTAACTGTACTGTCTGCCCTAACATTGTAAAGTGCTGTGCAAACTGTTGGCGCTATATAAATCTTGTATTATAATAATAATAATAGCGCATGCGTGCAGACTCGAGGACGGACGTGCTCTGAGTGAGCTCCACACATCCCCAGCCCAATACAGCTAACAGCAGCGGAAAAGAGGGTCAGAACAGCCCGATTTTGCCTGGAGGAGTCCCCCACCAGGTGATGCAGCGGTGGACATCGGGTCAGCCTAATAAACGACCCTATAAACAGGGACACCAGAGCGGAACTGTGCGCTCCTCTCCAGGACAGGCACAGTCCACTAAGATGGCGTCCAAGCAAGGCCCAGGCTCCTCCAAAGCACAGGCGGCAGTGGAAACAGCCACACACCAGATGGTCAGAGGAACAGGAGACAGGACAACGCGGTGAGTGCCTCTCTCTGCCCCGCCATGCAGCTCTCCCTCCGACACACATGGCCACGCAGATTCACCTGCATCCTCCATGGATAGACACATGGCTGATATGGCGGATCTTCTATTCAGCCAACCCATCCCAGACAAGGCCCTACGTGCGGTACAAGCAACCCCTCATGCGGGGACTCAGTGCTATTAGCACGTTTTTCCACAATGCTGCAACAGGAGCTTTCTAAAGCATGTACTATCATCACCACAGGCCTCAAACATGATATTCAGAGAATAGGGGAACGATTTGATATAATCGAATCTAAGGTGGACAATACAGTCGCATGAGTTAACCAAAACTCAAATATGATTTCAGAGCTCCAAAACAGATTGGAAGAGGCCTATGTAAAGATCGAAGATTTAGAGAATCGTTCCCGTAGTTATAATCTGCGGAGCAGGGGTCTCCCAGAAACCCATACTGATTTGGAGAGAGCGGTCAGAGACCTGAAGAAGGATTTTATACCAGAAATATCTCCACATGAAATGGAAATTGATAGAGTCCACCGTGCTTGGACAGCCCCTAGATCTGATGTTCTGCCAAGGGATATACTAGTGAAGCCTCACTATTATAACATAAAGGAAAAATTAATGTTTGCAGCTAGAAACAGACCAGATCTGCCCCTGTTTGGGGCCTCTATTCAGCTCTTTACTGACTTGGCGCCATCTACAGACCAAAATCGGAGATACATGAAAGCTCTACTGCAACAGCTAAAATAAAATACAGGCGGGCATTTCCGTTTAGACTGTCCTTTAGATTTAACGGGAAAACACACTCCTTTTCTACATTCCAGGATGGAGAAGAATTGCTACTGGAATTGGGGATCATATCACGTGATTCCCAACCTAAGACATCTCCCTGCCCGACAAACCGCCCTCTGTCGCCCCTTTGAATGGATTGAATGGATTGAATGGAACAAAGACCCAATCCCCTCAACATTACTAACATTAAACTCCCCATTACGCGGGGGGGGAGGGGGGTGTAGACAATCTCTTATCTCAGAAACTAAGACCTGCTGGACCTGATCACACCAGTGTTGTGCCTGTTCTGGATACACAGTTAAGAGCAATCTTTGTATCCCCCTTTTTTTTGTTTGCTCTAAAAAGTTACCACAAGTTCCATTCTTTTATTTGGGTTTCCATGTACTTTTCACCCCAACAACTGCTCTACCCTTTGGGGCCTCATACTGTACCGGGTGCAAGTCCATTATCGTAGATTGTTGAACTGTACCCCCATACTCTACAAAGTATTAACCAGGCTTGAAGGAAGGGACTATGCACCTCGAGTCTCCACAGCCTGAGAGAAGGGGGAGAGAGGAACTAACATACTATTCTTTCCTATGTGAGATAAACCTACTGACTGAAATACTTAAGACAATGAGTCAATTTTTTTTGAGCTTGCGTGTTGTTCCTTTTTCTTCCTATTTTTTAGACATAGGGGTTTTCACCCTAGATCCATAAACCTTTTACATTGGGCCCTTTTTTCTGTGTTTTTTCCTTTTTTTTTTTTTTATGGTACTTGGACAGGGATGACCACGCATGCCCCTTTTTGTGAGACCACCTTCTAAGGACAATGAGGGTTTTATCACGTTATACACCCCGGTTATTGTTCCCGGGGAAGGTCAAGACCTGTTTAATGAGAAAATATACTAAGTGTACATTATCGAATCTATTGGGCCTTAGGCCAAACATTCTACCTTTACTTTTTTTCTCATTTTCTAACCTTATTTCTCTTTCTTCCCCTTTAACCCCATGCTGGCTCCTGACTCCGCGCTCTGACCTAGTAACCATACATGAGATCTCAGAGAGGTTGGTGACTACTGGCACATCATTTCGGATCATCCAGAACATTGCTCAAGGTGAATGTACTCTGCCCTACCACGACGGCTAAGAATTACCCTATAAAATATACAGTCATCATCACATGTGCATGGCTTTGATTCCCCTATTAAAAGCACAAAAGTGTTTCAATACTATTATACACAAGGGACCGATATTTTATTGCTACAGGAAACTCAACCCCTAGATATCTAAATGCTAGATACCCACAATATTACCTGTCTACGGGACCGGAAAAAAAGGGTGGAGTGGCAGTGTGCTTTTCTAAAAAAAAAACTCCCTATTCCCCTATCACTATAGTGAGGGATAAAAAGGGCAGGTATGTTATGGCTGTGGGATGCATAAATGACAAACTAGCCTCATTTATCTCCTACTACGCCCCAAATCAGGGTTAGCTAGAGTTTTTAAGGACATGCTAGCTATTTTGTTACCCAAAACACAGGGACAGGTAATCTTGTGGGGAGATAGCAATATCAAGGATACGATCTAATGGAATGTTGCTATCTCCCCCCAAGATTTAATAGGTGATTGATGTGACCATGAAGTAGACATAATTTTAACCACTCATATATGGTAACAGTGATGATCCAGCTAAGGCGACTTTCAAGAATGTCCCCAAGACCCAAGATTAGTAACAGAGTGGCACATTTATTACATGTTCATGATCTAATACATGCCTGTAGGAAGGTTAACCCTTTCACCAGAGACTATACATACTATCACTGTTACCATATATGAGTGGTTAAAATTATGTTTACTTCATGGTCAGATCACTCACCTATTAAATTATCCCTGACTGACCTTTGGACGAAACCCCACCCCTCTCCATGGCGCCTCAATGCCTCTTTACTGAACAATCCCATTACTTACACTGAAATCGAGAAAGAGTTAAAACTATTCTTCCGAGAAAACCTATCCTCAGAGACCTCCCCAGCTATAAACTGGGCAGCCCACAAGTCCACTATTCGTGGCAAACTCCTTCATGTGGCAGCTAAGACGAAGCAAAATAGGGAAAGCCTAATTAGACAACAAGAAGCAGAGCTTGAAGATCTGCTTCAGGAGCAGCGACGGGTCCCGCAAATAGATATCAGACACAAGATTGATTGATGCAGCTAGGTTAACATTGAACCTAATCCTGACCACCCAGGCTGAAAAACGCATTAGGTGGGCAAGGCATACATACTATACAATGGGAGATAAGCCTACCACTTTTTTGGCAAGGAAACTAGTACCCAGAACATACACACCTACGTTGCCTAAATTGAGAGGACCGAATGGACATCCGATGCAAAATCCGAAACTAATTATACAGGAATTTTATAAATTCTATGCAGACTTATATCACTCTCCGGGTCAATTTCCAAAAGACAGGGCAGATGAATTTTTTTGGGATATGACACTCCCACACTTAGAACAAGAACATATTGAACTTATGGACAAAGAATTTACGGAATTAAAAATTAAAATGGCTATAAAAACTTTACACCCATTTAAAGCGCCGGGCCCAGATGGTTTTATGGGGCATTATTATAGAAAATACCAGGAAATGCTGATCCCCCATCTATGGGATCACGAAAACACAGTATATATCCACGTTATAGGGAAGCCAGGCAAGGATCATGGAGAAGGTTCAAATTACCAGCCGATATCCTTGATCAATGTGGATTTAAAGATAATGACTAAAATTCTAGCATCCAGACTAAATTCATTCCTTTCAAAATACATCCACCCAGACCAGGCGGGTTTTGTGCCCAACCGCCAGGCTTCGGATCAAACTAGAAGAATAATCAACATGATTTCAGCTGTCCAATCAAATTGGGATCATGGTGGGACCAGACGGGGTATGCTACTTTCACTGGATGTACATAAGACTTTTGATTCCCTATCACAGGAGTACTTGTTTTATGTACTATCCAGATATGGATTTGGACATAAATTTCTTTCTGTCCTCCGCACATTGTATAAGGCACCTAGTGCATCTTTAATGCTCAAAGGCTGTTCTACAAAGCCTCTCCCGATACAGCGTGGCACTAGACCGGGTTTTCCTCTGTCCCCATTGCTCTTTGTCCTAGCATTAGAACCCCTTGCAATCAAAATCAGAGCAAATCAGGATCTCAGGGGAATAATATGTGGAGAAAGGGAGCATAAATGTTTATTGTTCGCGGATGACATTTTATTAACAATCTCGTCACCAGTCACCACCCTTCCCAATCTATACGCAACACTCCAACCTTTCTCAACAATATCGGGTCTCACGATTAATCAGGACAAATTACGTGCACTTAACATAAACTTACTGGATGACATACGTGAGAATATAGAAAAATCCCACAAATTTCGGTGGGAAAAGGATGCTCTTCCATATTTGGGTATTCACCTTACATCTACTCTCCAAAATGTATACTCCCAAAATTACCCGGCACTCACAAACGCCTAATAGCTGACTTGGTCAGATGGCAGCTTCACCTGCTGTCGTGGTTCGGCAGATTGCACTCCATAAAGATGAATGTTCTTCCAGGAATTTTGTATTTTTTACGCACTCTACCTATAATGCCAGTCAGATCTGAATTGCTGTCATTTCAGACTAGGGTCCTAGAGTTTATGTAGGGAGGGAGACCCAGAGTGAACAAACGCACATTATTCATGACAAAACAAAAGGGAGGTCTGGGATTCCCCGACCTGCTACAATATTTTAACGCTGCCCAAATTTCCCAGCATCCCCAAGCAATCTGTATGCAAATGGAATCCAACCAATGCCGACAAAACACAATCTCTTATATTATGTGGCTACCTAAGAAAGACAGACCCCCGATTTTATGCCCATCGCTATTGCTGTCTTTTAGCATCTGGGATAGATTGTCTCGCACAGGCAAATTTAAATCTATTCACAACCCACTGGCTCCTTTGCTACTTAATAAAGATTTCACTCCAGTTCTCACCCCCCTTGCTTTTGAATGGTGGACCAACAAGGGACTGCTGAGGATCGCAGATTTGTGTGACCACAGAGGCCCGTTGTCTAAACAGAGGATGAAAGATAAATACCAAATACCACACACTGAACAGTATCGATATACTCAAATACGCCATTTTTTGAGTACTTTATCGCGGAAAAGTGATATTGTATCTATGACACCAATGGAAAACCTGTGCCATCGCTATGATAAAATCTGAGGTTATATCTCTAGTATATATACCATTCTCACTCACACCTTGGGAAAACGGAGTTATATGTCTAGCTGGGAGCAGGATATCCAGATTACAATGGAGGTTGATGAATGGCAATCAATCGCACTAGCAAGCATCTAGGTCTCTCATCAATACTTTCATTGTATAAGTTAACTATTAAGTGCTGATGAGGTGGTATTTGGTGCCGGCCAGACTGGCTACATTTGTCCCGGGAGCTTCTTCACGGTGCTTCCGGGGGTGTGGACAGGAGGGAACGGTATATCATACATGGTGGCAATGCCCCAAAGTGCGAAGGTTTTGGATAAGGGCGAAGGGTTGAACAGGCTTCAAAGTCCCAGAGACACTTTCTAACATTTATATTTGTCGCAGACAAAATAACAATAGCCAGAAATTGGAGATCAGCAACTTTACCATTTGATCATTTAAAACACAAGCTCTCCTGGCTTTTGTTGAATGAACGCCTGACAGCAATACTGCAAGACAAAGTGAAAATGTTTGAAAAGGTGTGAGACCCGTGGATCCGTTACTTGACAACTGATCCATGAACCATCTCTGGATAACCTTAGTCAATAGATCACAGAGCGTGGAGCCCTCATTTCTTTTCCCCTCCTTATTCCCTTTCCTCTATCCTTCCTCTCTATTCCTTTTCTCTATTCCTTTAGTTCTCTTTTACATATGATTCCTTTAGATATTGTATGTCTTTAGCATTTAAGTTAAGTGAAAAAGCGATATAAGACTCTACTTCATATATTAACAAGTTTGGAGTGTGCAATAATGTATGTGTTCCGACTTCGAGATGGATGAATCTGTACTTGTTTGATATATGACTTTTCATAACAATAAAAATATTGAAACATAATAATAATAGTAATTCACAGTTGAGCCAGAGGAAGGCAAAAGAAAAACAAAAAAATCCCTATAAAGCATGATCCAATTCTCTCCAGCCGGGGAAAAAGTTCCTTCCTGATCCCCCAAGAGGCATTCAAATATTTCCTGGATTAACAATCTCTGGTGTTATTATTTAATATACATGTTAATATTTTGTACATTTAGGAATACATCCAGCTTTCTTTTTTTTTCCAGACCTGGCCAGAACTAGTTCTCGAGGGAGTCTATTCCAGATTTTCATAGCTGTTACTATGAAGAAGCCTTTCCATATGTGAAGGTTAAAATCTCTTTTCCTCCAGAGCTAAAGAGTGCCCCTTGTCCTCTAGTCTCTAACCACATGAAAGTAAAACTCTACACCAAGTTTACTACATGGACCACTTATGTATTTTTACCTAGTGATCATATCCCCCCTTTTTTCTCCTCTTCTCAAGAGAGAATAAATTCAGTTCAGCTAATCTTTCCTCATAGCTAAGCTCCTAGGTATCTGATAACATGGCTCTTAGGCCTCATGTACACTGCTGCTGATAAATGGACGTTTAGGAGCAGTTGGGTGTTTTTTTCAGCTGCCCCTGAACTCCCATCAATGTTATCTTATCAGTACATGTACACAGGGTCGTTAAAGGTCGTTTCTAGGCAGTTGAGTTTAGAGGTATTTTTTGGAAAGCAAAAAAACACTATCAGACGGAAGTTCAGAGGCATTTGAAATGCCAAATGCCTGTAACAGCTTGTAAACGCTGCTAAGCGCCTAACTCGCTTTTAGCAGGGTTGCGTTTAGAGGCGTTTGTCATTTTAAAAAAAAAATGCTTCTAGACGTAAACGCGGCATGTAAAAGGCAGCTAAACAGCCGTTTTAAGCGTCGGTTTCTAGCTGTCAAAAAATCGTTCAGGGGAGGTGGAAAAAGCGTCCCGTGTACATTAGGCCTTACTTGGAAAGCAACAACTTTCTCTCTTGGCCCAATTTGTGCTGACCAGCATGCTGGTGATTTCCCCTCCCTATCTGTGTTCTCCACATTTCACATCTCTAATTAATTCAACTACCATCCTCCAACGTTACATAGTTAGTCAGGTTGAAAAAAGACAAGTCCATCCAGTTCAACCAAAAAAAAAAAAAAAAAAAATATATATATATATATATATATATATATATATATATATATATATATATATACACACATACATACACATATACATACATATACACATACAACCCAAGTAATCCCATATACAATCCTTCACCCACAGTTGATCCAGAGGAAGGCAAAAAACCCCAGCAAAGCATGGATCCAATTTGCTATAACGGGGGAAA
>BLSH010043957.1:80965-103166 GCA_018402905.1 Glandirana rugosa
ATCTAGAGGGAGTTCACCGACTGTTAGTTTTGATGTTATTCTTTATTTTCTTTTACTAAATAAATCCGAACTTGTGTAAATTTACGTATAAACAGTGTAAGGGTCGGGAGGTAACCTGAGATTTCGACCGTCTCTACTGTTATTTCCCACACCAAGTCGCCTATGTATCTGGTCGATTTTTCTAGGTCTACAGTAAACCGGTCGTGCCAACATCCTTCCTGATTCCCCGAGAGGCAATCGGATTCACCCTGGATCAACTTTACCTAAAAATGTTAGTACCCAGTTATATTATTTACATTAAGCAAAGAATCCAGGCCTTTTTAAAGCAATCAACCGTGCTGGCCAAATGACATCTGGATCTTTTTAGCTGGTCTATGTATCCGCTGAACCACACCCTTTATTGTCATCTCTGCCAGCTTTAGAGTCCAATGGAGGGCTGGGAATGTGACAAATATGCATTTAAATGTGTTCAAGCCTAAATAAATCATTTTCTTTTATTTCTTATTGTAGTTTTGATTGTCAGCCACTTGAGGGAGATCTAACAAAAAGCATGTCATGCATAGAGGAAAGTAAACTGGTCCTGTGCTTTGTACACTTTGCAAGCGCTAATGTCACTTAAAGTATAAGCTTTAAGGTAGAATGACATCCAACATATAATTTTGCCGGTATTGTAAATATACAGACCGTGTCAATTTACATTTAATTATATATTTCTTGTGAGCTGAAGCATTGCCAAGTTATAACTCAGTTGCCAGTAGGAGTGCAAACTTTCATGCGGAACATCAAGCAGTTGGTAGAAGGGTCATTGATGCAAGGAACTGCATTGCTGGTAATTGCTAGTTGTCATTAACACAAAGCAGCGGGACATGGATAGGGGACAGGTTTAATGTGCAATGAACTGAAGAACATTATTTATTTGAGGATTATAGTTTGCCTGGAGTTTTTACATAAGAGAAACATGTTCTGAGACGCTACCAGAGCTGCCATTTGCTGAACTCTGAAAATTCTATTTTACTGGCTGTTGTGCATCTGTGAGCACCACAGCAAACTGTAACACCCTACCATGCGTTGTTGTGTGCTTCTTTTAAAATAAATGTAGCACTTCGTTCTAGAATAGGGTTGCAGGTAATTTTAGTTATGCTGGGTGGTAGCCAGCCTGGCTGATTTGCAGTGTTTAGAGATTAAATGACTTCTTCCAATTCTGTATGGCTTCTCCTTTCTGTCAGTAGGTGGTGCTGTTGCCTCTGACAGAGTGATGAGCTACAGTAAGTTCAGCTTATGAATAAACATACTTTTCTCAGCCAATCAGATTGGTAGCTTTACATGCTGGGAAAAGGTATTTAACTGGAAGAAGTCAGGTGATCTAAGAGTTCCCACCCTGGGCTGCAGCCTAGGTGGATGTGCAGCAAGTAACTCCTGGCTGCTAGGCCTCTCCAGGTGGTCGCCGGTTGCTAGGCCTGTCCGAGACTTATCCAGGAGTTCAAGTTCTACAGAAGAAAGCCTGCCAAAGATCTGGAAATGATTCTGAGAGGGATAGAGTTCTGAGGAAGCATCAGAGGGGACTCTTCATGAGCAGGAGGCTACGAAGTGGCTGGGAGGACTTCAGGAGAGAACTCATCCAAGTGAATCCATGTGCAGGAAGCTGTGAGTAAAGTTCAGTTACTAGAAGAGACAGCCTGTCCTACAAAGTACAGATGTGCTGGTTCGGCTTAAAGACTCTTCTTCCTGTACTGCTGTCTACCTCACCAATTTTTGTCTAAGGAGTCTGTCTATCTGTTGCTTGTTACTAAGGGTGTCCTGTGCCCTATTCCACTCTCTCCCACATTCTCCTGTTTTGAGAAATAAACTTTCTCTTGTTTAAAGCATAGTGACTGGCGCTCAACTTCTTTCTTGCTCATCACCCACCATGCCCAACACCCTACACCTTGAGGAATGTGTAACCCTCCCCGCCTCTGAGAGTCACCATCAGGCTTCAGAAGAGTCGGGGCAGGAGCTTCATAAATAAAATAAAAAAGTACAGTATGTGAAGTAATGCATATCAACGCATCTTTAACACGCTGCAAAAGTGTGAACCCTGCTTTACTCTTCATCAAACATATTAACCATTTCCTTGGCTCTTTGTTTACCATGAAAGGGGAAGTTCTGCTTTTCTACCTCTTCCCCTCTCTCCCCCTACCACTTTTGGCGCATTAACTTTTTTGGGGGGGGAGCGGGTTACCTAGTTTTGATAGGTACCCGCTCCCAAGTTCCACTCGTATTTCCTAGGCCAGTGATGGCAAACCTTGGCACCCCAGATGTTTTGGAACTACATTTCCCATGACGCTCATGCACTCTGCAGTGTAGTTGAGCATCATGGAAAATGTAGTTCCAAAACCTCTGGGTTGCTGCCAACTGTCCTAGGTGATCTGAGTGGAAGTTGCCCCCGAACCCCCCCACCCCTTTGCCCGCAGCTTCTCAGGGTGCGTCATAAGTTTCGGAAGGCTGCAGGACCAATCACAATCGCAGCGCGACTCACGCACGTCCAGTGGGAAACCTGCTGTGAAGTCGCAAGGAGTCACGCCAGATTCCCACACTACATATGCCGGAGACCCAAAGACTGGTGAGGACTACTCTGTATCCTTGAACAGGTAAGTGTCATTTTATTAAAAGTCAGCAGTGAAGATCGTCTTTAAGTGGAGCTCCAATCATTTTTGTGTTTATTAAAAGTCAGCAGCTACAAAAAGTGTAGCCTCTGACTTTTAATACACACACAGGATCCAGCATTGTGGCCACCCGAACAATCGATTCGCTCCCTCGCCTCTCCCCGGCAGCTTGCGGCTTCACAGCCGTGTGCGCACTGTGCATGCGCGGGTTGTGCTGTGCCTCCTGAATGGACGGGCAATCTCCTGTGACCTGTGACGTGTCCCAGAAGATTGCAGGGAGGGAAGGGGAGAGGAGAACTTCTGCTCGGATCGCCTAGGTGGTCCAAACAGAAGTGGGAGCAGGTACCTGTTAAAACTAGGAACCCACTCCCCCCCAAAAAAAATGACAGGCCAAATGTGGCAAAGGAGAGGGGGAGGAATGCATAAAGTGGAACTTCCCCTTTTGGGTGGTGCTCTTCTTTAAGTACTGCCCTGATACACTTTTTATAAGCTATTTACATTTCTGTGTTGCCAATCTCCTGCAGCCTCTTTCAGTTAATTCTTGTCTACATTTGCTTGGCTGCATATCGTTGCTATGGAGTGGCCTACTGTTAGTGACCACTGTGGACTATGTATGTGGAGAGATATGACACAGAAGTGTATGTGACCAACACACTGGAGAGAGATGGCTTGGGGGGATCTGGGTAAGGTGGTGGAGTGATTCTAAAACACTGTAGTGCGGCACCTTTCAAGAGACTGAATATACTCTACGGTAATAGAGAAGGACAGCAGAGGGCGCATTTGAGTGTAGCAGTATAAATACTCATGTATTCACATGACATCTGTCAACTTACAAGAAGAGGTAGTGATATCAGGCACATACAGTTGTGCTCATACGTTTTCATACCCTGGCAAAATTTATGATTTCTTGGCCATTTTTGAGAGAATATGAATGATACAAAACCTTTTCTTTCACTCATGGTTAGTGTTTGGCTGAAGCCATTTATTATCAATCAACTGTGTTTACTCTTTTTTACATCATAATGACAACAGAAACTACCCAAATGACCCTGATCAAAAGTTTACATACCCTGGTGATTTTGGCCTGATAACATGCACACAAGATGACACAAAGGGGTTTGAATGCCTATTAAAGGTAACCATCCTCACCGGTGATCGGTTTGCTTGTAATTAGTGTGTGTATATAAAAGGTCAATGAGTTTCTGGACTCCTGACAGACCCTTGCATCTTTCATCCAGTACTGCACTGACGTTTCTGGATTCTGAGTCATGGGGAAAGCAAAAGAATTGTCAAAGTATCTGCGGGAAAAGGTAGTTGAACTGTACAAAACAGGAAAGGGATATAAAAAGATATCCAAGGAATTGAGAATGCCAATCAGTAGTGTTCAAACTCTATTCAAGAAGTGGAAAATGAGGGGTTCTGTTGAAACCAAACCACGGTCTGGTAGACCAACTAAAATTTTAGCCACAACTGCCAGGAAAATTGTTCAGGATGCAAAGAAAAACCCACAAATAACTTCAAGTGAAATACAGGACTCTCTGAAAACATGTGATGTGGCTGTTTCAAGATGCACAATAAGGAGACACTTGAAGAAAGATCGGCTGCATGGTCGAGTCGCCAGAAGAAAGCCATTACTTCGCAAATGCCACAAAGTATCCCGCTTACAATACGCCAAACAGCACAGAGACAAGTCTCAAACCTTCTGGCACAAAGTGATTTGGAGTGATGAGACCAAAATTGAGCTTTTTGGCCACAACCATAAAATGCTACATTTGGAGAGGAGTCAACAAGGCCTATAATGAAAGGTACACCATTCCTACTGTGAAACACGGAGGTGGGTCGCTGATGTTTTGGGGATGTGTGAGCTACAAAGGCACAGAAAAACCTGGTCAAAATTGATGGCAAGATAAATGCAGTATGTTATCAAAAAATACTGGAGGAACATTTGCATTCAACAGCCAGGAAGCTGCGCATGGGACGTACTTGGATATTCCAACATGAAAATGATCCAAAACACAAGGCTAAGTCGACCTGTCATTGGCTACAGCAGAATAAAGTGAAGTTTCTGGAGTTACCCTCTCAGTCTCCTGACCTCAATATCATTGAGCCACTCTGCGGAGATCTCAAACATGCAGTTCATGCAAGACAGCCCAAGAATTTCCAGGAACTGGAAGCTTTTTGCCAAGAGGAATGGACAGCTTTACCATCTGAGAAGATAAAAAGCCTCATCCACAAATACCATAAAAGACTTCAAGGTTTCATTGATGTTAAAGGGGGCAATACACAGTATTAAGAACTGGGGTATGTAAACTTTTGATCAGGGCCATTTGGGTAGTTTCTGTTGTCATTATGATTTAAAAAGAGTAAACACAGTTGATTGATAATAAAATGGCTTCAGCCAAACACTAACCATGAGTGAAAGAAAAGTTTTTGTGTTATCATTTATTTCCTTTGAAAAATGGCCAAGAAATCATAAATTCTGCCAGGGTATGTAAACTTATGAGCACAGCTGTACATGTAGAATTGTCATTCATTCAGGGTCTGCTTCTGGGGATGGACCTTCGCAGAACAGGATGAGCTTCCTTGGGAGGGATTGCAGCACCTGTAATGCAAAGGAGAGAACACCGGGGGCAGCAGATTAAGTGTAGCAATAACTAAATTGAAAAGCAAGCTGTGTAAATAGCAACTCATAAAAGTACAGGCTTAAGAGCCTTATAACATCTGGGTCTTCCGCTTCACGTGGGTCCAATCATTCATTAATCGTCCAGATGTAGGAATGCCGAGTAGGGTTCAGCTGTCACTGTAGCCTATGGATGTGGATGGGAGCACTGGGAGACCACAAGATGGCTGAAGGCGGAGAGCATGTGGCTCAAGAAGTCCATAGGCTCCAATGACTGCTGAACCCTGCTCGGCTCTACTACATCTGAATGATTAATGGACGATCGGACCCACTCGAAATGGAAGACCCATGTGTTATAAGGCTCTTAACCTTGTACTTCTGTGAGTTGCCATTTACATAGCTTGCTTTTCATTCGCCTATTGCTACACTTCTGCTGCCCCCAGAGTGTCTCTCTTGCATTACAGTCATAGGTACTGCAATCCCTCCTAAGGAAGCCCATCCTGCTCTGCAAAGGTCCATCCCCAGAAGCTGATCCTGAATGACATTTCTACATGTATATGCCTGATATCACTACAGTGCCTTGAGAAATCATTCATACCCCTTTACATTTTCCAAATTTTTTTCATGTTACAACCAAAAATGTAAATGTATTTTATTGGGATTTTATGTGATAACCCAACACAAAGTGGCACATAATTGTGAAGTGGAAGGAAAATAATAAATGTATTTCAAATATTTTTACAAATAAATATCTGAAAAGTGTGGCATGCATTTGTATTCAGCCCCCTCTACTCTGATGCCCCTAACTAAAATCTAGTGGAACCAATTGCCTTCAGAAGTCACTTAATTAGTAAATAGAGTCCACCTGTGTGTAATTTAATCCCAGTATAAATAGAGCTGTTCTGTGAAGCCCTCAGAGGTTTGTTAGAGAACCTTAGTGAGGAAACAGCATCATGAAGGCCAAGGAATACACCAGACAGGTCTGGGATAAAGTTGTGGAGAAGTTTAAAGCAGGGTTAGGTTATAAAAAAATATCCCAAGCTTTGAACATCTCACAAAGCACTGTTCAATCCATCATCCGAAAATGGAAAGGGTGTGGCTCAACTGCAAACCTACCAAGACATGGTCGTCCACCTAAACTGACAGGCAAGGAGAGCATTAATCAGAGATGCAGCCAAGAGGCCCATTGTAACTCTGGAGGAGCTGCAGAGATCCACAGCTCAGGTGGGAGAATCTGTCCACAGGACAACTATTAGCTGTGCACTCCACAAATCTGGCCTTTATGGAAGAGTGGCAAGAAGAAAGCCATTGTTGAAAGAAAGCCATAAGAAGTCCCATTTGCAGTTTGCTAGAAGCCATGTGGGAGACACAGCAAACATGTAGAAGAAGATGCTCTGGTCAGATGAGACAAAAATTTAACTTTTTGGCCTAAAAACAAAATGCTATGTGTGGTGGAAAACGAACAGTGCACATCACCCTGAACACACCATCCCCACCGTGAAACATGTTGGTGGCAGCATCATGTTGTGGGGATGCTTTTCTTCAGCAGGGACAGGGAAGCTGGTCAGAGTTGATGGAAAGATGGATGGAGCCAAATACAGGGCAATCTTAGAAGAAAACCTGTTAGAGTCTACAAAAGACTTGAGACTGAGACGGAGGTTCACCTTCCAGCAGGACAATGACCCTAAACATACAGCCAGAGCTACAATGGAATGGTTTCAATTAAAGCATATTCAAGTGAATGACCTATTCAAAGCCCAGACCTAAATCCAATTGAGAATCTGTGGCAAGATCTGAAAATTGCTGTTCACAGACGCTCTCCATCCAATCTGACAGAGCTTGAGCTATTTTGCAAAGAAGAATGGGCAAAAATGTCTTCTCTAGATGTGTAAAGCTGGTAGAGACATCCCCAAAAAGGCTAGCAGCTGTAATTACAGTGAAGGGTGGTTCTACAAAGTATTGACTCAGGGGGGCTGAATACAAATGCACACCACACTTTTCAGATATTTATTTGTAAAAAAAAAAAAATTGGAAAACCATTTATCATTTTCCTTCCACTTCACAATTATGTGCCACTTTGTGTTGGTCTATCACATAAAATCCCAATAAAATACATTTACGTTTTTGGTTATAAAATGACAAAATGTGGAAAATTTCAAGGGGTATGAATACTTTTTCAAGGCACTGTACATTGTTTTGTAAGTTGCCAGATGTCATGTGAATAATTGAGTTTTTATATTGCTACACTCAGATGCGCCCTCTGCTGTCCTTATCTACAAATGTGGACTATGCCTTCAGTAATTCTGACATGTCCATTTGTAGTCTCCACCCGTGATAAAGTAACAACACAGTTGTGTCAGAAACAAGGACCTTCATGTCCCAATCACCAAGTATTATTTAAAGCGGAGTTCCACCCAAAAGTGGAACTTCCTCTTTAATGGAAGGTGACCCCCCGACATTCCACAATTGGCATGTCTTTTTTTTTGGGGGTGACCAGGGACACTGTTTTCACAGGGTCCCAGGTCCACTTCCTCCCCTGGCGCCGCGGCTCAGGGAAGGAAGTCCACCTTCCTCCCTCCCTCTCGGCGATCTTCTGGGACACTTCACAGGTCCCAGAAGATAGGCCGGCCAGTCACAAGGCGCAGCGCGACTCGCGCATGCTCAGTATGCCAAAGCCGGTTGCCCACACCTGTGCTGCCAGCGCCACGGAGAGGAGGGAGAGAGCAGCGAGCCCATGGGGGACCACATCGCTGGAGCGAGGGAGAGGTGAGTGTTCGATTTTTTGTAGCTGCTGACTTTTACATAGGTGGAACTCCACTTTAATGAAAGCTGCAAATCTAAAAACACCTTTTGAATTTAAATGAGATTTTAGTGATCAGATTTAAATCTCCTTTAATTTCATTGTGGCATCTAATGCTAGCTAAACAATATTAAGCTGACCTCCCCTTTACTTCTGATATCTTTCTTCCCTTTGCTGCCCTAGGTCACAGCACACAGGACTGCATTTGTGGCTACTGGAGGCCCTGTTGAGATTGCATCATTGCATGTCATATTTTGCTCTATCCAGCTGTTGCACAGATGGAGAAGAAACGCACTTTACGGTTGGAGGGAGCTGATCCAAGAATTCCAGCTAGATGTTTGAGTTATAGAATAAAGCTGCTGTGCCTGGCAGTCGTAGATTCGCCAGAATTTGGCTGGTATGCCAGCGGGAGTGAATAGTTTTCCTTTTCACTATCCGTGAAAATCCATTGCATCATGTTTAGAATGTATTAGACGTTTACATTTGTTTATTTCATGTTCTCTGCAGGAAGTCTGCTCAGGCTGCCAACAGTTTTCGTAGATTCCTACATTGGAAAAAAAAAAAATGGAATCTATGTGTATGGCAAGTGAGGAGTACCTGCAGAATGCAAGAAGTGCAGATGACTGTCACTATCACATACGGAGAAAAGAATACAAATCCTTTTCTGAATGGAGGAAGGGCTGAGAAAGTAACCTCCTGCGCTTTGTGTACTGCAGCCACAACTAAAGGTCTCAGCATTGGATGGTTGATGCCCAGAGGGCTGAATAGTAAAAGATTTAACAAAAGCTGTAGCAGAGTTGGGGCGCACTTTATTAAAGCTAATTTATTTTTACGGTGCAAATGTACAACAAATAGATTTTGCCCATATTTCAGCTTTAAAGCAGTAATAAACCATCATTTTTTTTGTTTTGTTTTTTTTAAACCTGTAAGGCAAAGTTACTATGTGCTAGTTTGCATCACATACTAGCACATTATGTGAAACTTACCTTAAAGCGGTTGTAAACCACTGCACTTTTTTTTTCTTTGTGCCTTACTTGCAAGGCAAAGGCATGATATGCTAGCATGCATTGCATACTAGCACATTATGTGAAACTTACCTCAAAACTAAGCCTTCCAGCGATATGATGTCATCACTGGAGGCGGCGTCCATCTATACCTGGTCTTCCTGCCTCTCACTTCCTGCCAGTCATAGAGCCGGAGCCGCCGGTGACGTAACTGACTGCTAGGACAGTAAATATCTCCTAAACGGTGCAGGTTTAGGAGATATTTACACTACCTATAGGAAAACCTTAATATAGGCTTACCTATAGCTAATACTTAAAGGTTGAAGTTTGCTTCCTCTTTATTATTATTATACAGGATATATATAGCGCCAACAGTTTATGCAACGCTTTACAACTTGAGGGTAGACAGTACAAATACAATACACTTAAATACAATAGGAATTAGAGGGCCCTGCTCATTAGAGCTTACAATCTAAGAGGAAAGGTCACGTATGAGGGATGTGCTGATGGAGAAGGTAAATGTACCGTTGTTAGGTGGGAGCCAGATCGGCTTCTATGAAGAGTTGAGTTTTCAGGGATCGTCTGAAGGTGGACAAAGTAGGAGAAAGTCGGACAGATTGGGGTAGAGCATTCCAGAGGACGGGAGAGGCTCTGGTGAAGTCCTGGAGGTGAGCATGGGATGAGGTGACAAGGGAGCTAGAGAGCAGGAGGTCTTGGAAGAAGCAACTAGATTGATTTTGTTGGTATTTTGAGACCAGGTTAGTGACGTAGCTGGGGCCCAGGTTGTGGATGGCTCTATAGGTTACTGTTAGTATCTTGAATTTAATTCATTGGTGAGTGGCAGCCAATGGAGGGATTGACATAGGGGTGTAGCAGACGCTGGGCGGTTCTTAAGGTGGATGAGCCTGGCGGCAGCGTTCATAATGGACTGATGTCCATTTAAAAGTCAGTTTTGAAGTCTTTAAAACGAAGCCCTCCAGCAGTGTGTTGTCACCGTTGCCAGGACTTCCATCCTTACCCAGTATCTTTGGGTCCTTTCCTGATCAAGGTATGAACAGGGGAAATATTTGTTTTGGGATGACCCCATTAAGTCACTTTGATGCGTAAATTTGTAAAAAAAACCCCCACCAATTATATACTGTATATATAAATATATTAATATAGACACACATTTAATAACATACAACAATTGCTTTTAGACGTCTTGAAGCTTTCAGCTATATACAGGCTATTTCCATCCATGTATTACAAGTTGGGTTCACCACTTTAAGTGAAGAGCACCACATGTTTTAAGCCTAGTACACACAGGCCAAATGTCGGCCGGGTTCAATAGAAACTGGTAAACTTTCGGCCCGTGTGTATGGCAGCTAGTCCGCCAGAAGCTGGCCTCTGACGAAGGCTCATTATCAAAAAAGATCTGTCGAACGGTGACCAGTGGCTGAGAGCGATGACCCAAGTGTGGCAGGGGGTCCGTCTCCCCTGTCAGAACACAATAGCACAGCAGATGAGATCGCTGTACTAATATCGGATTGTTAGTACAGTGGCTCCAACCTACAGTGGCTCTGAAAAAAAACTAGTGGTGTGTACCAGGCTTTAGGCCTGGTTCACATATGTGCATCTGTCGTTTCCAGCCTGGGGTCTGGTGCATTTCAGTTCAGGTACTATTCGGGTCTGAATTTTTGCCTGAATTCGCACCGGAACCAGATCCAAAAATGCACAGGACCCTTTTGGAAACCACACCGCATCCACCCAGGACATGGGTGAACCGGCTCCATTAAGAGTCGGTCACACTCACATGTCATGCGAATTGGATGCGTCAAAGCCTGAACCTGGACCTTTGTAGAAGACAAAATGTGTCTCAGAAAACACAAAAGAATGCACTTCAGTTTAGCTTCTGTTTACTAATGCTCCGTGTTTTGACCATCTACTTCTGTTCTAGTGGTAAACATACAGCAATTACTTGCATAAGCACTGCAGTTGTGATATTTGCAAATAAACAAATGCAAGACGTAAATGCAAGACGTATGTCACATATATTAACCTGGCTTTATGTGTAGAGGTGTATGTATAGCCAGAGGTCAGAATGCTTTCTTCTTGTTTTGCACCATACAGTCATTTTGAAGATTATGTTGAAGTTGTAAACATTACATTCAGATAAATATGTTAGGCTTAGTTTGAAGAATGAACTCTACTTTGTTAAATGTTTACTCTCTACATCAGCTTTTCTCAGCCTTTTTAACACAGCGTAACCATTGAAATGACTTTCTTGGCTCTGGGAACCCATGCTAATAATTACTATATCAACAGCTCATGGTGCATTAGTGTAATAGCCAATGGGAAGAATGTTCCTTACATTTGTGGTCATAAGGAAGAATTCCTACTTACAGATAGCTAAAACGATCAATGTTGTCAGTGGTTACTCATCTAAGAGGCAAATGTTGCTCAAGGAACCCCTAGCAACTTCTGGAGGAACCCTAGGGTTCCACCTCACTTTGGTTGAGAATACTTCTCTAAAGAGTGTGAAGGATCAAGGATATGGAGTATTGGTTCAGGAAGCATAAATATATCCTTGCTCTCAATGCAACTTTGACATAAGTACTTTATTATATACATACAGTGCCTTGAAAAAGTATTCATACCCTTGAAATTTTCCACATTTTGTCATGTTACAACCAAAACCATAAATGTATTTTATTGGGATTTTATGTGATAGACCAACACAGTGTGAAGTGGAAGGAAAATGATAAATGGTTTTCAAAATTTTTTACAAATAAACATCTGAAAAGTGTGGTGTGCATTTGTATTCATCCCCCCTGAATCAATACTTTGTAGAACCCCCACATTGATCCCCCACATCGCTTCTCACAAATGGGACTTCTTATGGCTTTCTTTCAACAATGGCTTTCTTCTTGCCACTCTTCTATAAAAGCCAGATTTGTGGAGTGCACGACTAATAGTTGTCCTGTGGACAGATTCTTGGGCCTCTTGGCTGCATCTCTAATAATGCTCTCCTTGCCTGTCAGTTTAGGTGGGTGGCCATGTCTTGGTAGGTTTGCAGTTGTGCCATGGTCTTTCCATTTTCAAATGATGGTTGAACAGTGCTCTGTGAGATGTTCAAAGCTTTGGATATTATTTTATAATCTAATCCTGCTTTAAACGTCTCTACAACCGTATCCCTGACCTATCTGGTGTGTTCCTTGTCTTTCATGATGCTGTTTGTCCACTAAGATTCTCTAACAAACCTCGGAGGGCTTCACAGAACAGCTGTATTTATACTGAGATTACATTACACACAGCTGGACTCTATTTACTAATTAGGTGACTTCTGAAGGCATTTGGTTCCTCTAGATTTTAGTTAGGGGAATCAGAGTAAAGGGGGCTAAATACAAATGCACCCCACACTTTTCAGATATTTATGTGTAAAACAAATTTGAAAACCATTTATCGTTTTCCTTCCACTGCACAATCATGTGCCACTTCGTGTCGGTCTATCACATAAAATCCCATTAAAATACATTTACGTTTTTTGTTGTTACATGACAAAATGTGGAAAATTTCAAGGGGTATGAATACTTTTTCAAGGCACTGTAGTAGTAATGCAAAATTATAGATGGCGTAGAGAACAAAAATGCTGTATAATCCTCCTTTTAATGGATTCTAATTGGGCTATATATTATAATTTCTTGGACTGTTGCAGCCATGACTGGGCAGAGGTCGGTCAATAAAATAAGTAAAAAAAGTTGATAGATTACACCCTGCTTCATGCTCCCCAAAATTAAATAGTCATGTGGTGATGGGGAACTGAAAAGAGAGTAAGGGCACTTGCACACTGGGGCGGTGGGGTGGTAGCGGAAAAGCACCACTAGTTTTAGTGGGGCTTTACCGCTGTTATAGCGGCGCTTTTGCGCCGCTATTTGTAGGGCAGCGGGGAACGTTTAACCCCCGCAAGGGGTTAGAAAGGGGTTAGAAGCACCAGCGCATTGTTTTCAATTGCATAAACCGCTCACTGCACCGTCCCAAAGATGCTGTTTGCAGGACTTTTTTTCCTGTCCTGTAAGCGCACCGCCCCACCGTGAAAGCACTCGGGCTTTCATACTGGGATGCAGCGGCGGCTGGTGTGGGAGGGGCGCTGGGGTGCCGCCTCCCAGCCGGCAAAAGAAGAAGAAAAAAAAAGTCAACCCCGCCCACCTGCAGGTGGCGCTGGTACATTGACTTTTTTTTTTTCGGCTCCTTGGCTGTCACATGACAGCCAAGTAGTGAGCCTATTGGCCGGCCATTAAAAGCTATGAGTGTGCGCTGAGCAGGCGCACACTCATAGCTTGATTGGCTGCCCTGAGTGATTGGATGCCTAGCCGGGGGCGGGTCACTGTGGGAGCGGAGGTGACTTCCACTCCCACAGAGACAATGAGCGCCCGGGTACCGACGAGGGGGGGACAGCCGCTCTCCGTGTGCCGAATCTCTGCAGACCCAGCACGCTCTCGCATGCCGAATCTCTGCAACAGACCTGCCTGCTGGATGGGGTAAGTGCGGAGGGGGGAACGACTCTGAAATGTACCCCACCTGTGTCACTGGCTGCAAACTGGCCCTCCTGTGTTACTGCCTGCAAACTTCCCCTAATGTGTCACTGGCTGCAAACTGCCCCCACCTGTGTCACTGGCTGCATAACTGCCCCCACCTGTGTCACTGGCTGCAAACTGCCCCCACCTGTGTCACTGGCTGCATAACTGCCCCACCTGTGTCACTGGCTGCATAACTGCCCCCACCTGTGTCACTGGCTACATAACTGCCCCCACCTGTGTCACTGTATACTGTGTCCTGTGATGCTGAGCTGTATACTGTGTCCTGTGATGTTGAGCTGTATACTGTGTCCTGTGATGCTGAGCTGTATACTGTGTCCTGTGATGCTGAGCTGTATACTGCGTCCAGTGATACTGAGCTGTATACAGTGTCCTGTGATGTTGGGGCTGTATACTGTGTCCTGTGATGCTGAGCTGTATACTGTGTCCTGTGATGCTGAGCTGTATACTGTGTCCATGCTGAGCTGTATACTGTGCCCTGTGATGCTGAGCTGTATACTGTGCCCTGTGATGCTGAGCTGTATACTGTGTCCTGTGATGCTGAGCTGTATACTGTGTCCTGTGATGCTGAGCTGTATACTCCTGACACAATATGTGGAATACAGGGGACGGAGTGGGTGGATTCTATAAGGGGAGGGGCTTATTAGAAGTGGGAGGTGTCAAAAGGAAGGGCGGGGCCTGGCGCCCCCATCCAAAAATTTCACCAGCCGCCACTGCTGGGATGGATGGGGGGGGGGGTAAAGGCACTATTTTTAGTGCAAGCGCCCCAGTGTGAAAATGGCCTAAACATTGCACTTACACTGATGAAGGTTTAAGTAGAAGTTTACAGTGGAACTCCAGCTTTTATAGGCTGCCAGCATACCACAATGGACCCAAATATGCACCTGCACCTTTTTTTTTAATCAAGCACACCACAATGCTAAAATGCAGGTTAGCACGGTGGCTTGGGGGCTAGCACTTCCACTTTGCAGTATCGGGGTCCGCGGGTTGAAGCTCAACCAGGATGCTATTTGCATTGATTTTGCCTCCCTGTCCTTAATTGGGATTCCTTTAGGTATCTCCAGTTTTCTCTCACATTACAAGTCATGCTAGTAAGTTATCTGGCTCATTTGAGTGTGCCCAAGATGGCTGCCTCACCCCCTAAGCACGTTGAGCCCCCAAGAAGAAAAGGGCTGTAGAAATACACATTAAGGTTGAAAAATTGTGGTGTTTCGGGGATGTGCTTTGAGGCGTCATTCAAAATGACCACACAGCTTTTCTGAGCTGCAAGGGGCGGGGATCTGACATCGCACACTGCACAGCACAGAGAGGAGAGCTGAGTGTAATATGATACCTGAGTGTAGGGAATAGACACACCCCCTTCTACACAGCCTCATAGGGAAACATGCACAGCTCTGGAGGGCAATCCCCTGCTCTGTGCTGGGGGGGCTTGTAAGGCCCTCCTCCAGAATTGCTTGGCGTTGGGATAAATGATTAGCAATAAGCAGTGACACATGCAGAGAGGAGAGGAAGAGAAATAAAAGCCAGAAATCACATAGGTGATTTGGATTCAGTATCCGCTATAGAAGAATATACTGTTCCTTTTTCATCTCAGAGGTTTACATCCACATTAACTTCCAGACGTGTTTTTGTTCCTTCTCACCTTCATGTAATGATCCACCCAGTAAAATCAGTTATTTCCTAAAGCAGCTAAATATTTCTCATATTATCTAGCTAGAATTTAATACTAATATAAAATGTATACAGTATAATGACTATTGCTTGATGTGGGCTGTTGTGTTTCCAAACTTAATAAAACAATTTCTGTGGATGAAGTTTTTTTCTCTCTATCTGCAATAAAAAGAATAAATCTGGGGTGTGGCAAGGATGGCTCCAGCATGGAAATTGTGACGCTAAAAGCTGTCTTCTCCGTTTTAGTAAGCCAGGAGGTATGAAAGCCAAAAAAATAGTCATATCTGCATTTCAAGCAGTTCTTCCTAATGGGACGTAAATAACTCAGTCTTTTCGGAGGTGAGACTTCTGAATGGATTATCCATTGGGGAATAACCATCAGGTCACCAGTTCACCTCTCTGTCCCTTATGGCATCCAGAGTGATGTGGCCACTCCACAGTTCATCAGCAGCTGGAAACCTAATTCTTGTATTGATGGCCCCCATTTGGCAGAAGATATTTAAGCTGATGCTCCGCTCACATCTGTTTTCAACATTACAATACTCATCCAGCCGTCCCCCCCCCCCCTTAAAAATACAAATTCCGCAGCAGGGAGCTCTAGGCGAGCTTGGAAACCACTTGTGCTTGGTATATTGACCCATGCACTAAAAATTCATACCACTGCCCTGTTGACAACCCAAAAGGGGCATTAATTAGAAAAGTGCAGAGTTTGCTACAGAAGTGTCTGCCTTTCCCCACGCCGTCCCCAAATCTCCATCTGGTTCTAATAGAGTATTATTTGATGCCTTGAAGGAAGCCAAATGGGGGGGAGGGAGAGACGGGAGACAGAGCTTCCTGTAAAAAGTCAGTAGGGGGTTTAGCCGGCTTGCTGTACAGTAAAGGCAACTTTAGAAAAAAAAAACACAATCTCTTCATGCCTGAGGTTTATCCTCTGCACACCACAAATATGTAGATATGGCGCGTCGGTAAAGCAGCAAAATTAGGCTCCTGCCTGGTTAGCAAGGGTCGCTTTCTTGCAGAATGGCTTTACCCATATATAATGCATCACTGACAACATTGTGAAATTGTTACCTAGGGAAATACGCTGCTCAGTGTTTTTAAGGTCATTGTGTGAGTCCTATATCAGCAAACTGCAATTTAATAATGAGCAAAAACAAAACAGAATCTTGAAAAAATTGTCCTGGGTAACAATCCTTAACCACTTCAGCCCAGGATTTCACACTTTAGGACCAGAGCACTTTTTGCGATTCGGTACTGCATCATTTTAACTGACAATTGCGCAGTCGTGCAACGTTGTACCCAAACTAAATCTCCGTCCTTTTTTTCCCACAAATAGAGCTATCCTTTGGTGGTATTTGATCACCGCTGCGTCATTTCTGATTGCCGCTATAAACAAAAGAAGAGCGACAATTTTGAAAAAAAAAAAAAAATTCTTACTTTTTGCTAAAATACAAATCCCCAAAAAATATGTGTAAATGCCATTGGCAGTGAAGGGGTTAACCTGGAGGGGGCACTCTAAGGGTTAACTGTGTTCCCTGGGCGTGTTCTAACTGTGTGTGGGCTGCCCTGGCTGGGGAAGGGGAGTGATTACAGCTTCCATATAGAGGAAGGCTGTGATCACAGTCCTTCCCCCCTCACAGAACGGAGATCCGTGTTCACATACACGGATCTCCGTTCTTTCACTCCGGGGGGGGGGGGCATCGCGGGTAGCCGGCGGAGATCGAGTCCGCCGCACCCGCTCCCTGGCCCCCCCGGACACAGTGAACGCACGAGCGCGCCTCTGGCGGCTCACGCGCGCTCACATTGTGCGATCTGGCAGCCGCCGTCATATGACGGCGATTTGCCTGGCGGAGCCATCTTGTCGCCGTGGCGGTCGGCAAGTGGTTAAAGCATAGCTCCCTGATTTGGAGCAACGTCCCTCTGTCCCTTTTTCCTCCTCATTTGTCCCTCATTTTGGTCTTCTGTATATAGCTGCATATAAGATGCACTATTTATCTATCAAAAAGTGTTTTAAAGGGCTAATCCTTTCATCCAATTTCTAAATTGCTACATTTTCAAAGTCCAAAGGCCAATATAAATAGTATAGAATAGTAGTAGTAAAAAAAGCACTTGTGGGTATAACCAATCATGTTTTTGTACAATTCTCCTTTAAGGAGGGCGTGGCAGGGGGTGTCTTCTACGCCTACATACTTTTGCTAATAGGTGTCCCTCATTCCCATCTTAAAAAGTTGGGGGGTATGCTTAAAGTTTTACTAAACCCACAGCAATAAAATCTGTCTGTATGTGCAGCATAGCATGCTTGTTATACTCACTGTAGAACTTAAGGGATTAATCCTGTGCATTGTGTAAAAAGGCGGCGCTTTTATCCTGTATAGACAGATCCTTCCTTCATGCACTGTCTCTCTTGGCAAGGCCAGATAAGACGCAGCCAGAGTAGTCTGGCTGCACATGCTCAGTTTAGTCTCTATTACTGGAGAGAACATTTCCTTGTTCTCAGAGCTAGCCAGGTCACATGATATTGACATCACACATTTGGACGTCTATATAGGCTGTAGTGGAAATCTCCTCCTACATGAATACTCAACACTGGGCGGAACCTGCATTTATCATGTGACTGCTGCTGACTTTTATTATTAAGGCGCTTACCTGTCCAGAGATTCCGCGGTGTCCTCGTGCAAGCTAATTCTTGAATCGGCTATTGGGTGCTGGCGCCGCCATCTTTGGTAAGGGAAACCGGCAGTGAAGCCTTGTGGCTTTTGGGTGGAGCTCCGCTTTAAGGTTATTAACTTTTATGAGCAGGGCCCTTCATATTCTTCTGAACTGATTTATACTGTACTATCTCCATTTATTTTGTAAAGCATTGGAGGGATATAAATCCTGTATAATAATAATTATAAAAAAGAGAGGTTTAAAGGGAATAAGTGAGGATGCTACCAAATACCCAAATACTTAGAAAGAATTAATACAGATTAAGAAAGTCAGTGCTTCTGCTCTGCATATTTGTTCTGGATCGGTAACTCAGAAATTACAGATACATGATAAATTCACTTAAAAAAATAAATAAATAAATACACAGGTTAAAAAAAATGTGCATTTAGCCTTGAAAGTATTGCACCCATATGCAGCAGGTCTCAGGTGCCATGCAGGACTTCTACAGACTGACAGGAAGAATAAATTAACTATCACAGCACTCAACAGAACCATGGTAGTTCATTGCAAAGGCTGTCAGTACTTGCAGTTTTCACATTCACAGAACTCTGTAAATAAATAATCCGGCTGGGCCTGCAGAGCCCCCTATGGCCAGTTCTTTTTAAATTGTGAAAGTGTGGGTGGGGGGGTGGATCCCCCACTCGCTGTCAGAACAGGGGATCGAGGGGGCTGGGGGGGGGGGGGCGGTGCTACCGTAACATTTTACATGTTAGGAGAGATGAATTTATCCTTTATAGCAGAACTTAACTCTTTCAATCAGCATAGACGATTTTTAATCCCTGTGCTACTAACATTAGTAAATAGATAGGAAATTATATTATATGTACTTGCGATAAACATATATTTTTTTTTACATTTCTTAACCACTTAATTACCAGAAGAATTTCCCACTGTAGGACCAGAGCACTTTTTGCGATTCAGCACTGCGGCGCTTTAACTGACAATTGCGCGGTCGTGCAATGTTGTACCCAAACAAAATTGACGCCCTTTTTTTCCCACAAATAGAGCTTTCTTTTGGTGGTATTTGATCACCTCTGCGTCACTTCTGATCAGCGCTATTAACAAAAAAGAGCGACCATTTTGAAAAAAAAAACAATATTTATATATTACTTTTTGCTATAATACATATCGAAAAAAATATATAAAAAAACTAATTCATTCATCAGTTTTGGTCGATATATTCTTCCTCATATTTGTGGTAAAAAAAAAAATGACGATCGGCATTTATTGATTTTGTTTGCGAAAAGTTGCCGTGTTTACAAACCATGAGAATTAATTTATGGCGCTTTTACTTTTTTTTTACTAGTAATGGCGGCGAGCGGCGATTTTTAGCGGGACTGCGAGATTACGGCGCACATGTCGGACCTTTTTGACACTTTTTTGGGACCAATGACATTTATACAGCGATCATAAATTTAAATATCCCCTGATTACTGTATAAATGTCATTGGCATTGAAGGGGTTAACCTGCAGGGGGCTCCCTAGGCGTGTTCTAACTGGCAGGGGGCAGGGCTGCCAGGGGCATAAGAGATCTAACTGATCCCAGTGACAGGGATCAATAGATCTTCTACATGCCGCCTTACAGAGCGTGGAACCGCCATGTTTACATCCACCCGATCGATTTCGTCTCCAACGGACGTCTTCATACCCCGGAAGACGTCCGTTGGAGACGAAATCGATCGGGTGGAGCGCTGTCTCATTATCACCGCTGAGTGTTTTTATTTGTATACAGCTGTCATTTATCCGGATTCATGTGAGTTTAACAATTTTTTAAATAAATCGATTTGTGTAAACGTTATTACACTATCTAGTCCACCCCTTTCTTTTGGGTACCGTGGCTCTCCTGGAGTTGAGCAGACTATTTGGTCCTGTGGTCGTGCAGTACTTCCAACCTAATACACACCCAAGGAAGTGGTTTCAGACACCCCCACAAAGGATAGGAGAGGATCCGACCCAACGGAGAGAGAGGGCGCCCCACAGACAACAGATTGACACGGCCCTGTGGAGGCCTTGATCCACACAAGCGCCTTAGACCTCCTATAATAAGAGGTCCAAGTGATCTGGTAAGGGCACAACCATCCGTGGTGGAGGTGTTTTCTCACTATTGAGGCACTGTGGTGTATGCCGGTCTATTCCTTTAGAAGACCTGATCAAGGATTTTTTCTTTATATTTGTCACCTTTATCACTGGACTTGTTTATTCACTTTTACATGGACTTATATGGGATTGGAGATTTATGAGCTTATTCACTTTATTATTATTTGACACTTACACATTTGGATATTCATAAGTTCACCTTTATGTTATATTTATTTATGTCCTACACACAAGCGCAGCTTTCTTTATAACTTTATGCTTTTGGGTGTAGAAATCACACTTTATTGTTGCAGCTGTGTAAAAAGGGACGCAGTGGTTACTAGGGTTAGCGCAGTCTTCCTATATATAATACAAATGATGTCATACATCCCAGAAGTTGGGGGGGGAGGAGGGGTTCCTCAGCTAAGCACACCCTCCTGCCTGCATGCCAGAGCTAAGGGGAGATGGATTCCAGGAAATAAATTCAACATAAATCATCTGCCTTTACGCAAGATGGCCATGTCCAGAAATGCTAGTGGGTGTTTTTCTAAATGATTTCGCAACAAAATAAAGATCCTGCTTTTTTCGGGTCCCTCACCGACGCTCCTGGCTCCTCCCTCTTGTTGAGTGCCCCCACAGCAAGCAGCTTGCTATGGGGACACCCGAGCCGCAGCTCTATGTGTCCATTCAGACACTGAGCCACGATTTGGCCCCGCCCCTCTCTCTCTCCTGAATGGCTAACTGACTTTGATTGACAACAGTGGGAGCCAATGGCGCTGCTGCTGTATCTCAGCCAATCAGAAGAGAGAGTCAAAGATTGCCGAGGCACTCATGCACATCGCTGGATAGAGATGGCGCTCAGTTAAGTATTAGAGGGGCTGAGGGAGGCTGCTGCACACTGAAGGTTTTTTTTTATCTTAGAATGCATTAAGATAAAAAAAAAACCTTCTGCCTTTACAACCACTTTAAACCTTTCAAATTTCTGGCATGAGAAAGAGAGACATCTTTTGGCACAAAGTATGTAGGCAAAGGTAACACCTCTACAAAACCCCCAGTTACGCAGATCAAATATGTAAAAAAAAGATTGGTTAAACCCATATGTGCCTTTTTGCAACACTAGTTTTCCTTAAAACTGGCTGTAAAATATATACATCAGTGCAAGAAGAGGGACCACTGAGGAAGGAAGAGTGTTTGGTGTTTAAGTTGGCTTAAAGTGGTTGTATACTCTCCTATAGGGTTGCCACATCATCCCTTTAATCCAGGACACATGTGAATTACACAGGTTATGAGGCTAATTTAATGCAGATAAGGCACCAAGTGAGTTTAATTACCACCTTAATCAGCCACAGAACCTGTGTAATTAATATGTGTCCTGGATTAAAGGGATGATGTGGCAACCCTACTCTCCTATCGTTTTCAGCTAAGGAAGCTGACATCTTAGCCTCTGTTTAATCTGCAACTGCCATGATGCTGCACATGTGATCCATTATGACAGCACCCATTGGATGGTTTGCTAGTTTGGTTGAGAGCACAATCAAGGAGACAGCTAGCATTTTCGGCATGCCGGGAATATTAACTCTTCTTTGACACTATCAAATCGAAGGGTAGACAACTGTAACTGTGCACCACCATGAAGCAAACCACGGCATGGCCCTTCACAAAGGTATTGCCTGCTCAACGTGACATGGGGGTCAGTTTTTGCTAAGGCACGTGTACAACCCCATCTGGCTGTCTTTGCAACTTTAAAGGGGGCGGTCGGGGGCATTAAAAGTGCTTTAATCATGGCATGGCCCCATTCTCAGTGGTGTTGCCTGCTCAACGTGACATGGGGGTCAGTTTTTGCTAAGGCACGTGCACAGCCCCGTCTGGGTGGGGGCATTAAAAATGCTGCAACCACGGCATGCCCCCCCCCCATTCAAACCGCATTTGTAAGCAAGAAGGTTAGGAGTAAAAAGCAGGAGCATTCCCAAACGCAAAGAATTTATAATCTGCAGCTGTTTCAGAAATAGGAACTGACAATTTTTTTGATCAGTTTGTACAGAACGACTCCTGCCAGGAAAGAAGATTGGTCTTAGGACTTTGTAAAGAAATGGTGCTTGTCA
>BLSH010043957.1:103176-127680 GCA_018402905.1 Glandirana rugosa
AACCACGGCATGCCCCCCCCCCCCCCCCATTCAAACCGCATTTGTAAACAAGAAGGTTAAGAGTGAAAAGCAGGAGCATTCCCAAACACAAAGAATTTATAATCTGCAGCTGTTTCAGAAATGGGAACTGACAATTTTTTTGATCGGTTTGTACAGAACGACTCCTGCCAGGAAAGAAGATTGGTCTTAGGACTTTGTAAAGAAATGGTGCTTGTCACACCTCGGGGAGCTTTGTGTGGAATTTGTAGGTGGCCGTGTCACAGCTCGAGTTCATTCTGGTCACAGATTTCTGCTGAAATAACAAGAGGAAGCTGAAGCCTCTAGTAGGCTGCAGCTTATTAAAAAAGAACTAAGGAGCCATCCTTTTATTCCTTTTTTTTTATTTGAATTTGTTAACATACAGGATTTGTGATTCTATTTTCGAAATGTACTAAGCAAAAGAAGAAAAGCAGGAAAAAAAATATTTTCAGTTTAATGTTCAGCTGGATTTACAATGCTGATTCTACTTAATTCCAGAACATAATAATTGATGATTAAATGACAAGTGTATTTTTTCTCTTTCATTTTTTATTTCAACTTTTCAGTACCAAAGGGTGTGCCAACAATGGGGACACAATGTTACACCACATCTTTCAATACATTACATACACTGCAATATCCAACAAAGAAACGAAAACTAACATATATGTAGGATAAGTGTCGGTGGGGTGTGGGGGGCACTGTAAGGGTAGATGTTGTCTAATTCCAGAGTTCAGCTTTAACAAGAATGTACTTTGACCAGAAATAAACTCACAATGTGGAGAGCACTGTACCGAGTAAAATATATACAGGGCACAGTGATAATTCATATAATTAGAGTATGAACACAGTTTATCCTAATCCTGCCCTTCCTATATTTACAATCAAGATATCTATTTTCCTAGAAGAGCACATATGCTATTATTTAAGCCATTAAAGGTTGCAGGGTTAGGAGGAAAGTGATCTCAGACAGCACATATATGCTAACCGTGTCTAGAGTTGACATATATGTGTTAACTAAAAACACAAGGTAAATAACGTAACCGCAAACCCTGAAAATGGCAGTTTATTTTGTAATGACAGAAACACTTTAAAGTGGATACCAGCCATCCACTTCAGAAGCCTCAATGACCCGCCCTCTTTCGCCTCTCTGGAGGGAACAACGACCACAGAAAGCCAGAAGATCATCTCCATTCACCTGAACATGGAGATCAAGGTCTCCCGCATGAGGATGACGGGAAGGAAGGATAACGGATAAAGAAGGATGTAGGCGTTGGGGATGTTGATCTGCCGCCCCCCCTTCAGATACTTTCCTTGTTCCAGTTTAAGGTTCTCTCTAGTTTTTCCTTGATTTTTGATTTTTTTTTCTGGTGTTTTTCCCTTTTTTGGAGGACTGGAACTGAGAACTGAAAACTGACTTGGAATGCACCTCTCAAGTTTCTCTAGATTTCCTAGAGTCAAAGGGTTACATGGTATATTGTTGCGGAGTTTTACAGAAACCTCCGTCTAGAATTATCTATAGGGCTACGGGCCCTCTTTGAGTATGTTCCTTAATAACCTCCATGTTATAGTTCAGACTTCGGGCCCGGGGTGTTCACGCATGCCTCTGTCAGTGTGAGTGCTCTCAGAAATTTGGTGGGAGCACCCACACTACGGTGGCCCCGAGGATTCCCTCGGATTTGGGTCTGGACCCATATTAAAAGCATATTGGTTCAATGTACTGAATATCGTTTACTTGGCCATTGGCCAATGTTTTTTCTCTCATAATTTCTATTTCTCTTACTGATCTATATTGTTTTCTCCCCTTTCTTCTTGGTGCTTCCCGGATGCCGTCACACGTGCCTAGACAAGGCGCAGTTCTGCAGGACAGGGTCAAGGACTTTGGAGCCGGAGCTGGATGGGGCTTACATAGAATACAATCTTAAAGGTGAGTGCACTCTGCCAGACCACGATGGCTAACATATACCCCTCAAAATACATAGCTATCACACATAATGTACATGGGTTTAACTCTCCCACAAAACGCACTAAAGCATTCCAACACTTTCACAGGATGGGTGCTGACATTTTACTATTACAGGAGACACACTTTTCTAAGTCCTCTACCCCCAGATATCTTTCAGCTAAATTCCCTCAGTTTTACATAGCTTCGGGCCCAGAAAAGAAGGGGGGGGTGGCCATATGCTTTTCCAAAAAGACCCCGTTCACTCCGACTGCGGTAGTGAAAGAAAAGAAAGGCAGATATCTGATGGTTACAGGAAAGATACACGACAAGTTAGTTTCTTTTGTGTCTTATTATGCCCCTAATATAGGCCAGGTGGAATTTTTTAGGGACATGTTGACAGTATTGATGCCTAAGGTTCAGGGCCCAGTGATCTTTGGAGGAGACAGCAATATTTCTTTAGACAGGGTTTTAGACAAAACGGATCCTCTCCGGGCTAATTATAAAAATGTCCCTAGAAACAGCACTAAGCTGGCCCACTTACTGCGCCTCCACGATCTAGTGGATGCGTGGAGGGATGCAAACCCCGTAATGAATTTTACTCTTCAGCTCACTCCACGTATTCACGAATAGATCACTTTTTTGTCCACTCGTCGTTGCTACCTCATATACAAAAGGCAAAAATTTGCCAGGTTCCATGGTCGGATCATTCTCTAATTAAACTATCCCTGGCTGATCTTTGGATCAAAGCAGGTCCATCCCCGTGGAGACTGAATGCGTCGCTCCTGAATGATCCGATCATATTTGCAGAAATCGAAACGGAATTAAAAACATATTTTAGAGAAAACTTACCGGCAGACACGTCGCCGACGACAAACTGGGCAGCGCATAAATCAGTGATTCGGGGTAAGCTTTTGCAACTGGCGGCCAGGACCAAAAGGGTTCGGGAAACGGTCATTAGGGAACAGGAGCTAGAACTTGATGCCCTAATGCTCGAACAGTGGCGAAACCCGCGAATTGATATTAGACACAAAATAGATGCAGCCCGTCTAGCCCTTAACCTCAGCTTAACAACCCAGGCAGACAAAAGCATTAGATGGTCCAAACATAGATACTACACTATGGGTGACAAACCCTCCACGTTATTGGCTAGGAAACTAGTGCCCAGGACGTTCACCTCAGCCTTACCAAAACTACGGGGCCCTAATGGACAACTGACACAAAATCCGGAACTGATTTTGCATGAATTCCATAACTTTTACACTAAACTGTACTCCGAATCCACACAATTTTCACAAAAAGCAGCATCCGATTTTATACGGGATATCCCATTACCTAGGCTAGAACCGGAACATATAGAAAGTATGGACGGAGATTTTACAGAGGCGGAAGTTAGGAAAGCCATCAGGTCATTACACCCCTCTAAGGCACCGGGCCCTGATGGATTTATTGGCCACTATTATAGAAAATATCAAGAAATTTTGATTCCACAATTATGTTTATATTTCAACGACTTGAAACGGGGTAACCAGATCCCAATTCATGAAAACACCGCTTATATACATGTTATTCCAAAACCGGGGAAAGACCACAGTGATTGTGCAAATTACCGTCCAATTTCGTTGATTAATGTGGATTTGAAAATCATGACAAAAATATTAGCCACAAGACTAAATTCTTTTATACCTCGTTACATTCATCCAGACCAGGCGGGGTTCGTTCCACATCGTCAGGCCTCAGACCAAACTAGAAGAGTGATCAATGTGATTTCAGCAGCACACTCGGAATGGGATGGAGGGGGTCCCAGGCGGGGAATGCTGCTTTCATTGGATATACAGAAGGCATTCGATTCCCTGTCCTGGGACTACCTATTCTTTATATTACAGCAGTATGGGTTTGGAGATAAATTTCTAACGTTACTTAAGGCCCTATATAGTGATCCGAGGGCTTCCCTGAGGCTTAAAGGCTACTCCTCTAAATCATTCCCGATACAGAGGGGAACTCGGCAAGGGTGCCCATTGTCCCCTTTGCTCTTTATATTGGCTTTAGAACCACTAGCTATAAAGATTAGGACGAATCAAGATGTTAAGGGCATTTTCTGCGGAGACAGAGAGCATAAGTGCTTATGTTTCGCGGATGATATTTTACTGACCATCACCCAACCTATCACCACTTTGCCAAATTTATACGCCATACTACAGCCCTTTTCACTTATATCAGGACTCACGGTTAACCATGAGAAATCGAGGGCACTAAATATAAATTTACCAGAAAGGGAGCAACTTAATATACAACAATCTTTTAGCTTCCGGTGGGAATCAGATGCTCTCCCATATTTGGGGGTCCATCTGACGCCGACAATTCAAACTCTATATGCCAAAAACTATATAGCTCTATACAAAAGTTTAAATGCAGACCTAGCAAGGTGGCAGCTACACCCCCCATCGTGGTTCGGCAGACTGTACTCTATTAAAATGAATGTACTCCCCAGAATTTTGTATTTCTTTCGCACGTTACCCATACAGCCAGTTAGGGCTGACTTAAAGGCTTTTCAATCTAGAATTATGAAATTTGTATGGGGTGATAAAAGACCCAGGGTGAATAAGAGTACTTTATTTACACCTAAACTGAGGGGAGGCCTAAGTTTTCCAAATCTACAACATTATTTCGAAGCGGCCCAATTGGCCCAGCTTATTAGATTTCATTCTCAAAAATCCCAGGCGATATGGATG
Organism: Glandirana rugosa; assembly: GCA_018402905.1. Taxonomy (NCBI): domain Eukaryota; kingdom Metazoa; phylum Chordata; class Amphibia; order Anura; family Ranidae; genus Glandirana; species Glandirana rugosa. The sequence goes on from BLSH010043957.1 coordinate 107,869, forward strand.
CAAGTGGAATCTTGTGTTTGCCCTGGAAGGCCTATTTCTCAATTAATGTGGTTGCCAGCGAGAGATAGACCACCAATTTTATGTCCTTCGCTATCACTAGCATTTTCTATCTGGGACAAATTATCCAATACACATGGCTTTATTTCTCCACATAACCCAATGGCTCCCATACTAGGAAATAAAGCATTCACCCCGGGTCTAGATCCCCTGGCATTCACTTGGTGGACCAACAAGGGCTTACTACGAATTGCAGACCTTTGTGACCAGAGGGGTTTGATATCACAACAGATGATGGTGGAGCGTCATCAAATGCCTAACTCAGAATTGTATAGATTTGCTCAGGTGCGCCATTTTCTATATACCTTATCGCGCAAAAATGATATCACCACCATGTCTCCTATGGAATATCTGTGCCGTCGCTTTGATAATTTGTGTGGCTATATCTCTGAAATATATAAACTGTTAACCTATTCTTCTGACAAGTTAAGCTACATGACCAAATGGGAACAGGACTTACAGATAGAGATGGAGCTTGATGAGTGGCATTTGATGGCCTCCGCGGCCTCGAAACCCCTCCTCAACACTTCCATAATAGAGGCCAACTATAAGGTATTGATGAGGTGGTATATGGTGCCGACCAGATTGGCTACCTTCGTCCCTGGCGCCTCACCGTTGTGTTTTCGAGGTTGTGGGCAAGAGGGATCGGCCTACCACATATGGTGGCAATGCCCCAAGGTCCGGAGATTTTGGAGTAGAGTATATAATATTATCTATTCTTTGACAGAGATTAATTTAACCAGGTCTCCGGAACAGGCGTTGTTGGGACGAAAGGTTGAGCAGGCCTCTAGGTCACAACGCCGCTTTCTAACATTTATTTTTATTTCGGCAAAAATTACCATAGCCAGAAATTGGAAGAAAGCGATTATACCATTTGATCAATTTAAAAGGAAACTCTCGTGGCTTATGATCAATGAGCGCCTGACGGCGGTCCTGCAGGACAAAATTAAGGCATTTGAGAGGGTGTGGAATCCATGGATCCGCTATTTGGATTCAGATCCACGCCCCATCTCAGACTGATAGCGGGTAGGGTGGCGGCACCGGGGGGCTCCTAAAAGCCCTCTTCTCTCTCTTTGTTTCTTCTTTTACGTTTCTGACTCATCTTCTTTCTTCCTTCACTCTTTACCTCTTCTTTACATATCAATCGTCTATAAGGGCAGAATTTATTATGGATACCATACAGTGGAATGGAACCACAGGGCTGACAGTAGCTAATGATCCACACAAGGTTAACGAATGTCAAGGAAGCCCATAACTAGCCTAGTAATAATAGTTAGTCATCAGAGATGTTCATGTTTGCTTTATTAACATACAAGCAATAAGACCATATACAGAAAAGCCATGAGTGGATAGAAAAGCAGATAAGAGCGAATTGTAAAGGTTACGGATATGGATTTTGGGATTGTAGGACGAACATGGATATTAATGTCAGACCAAAGGTTGTTCCAATGTTATTGTTAATGACGTTGTACCATAATTTGTTTTTCTTGAACAACTAAAAATAAAACAGATTGAAACATAAAGTGGATATAAACCCTCCACATACCCAGTGAAGTGAATAGCCCCAGATGATACATAGAGATGAAACAAATCTCCCTATATAAGTATTACATGTATATCTGCTGTATTCTTCTGTATATATCCTTTAGAAAGTGCAGATCGTGTTAACATTTTTCTCTTCCTGGTTACCTCTGGGAGTGGATCATTGGCATACAGCCATGACAGCTGATTGGATGAAAGGCACACACCCCCTCTTCTCATAGGCAAAGGCAGAATGCAATGTGCATAGCTCTGCTCTTAGTCAGCAATTTCTCTGCTAATCTATTTATAGCAATCTCCCCCAACACACACGTATATCACCCATCTCTGAGGCTGATAACAGAGCTACGAAGCAAGAGATAGCTACGAGACTAAGTGCTTTCAGGATGAAGAGAGATAACAAAACACTGCAGATCTATGTGCCCAGCTCAAATTTCATGAATCAAGTTTACATCCACTTTAACCCCTTGCCGACAAGCCGTCATCATTTTACTGTGGCAGATCGGCATGTTCGCGCAAATCGCAGTCATTGGACGTCGGTTTCAGGAACGGGAGGAGGGCTTGTGGGTGCGCGCGTGCCTGCTGCACATCACTGGAGCCGATGTGCGTGGCCGGGGGCCACGATGTCCACCGCCCACCCGCGACTGCTCCACAGAGGGCCAGAATGGAGATCTGTTAATGTAAACTACCAGATCCTCGTTCTGACAGGGAAGTAGCGAGAGATCTGCTGTTCCTAGTGATCAGGAACAGCATTTTCTCTCTACTCCCAGTCATTCCACTCCCCCCACAGATAGAAACTAGTGGTGAGCCGAACACCCCCCCCCCCCCCCCTGGTCCGGCTCGTGCCAGAACAACGCGAACAGACAATACGTTTGGTTGAATATGCGAACCCTATTAAAATCAATGAGACTTGAACAGGAAAAATCAAAGTGCTCATTTTAAAGGCTTATATGCCTTTTTATTGCCATAAAAAGTGTATGGGGACCTGGGTACTGCCCTAGGGGACATGTATCAATGCCAAAAAAAGTTTTTAAAAAGTTTGTTTTTTCAGCAGCATTGATTTTAATAATGATTAAATTAAAAAAAAATTAAATATTCCTTTAAATATCATGCCTGGGTGGTCCCCTTAGTCTGCCTGTAAAGTGGCACATCAGTGTGATGTTTAGAACAGTGCCATCACAAAATGACATTTGTAAAGGAAAAATTGTCATCCAAAATCGCTCACAGCTATAACGTATTGCCGCCTCCCAGCAATATAGATCAAAAATCACAGGGAAAATTTGCCTGGGGGTCCCCCCATAATCCAAACCAGGCCCCTTTTTTTAAATTTTGGCACGGGGTTTATTTATTCCTTTTATTTATTTATTTCAGGTACTTATATAGTGCAGTAAATTTACAAAGGGCTTTTACATATACATTGTATATTGACATCAGTCCTTACCCTCAAGGACCTTACAATCTAAGGTTCCTAACTTACATTCATACATACACATACTATTGTCAATTTACACAGGATCCAATTAACCTACCAGCATGTCTTTGGAGTGTAGGAGGAAACCAGAGTATCCGGAGGAAACCCACGCAGGCACAGGGAGAATATGCAAACTCCAGGCAGTTAGTGTCGTGGTTGGGATTCAAACCAGCGACCCTTTTGCTGCTAGGCGAAAGTGCTAATCACTACACCACTGTGCCGCCCCGCCCTTAACCACTTCAATACACTGTATTATATATACTACACTGACTGCACCATATTGTCTGAACTATATATTATGGGGACTGCACTCTAAAATTGTAATGACATGCCCCAGTCAAACAGGTGCAGAAAAATTGGCCCATGGGTATTGGTGGTGGCAGAACACTGTAACACCTAGCAGTTACTCTCGTTGGAAGCAGGAGCAGGCCCTGCAGTTGTAATTTATTTTAAAAATTGTAATGACATGCCCCAGTCAAACAGGTGCAGAAAAATTGGGCCTTGGGTGTTGGTGGTGGCAGAACACTGTAACACCTAGCAGTTACTCTTGTTGGAACCAGTAACAGGCCCTGCAGCTGTAATTCATTTTAAAAATTGTAATGACATGCCCAAGTCAAACAGGTGCAGAAAAATTAAAACTTGGGTGTTGGTGATGGTAGAACACTGTAACCCCTCACAGTTACTCTTGTTGGGCGCAGGAATGGGACCTGCAGTTAAAAATTATTTTAAAAATTGTAATGACATGCCCCTGTAAAACAGGTGCAGAAAAATTGGGCCTTGGGTGTTGGTGGTGGCAGAACACTGTAACACCTAGCAGTTACTCTTGTTGGGACCAGTAACAGGCCCTGCAGTTGTAATTCATTTTAAAAATTGTAATGACATGCCCAAGTCAAATAGGTGCAGAAAAATTAAAACTTGGGTGTTGGTGATGGTAGAACACTGTAACCCCTCACAGTTACTCTTGTTGGGCGCAGGAATGGGCCCTGCAGTTAAAAATTATTTTAAAAATTGTAATGACATGCCCCTGTAAAACAGGTGCAGAAAAATTGGGCCTTGGGTGTTGATGGGGCAAAACACTGTAACCCCTCACAGTTACTTTTGTTGGGCTCAGGAACGCTGTTGGGCGCTGTTACATTTAAAAAAAAAATGTTATGACATGCCCCTGTAAAACAGTTGCATAAAAATTGGGCCTTGGGTGTTGGTGGTGCCCTAAACACAAAATATTGTTGGAAGCTAGCATCATCAGGATTCATTGACAGGAGGAATAGGATAGGCAGTCTTCAAGGAGTCCCAGATCCCTAGCAAATTCAATCAGTTGCATCAGGATCAGGGGCTTGATAACTGCTGATCCAGGACTGATTCATTTTTATAAATGTGAGCTTATCAACCGAGTCTGTGGACAGGCGTGCTCTTTGAACCCTCCAGCAGCACCGAATGTCCGTTCAGAAAGCATGCTGGATGCAGCACAGGCCAGTAGCTCGACTGACAATGGTTGCTTGAACCATGGGCGCTGAGGACTAAAAAATTGTTTAGAGGCATCAGTCAGCCGGCCACCTTCTCCACCGCTCTTCCTGTGACTTAAGGTAGCCTCAGAAACACTTTGTCCAGCAGCAGGAAAAGGTAACCTCCCAGGGTCTGGAAAGACATTGCACAAACTTTTTTTCAAGCTATCCTGAAGATGTTTCATCTCCTGTTACCTCTGCGAAGGCAGGATGACCTCTGCAACTTTACCCTTGTGACGTGGATCAAGAAGGGTTGCCAGCCAGTAATGATCCCTCTCCTTGATACCACGAACCCTGGGGTCTTTTCCCAGGCTTAGCAGAATCATGGAGGCCATGCAGCATAAGTTTGAGCAGACATGAGAGTCCTTTGGGTCACTGATGACCCATTGTCGCATACAACCATTCCTGGCTCAAGCTGCTGTAGCGTCAACCACCTCTGAGCCTGCCCCTGCAGAGCTGACAGAATCTCTGCCCCTGTGTGGCTCCTGTCCCCTAGGCAGACCAACTCAAGCACCGCATGGCATCTTTCAGCCTGACTGCTTGCGTAGCCCCTAGAACGCTTTGCGAGCACTGCTGGCTCAGAGGATACTGCTGCAGAAGAGGCCACATGGGAAGAAGAAGAGGAGGGGGTTGAGGAAACAGATGTGGCAGAAACAGTACCATTTTTTGGAGGCGTGGTGGCGGAACTAACTCCAACACCGAACCCTGTCCTGCATCCTTCCCAGCTGCCAGCAGAGTTACCCAGTGCACTGTAAAGGAAATGTAACATTCCTAACCATGTATGCTGGACCATGAGTCAGCGGTAATATGTACTTTGTTGCTGACCGCCCTGTCCAAGGAGGCCAAAACATTGCCTTCCACATGACAGTAGAGCGCTGGCATGGCGCTTTTCGGAACCTGCCACTATGGTACAGCACAGGGGCAGAGTCTACCAGCTGAAAAGGCAGCAGTTGGAGTGCTTGCAGTTTGGCCAAGCTAGCATTTAAAACCTGAGCATGTGGATGGCTGGGACAGTATTTTTTTTTATGGTTCAGCAACTGGGGTAGGGAAATTTGCCTGCTGAAATCAACTGGTGGTGTGCTGCTAGCAGATTGGCTGCAAGTACTTGTGGCACCCATTGCTAGACCTTTATTCCTCTCAGTGCAGGCTTTTGAGAGGACTGGAGGTATAGTAGGGTTTGAGGTCACAGATGAGGCACAGGGAGAAGTCCGCCTTGTTTTATAAAAAGTAAGTGTGTGCGCACAGCCCACTATATCAAAAGTTCAAAGGTAGGGGTATAGATAAGTGAGTAGAAACACATAAGCTCACTATAAACATAACCAACATGAGTAAAAAAGTATCAACAAGAGTAGTAGAATCAAATAATCATATACATAGGCACTAACAGCAAAGTCCATAAAGTCCAAAAAACACAAAGGAGCCATCAGGGGGAGCCGAACCAAGCCACTAGGTGGGTGTATACAATAGAATGTATCCTAGGCTTTCCTTTCAATACTTCCGTATTTGTCATTCCCCACTGCTCTGCCCCCACCCTTTACATTTATAAGCTCTAATTCTAGCCCTTCCAGTTGTGTGTTCTGCCTGAAGAAGGGGCGCGGCTATCTGGTCACCTTAGCCGTCACACCCACAAAACGCATCGTATAGAGAGGACATCATCCTCCCGCGTCTGGTCCCCACTGCATGCCAAGCCTCATTCTGAATTTCATAGTCCCAGACGGATTCTTTCATCCATCGGAGTGGCTTGTGGTGTATGTGACGATCAGCGCTGCCCAGTTACACCACTTGGGATGGATTGAGATGTCCATTTACACTGGAATTCTTTTATGCCTGCTTTTACCAACATCTTGTGAGTGTTTTATCTACTTTTGCCACAAAATAAAGTGCTTGCTATTACACTTACAGGCACCTCTCCCCTTGTGTCGTCTTGTTTTATGATGTGGGTCTTTGAAGTGCTGTTGCCAACGGACTGCATGGCAGGTCATCATATGTCTTGTCAAGCATGTAGTGCCCAAACAGCTGCTGTTCTGGCAGTGCATGATCCGCTTCAGACATATATTGCACACAGCAACGGTGTGATCTACTGCCCAAGTCTTGAAAAAAGTCCACACCATTGAAGTTTGGGAAGTCAGCAGGGAGTCAGCAGCGCCCTGCACCTGTGGAGCTCTATGGCGTGATGCAATAGGGTGGCTGCCCTTAAGCTGGCCCCTGGAGGACATCCTGCCTCGTTGGAGTTGTGCCTCCTCCTCTCTTTCCTCCTCTCTTTTCTCAGGCACCCAAGTACAGTCGGTGTCCTCATCATCACCTCCCTCCTCATCACTGGAGCAAACTTGGTAGTATGCTGCAGCTGGGGGAACATGATTGCTAGTTTCTTGTCCTTCTGTGGCAACCCCTCTCTCTAGGCTCACCTTACTCCCTTCCTCAACTTGGGAAAAAACATCGGAGCCTTTGAATTGCTGCGCATCCTCCATCAGCATGTAGCCGACACTATGGTAGAATAATTCTGGTGACTCCTCTTTGCATGATGGTGGGGCTACGGAAGGAGTAACTGTGGGCAAGGAGCAGGTGGAATAGGCCGCTTTGGCAGCTGCGTTGGAAGACATACTAGTATGAGCCTGGGTGACAGAGGATGAGTATGACTTAGCTATCCACTCCACCAACTCTTCTGCATGTTGTGGCTCAATAACACAGCAAACAGCAGAAAAAAAGGGACAAGCGTAACCCGACTGCAGAGGATGCACCATGTCCGCCACCACCACTTTTCACTTTAGACACAGAGGCCGCTTGCCCTCTTTTAGTGGCCTGGGAGTGTCTGCCTCTCCTTGGTGGCCTTCCAGACATGATGGGGATTTTTTTCAACAATGCACTAAACTGTATTATATACTGTACACCGCCGAATGCACTGTATATACAGTCTACACTGAATGCAGTATATATATATATATATATATATATATATAGTATCTCGCAAAAGTGAGTATACCCCTCACATTTTTGTAAATATTTTATTATATCTTTTCATGTGACAACACTGAAGAAATTACACTTTGCTACAATGTAAAGTAGTGAGTGTACAGCTTGTATAATAGTGTAAATTTGCTGTCCCCTCAAAATAACTCAACCCACAGCCATTAATGTCTAAACTGCTGGCAACAAAAGTGAGTACACCCCTAAGTGAAAATGTCCAAATTGGGCCCAAAGTGTCAATATTTTGTGTGGGTACCATTATTTTTCAGCACTGCCTTAACCCCCTTGGGCATGAAGTTCACCAGAGTCCTCTTCCACTCCTCCATGACAACATCAACCAGCTGGTGGCCACCGTGCTGCAGTTCAGTTTCAGGGTCTTGGAAATCTTCTTTAGCCTAGGCCATCTTTATGTAGACCAACAATTCTTTTTTTCAAATCCTCAGAGAGTTCTTTGCCATGAGGTGCTATGTTGAACTTCCAGTGACCAGTATGAGAAAGTGAGAGCGATAACACCAAATCTAACACACCTGCTCCCCATTCACACCTGAGACCCTGTAACACTAACGAGTCACATGACACCAGAGAGGGAAAATGGCCAATTTGAACATTTTCCCTTAGGGGTGTACTCACTTTTGTTGCCAGCGGTTTAGACATTAATGGTTGTGTGTTGAGTTATTTTGAGGGGACAGCACATTTACACTGTTATACACTTACTACTTTACAGTGTAGCAAAGTGTAATTTCTTCAATGTTGTCATGAAAAGATATAATAAAATATTTACAACAATGTGAGGGGTGTACTCTCACTCCGTGAGATACTGTATGTGTATATATATATATATATATACTATACTATACTGTGTATATATATATATATATATATATATATATATATATATATATATATTGTGACAGCAGGCAGGTAAAATCGCCTGGTTGCATTCAGGATGGCAGGTACATTTGTCCCAGGTTTAAAGCGTATACAGATTTCTACCACTAGGGGGAAGTGCTGGGTGTTTTGAAGGGGTAGAGGTAATGAGCCCAGCTGAGTGGAGCTGGCTCATTAGGGCCTTTACAAAAGCTCCCAGCAGGCCTAGAGGGTTGCTCCACTCTGGAACCAGTTTCTGTGTCAATAGACTGGGGGGCAAAACCTGTGCATTAAGGCCAGGCCTGTGTGGCTCCTTATAATACCAGAGAGATAGGTGCTATAGCAGAAGGCTGTACCTAGCTGATAGACAGGGAAACCTACACGTGTAGTCAGTGGCCAAGTTGGCAAGGATTTATTTTGATGTTTGTTTTGCTGTTGTTCTACGATTGTATATAGTGTAAATAAACCACCTTTTTGTTTTCACATGCAACTGCTGTCTCGCTGTGCCTATTTTGTGTAGTGAACCCTTCCAGGGGGTCACACACACCCACTGTCGAGCTAACCCCTTTACAATATATTACACTGTCTGAATGGACTTCATATACTATACACTGAATGAGCTGTATATATAGTCTACACTAAATGCAGCATAATATATATATATATATATATATATATATATATATATATATATATATATATACGGTACATATATATTCTTAAACTGCCTGCACTGACTGTATATACTCTGCACTAGATCTATATACTTCACTGCCTGCCTGTATATATACTCTAAACTGTATCTATATACTAAATTGCCTACACAGACACCACTAACTAAACTAGCTATCTAAACTAGATCAACGTCTGTCTCCAGTCTCTATGTACACACTACACATGGCTGCAGTTCAAGCGGACAGAGACCCCTGAGCCATGATTGTCCAAAGGCACCCTGCCTTTTAGCCAATCATGGCTCTCACAGCAGAGCGTGCTGTGATTGGCCAAAGCATGCAGGTTATGTGTATGCTTTGGCCAAGCAGCGGGTGGCATTTCCAGCGGTCTAGCAATGCATTATGGGGCGCGCAAATTTGGCGCCCCCTAGTGTTAAGCCCTTCCTTGCCAGTGACATTTATACAGTAATCAGTGGCTATTTTTAGCTTTGATCGCTGTATATATGTCACTGGTCCCAAAAAAGTGTCAAAAGTGTGTAATCTGTCCGCCGCAATGTCGCAGTCCTGATAAAAATCGCTGATCGTCACCATTACTAGTAAAAAATAAATATATAATAAAAATGGCATACATCTACTCCCTATTTTACGCTATAACTTTTGCGCAAACCAATCAACATACGATTATTGCAATTTTTTTTACCAAAGATATGTAAGAGAATACATATTGGCCTAAACTGAGGAAGAAATTCGTTTTTTTACATTTTTTTTTCTGGATATGTATTATAGCAAAAAGTAAAAAATATTGTGTTTTTTTTTTTTTACATTTTCGCTCTTTTTTTGTTTATTGCGCAAAAAATAAAAACTGCAGAGGTGATCAAATACTACCAAAAGAAAGCTCTATTTGTGCGGGGAAAAAAAGTATGTCAGTTTTGTTAGGGTGCAATGTCGCACGACCACGCAATTGTCAGTTAAAGTGATGCAGTGCCGTATTGCAAAAAATGGCCTGATCATTAAGGGGTAAATTCTTTTGGTCCTTAAATGGTTAAGCTATTGTTGACAGTCCTGTAAAACTTGCACAATAGCTGATCGGTGTACTTCTGAGACACATGGGACCCCAGCAGACATTATCTGCAGATTTTTGGGCATGAGCTGAACCAGAAACCAACCTTAGGAGAGTACTGCTTTGGCCTTTGGGGCTTGATCACCATGTGAGTCTCCACCACAATATGGAGAAATACTTTGTCCAGGTTCTTCAAATGGAATGTATGAAAACAGTCTTCTGATTTAAAAAAAAGGTAAAGATGGGTGGCTAAATAAAGATCTGTACTAAATAGGACACTTTCTAGACCATAAAGGGGTTAGGGCACAACAGGGGCGTTTCTAGGGGGTGGCTATTGGGGCTACAGCCCCGAGTCTCTTACCGGGTGGGTGCAGTTCTGCAATTTGCAGGTATATCTCGGTCTGGAATGCAGGAGGCAGGGGCAGACTGAGCCGTGTTAGCACGGGTTCCAGCTCGGCCTTCGCCTCCACCTGATGTATGGGGAGGCTCTCTGGGTACCCTGATGTATGGGGAGGAACTCTAGGGACCCTGATATATGGGGAGGTTCTCTGGGGACCCTGATGTTTAGGGGTGTTCTCTGGGGACCCTGATGTAAGGTGGGGCTCTCTGTGGACCCTGATTTAAGGAAGAGGCTCTCTGTGGACCCTAATGTAAGGAAGAGGCTCTCTGTGGACCCTGATGTAAAGAAGGGGCTCTCTGGAGACCCTGATGTAAGGAAGGGGCTCTCTGGGGACCCTGTTGTAAGGAAGGGACTCTCTGGGGACCCAGATGTAAGGAAGGGGCTCTCTGGAGACCCTGATGTAAGGAAGAGGCTCTCTGTGGACCCTGATGTAAAGAAGGGGCTCTCTGGGGACCCTGATGTAAGGTGGGGCTCTCTGTGGACCCTTATGTAAGGAAGAGGCTCTCTGTGGACCCTGATGTAAGGAAGAGGCTCTCTGTGGACCCTGATGTATGGAAGAGGCTCTCTGTGGACCCTGATGTAAAGAAGGGGCTCTCTGGAGACCCTGATGTAAGTAAGGGGCTCTCTGGGGACCCTGTTGTAAGGAAGGGGCTCTCTGGGGACCCTGATGTAAGGGAGATCAGCAGAAATGTAACAATGTTTATATATATATATATATATGTGTATGCCCACTCAAGCGTATGACTCTACTTTGCTGCTATGGGCTCTAGCCCCAGATCTTTTGTAGACCTAGCAATGCCCCTGGGGCACAATAATATTTAAACACTCGAGATGCCCTCAAATACTTCGTTTTCTAAACCACTAGGACAACACCACAAACACTCTATTTGAAAATAGATGTGTGCAGGATACAGGCCCAAGATGAAGCATCTCAGTGCTATATCAACTTTCTCCGCAACATCCCATAAGCTACCTCATCAGCTGGCATGGGTAAAGAGATAGCCAACAAAGAAGGGTCCCTATGAACAGCCAAGATACACTAACAGACACTAAATATGACCCTAATAGAAGCAAAGAATAAGGTCCAGTCCTATGCTGACAAATCCTCTCTCTGCTTTAGAGGTTGTGGACAGAAAGGTACCATGTACCATATCTGGTGGACTTGTCCCAAAGTCAAGAGATTCTGGACTAAAGTGTAGCGCCCTCCACGATAGGTAGGTAAAGTGAGAGATTTTTGGTAGGTAAAATAAAATTTAGTCAGGCCTGACTGTTTTGATTCTGGGCTGGGAGTGGCTCAGGTAGGATTGAGTGATTCAGAGAATGGTGTCATCAGGACCTCCCACGTCTAAATTTCTGGTATTTTCTGGACAGAGAGCTGGGAGGGGGGAGGTGTAACCATCTGGGGTGTTCTAAGGAGCCCTGACCAATCTCCAATCTGGATTGGCAGGGGGCCGGCCTCCTTAAATACCCAGGGTCAGCCCAATCTGGGAGTAGAAGTTCAGGTGGAAGTCTGGAGATGGAGCAGTGTGGGCTGTTGGGGCCAGGGGAAGCTCCCAGTCTGGGGGGGTGACCCCAGGCCTGGAGTGCTCGGGTGCAGCCAGGAGGAGAGAGATCTTGGTGGCAAGCACAAGGCAGAGCAGAAAGGACAGCAGGAGAGAACACTATCTGGGAGAGATCTCCAGTGTGGAACTACAAGTGTCAGGATGTTGGCAACATGTGTCAGGATGTTGGGAAACTGTTAGAGGTATGCCAGAGCGGATTGAGGTGAGAGACAGTCTGGGAAGGATGCAGAAGCCAGTATGGGAACCCTTTGTTGCTGTGGTAGTGGAGAAAGCCATGGAAGCTGGAGGAGCTGGAGGGGCTTGGAGGAGGATGGGCTGGGAGTAATAGTCCATCAGGCTAGCTAGCACACAGTACTTTTCTACACAATGGATGCTATCTGCCTCTACCTGTAATGGGTGGACCGGAGGCCCTACCCCAACTATGGCAGGCCTCACCATGTGCTAGCTAGGCTGGAAGAAGATGTAATGGAGGCCTGATAAATATCCTTTCAGGTCTCACCTGTAGAAGGAAGTGTTGTGCAGGAGAGAGGAACGGGAGAGTTAAGTATTGTGCTGGAGAGAAGTACAAGGAGTGTAACGGTCAGCAAGTGATTTGCTGGAGGAAGATGGAGAGATGTATATACTGGCGAATGTATATAGTCGGTCCCATGTACAGAACTGTTCAATTTCTGGGCATCCCATAATCATCCCTACCCCATCCAAGTTCAATTCCCTAATAAACAAAAACAAAACAAAGTACCGGCCTGTTCTGTGTCTCCGGATGTGCGAAAAATTGTGATGGAGGGCAGTATGATCAGGTGAACCACATCAACCAGCCAACCCTAAGGGGGCCATTGGCTACAGGTGCCTTTGAATGAACTGACTGCAGATATTCCCAGACACACCCAGTCTCTCATATTCTAAATTATCATAGAGGCTACAATGTACATTGTGAAAGCATGGAAATCGTCAACATAGTTGGAACAAGATCTCTTGGATAATGCTCTATTAAAAGTTGGCTAGCATCTTCAGGACAAGCAAGCCAGATTTGAAAAAAATCTGGAATCCCCAGTTATGATATCTACAATCGCCCGCATAAAACCGCATAAAAACACGGTGTGCTCATTTATTTTTCTTTTCCTTATTCACTTCTTTTCTTCTTCTATTTCCCTTCTCTTCTCTTTCTTTTTTTTATGATTGTGAATTCTATTCTTTATACTGTTGAGGATTATAGGTTATCTTTTCAATGTTTTGGTTTATTAAAACTGCTGTATGATGACTGCTGGCCAGTGGATCTATCTGTGTAGAACCTAGGATGTTGGAGGACCAAATAGGATCTTATAATTTCCACCACACCTTGAATGGGTGGATGCCAGGTGACATTGCGTATTGTTTTTTACTGTCTATTTGGGGGTATTGTAATGTCATTTCATTGCTTTCTGACCTTTGATCCAAGCAAACCTTTGTATATTTGTTTATTGGGAAAACAATAAAATTATTGCAAAAGAAAAAGGTAAAGATGAATAACAGTCCTCAAATTATATAGCAAAAGGAGAATCATTTTGATCGAACCGAAGCTCAGAAACAATTGTGCAGGCAGCTCTTTCTAATAGTGTGCAAATTAGTACCACTGTTTCCACATGGCCAGCAATGTGAGACCCAATTACAAATTGTAAAAATTCATAATAAACCAATTAGATTTTAGTTTATTGCAGAGATTCATTCCACTTTGCTGCTTTAGATGAAAGTTTTTTGCGTTTTTTTTTTGCATTCTAATTGTGCTTTGTGTAGGCTTATCTTATAGGCTGACAGTGTATAGCTGGTGGTAAACCATCTTTATAAAAACAAATACTGAGAACCCCTGATGTAGGTCACTAAATTTCAAGTAAAATTTGACATGGGTACATTTAGTATTGCTATTCTCAAATTTTGTATGTTTTTAATTTTTCAAAGCAATTAGTTCTGTTAGTATCAGGAACATGCCGTTGGGCTGTCTAGCTAATGTGTATAGGCATGCACATTTCTATGTGCATAGAAAACAGACATGTTCATCATTTCCCGTACCTGCGTTTGCAGATGTGTGTGCACATCCACTGCTGCCAATTGGCCTATTTAAGGCTGAACTCTGCACTAATTCTTTATTGTATGTGTGATGAGCACAGACCACTGTGTCAGACCACTGCTCTTATCACCAACTCGTGACAAACGACTGGTCGACCTCACACCACGCTATCACTAATCAGCCTCACCCCGCACAAAGATTCTCCAGCTTGCAGGACCTCAATCTAAGTGCCAGCAGCCTGAGAGTGATTGTCACTAGGTGTAGTTAACAAGCAATTAACCCTTTAACCACTTGCCGACGGCGCTATCACCAAATGACGGCTACAGTGCGGTCATCCAGTTGTGGGAGGTTGTCTATTGACGTCCTCCCAGAACCAAGCCCCCGGCACACGCACTGCGGTCCTTAGGACACAGCTGCACACACATCGGGGTAATGATTTATATACACTAATACTCCGCGCTATGGAACAGATATAGTTATATGAGGGAGCTGCCCTGCCTGAGCCTCCCGAGGGAGGGGATATTACATAAAATAAAACAATTTAAAGAGGATACACACTATTGTGCATTTCATTTCAATTACGGTAACCGAATGGAGGAATATCTGGATTAACCAATACGTGGGATATCGTGGAAAGCAACCAGGAGAGTGAACACAGGACGTTTCCAGGACCATTGGAAAACAGTGGAGGACGCGTGGAGGAGCAGGATCCCAGAGACGTCCGGATAAGGTTCCCACAGGCTCATACCCCTGCAGGGGTGCCTGTATCTGGTGAGTGGGGACACATAGGGGACCACAGAGTGAAGTCACCGATATATATATTTTTTCAGCACTGTGGAGAGAAAAGTCACCTGTAGATTTCATTCATACTCACAGCACTAAGAAAGGAAAGTCACTTTATTGAATGCACGAAGACCTGTGTGATTTCTTCATCAAAATCCTTTTTTTAGCAATATCTCAAGCATTGCTCTTTCTGCACAATATAAAAGACACTGTGGACTATTAATTCCTTATATATATATATATATATATATATATATATTTATTTCTTTATGAATTTTAACACACGTTTTTTGAATTATAACACACGTTTTTTACGCACACGTTTATTGTATGAAATTCATTTATTATTTTGTCACTTTTAAAGAGGCCTGAAGCATTATAAAAAATTTTTAGTATATAATATTTATGAACTCTATGGTGAAAGATTCTAGTGTTTGTTATTTATCAATTTAAAAGTCACTCTTAGATAACACATATTTATATTTCCATAATTGCTTTTATATTCTTATATTTATTTATATAGAATTCACAAGCTGATATATATTTTTTATTATTATTTCTTGTGGAAGCACAGTCACTTTATGCCAGCAATTAGTTGGTAACACCATTTGTTTGTCACAAATACATAACACTGTTTATCACTATAAAATATTACAATAGTCGCTACAAAGTCCCCCTAGTGTTCAAGCAGGAGGACATACAGGGGAGCGCCAACTGCCTTTCTCCTTTTTATATAACATCGGGGTAATGAGCCAATCACAGCAGCTATTTACCACAAGATCAGCTGTGTCCAATCACAACTGATCACCATGTAAACACAGTTGCCAATTATCTGCATTCCTTTCCTCACGCTGTCACCCCAAGGGCAGAGAGCCAGTGACTGGCAAGTGTGAAAGGGGACATCTGCACTGATAATCAGGGCACTGATCATCCATGTCCTGATTATCAGTTCGAGAGAGTGATGTAACCAGCACACCAAGATCTCCAAAAATGGGTCCAAAGCTTTAATCAGCGATTATATTTTTACAGCAGAAAGCAATGTTTTGGAGCCACGCAGGACCCCTTGATCAGGCTGGTAACATCACTCTCTCTGACTACACACGGTTCCAGCTGGGGGTCGCTTCAGCACCCATTTACAAATACAGCCATCTCTACAGGAATGTGTGCATTGGGAATAGTTCATTGGAATTTCTGATTATCAATGCAGCCCAAACAGCGCCCATCAGTGCCGCCTATCAGTGCTGCCTATTAGTACCCATCAGTGCAGCCTCATCAGCGCACATCAGTGAAGGAAAAACATTTCCTGTCTGCAAAATTTTATAGCAGAAACTAAAAAAAACTTTCTTCTTTTTCCAAATTGTGGTCTTTTTTAAATTTGTTTAGCAACAAGTAAAAACCCTCAAAAAAAGGTACAATGTTGCATGACCGCACAATTGTCATTCAAATTGTGACAGTGCTGAAAGCTGAAAATTGGCCTGCGCAGGAAAGGGGTGAAAGTGCCCAGTAGGCAAGCGGTTAACAGACTGATAAGAGGGTCTGGCGTGCAACTAAGAGGTTGTGGATTGTGTAAACTGAAAGGAGGAGGGAGGGCACTGCAGCTATATCTCTTATGACAAAATGGCATGGGTGACTTGAGATCTGACAAAATGGCTGCCACACACACAGCTTTTTGTGTGCCCAGTATGCATGGCCATCACAGTATGGTCTTCAGCCTTGTTCCAGTGATCCAGTCTTGATGTGCATCCCTGATCCTGTTACTGACCCTGCTTCTCTCTGACCTTGCTCCCGGATTACCCTTGCCTGCTCATGTTTGCTATCTGCCTCCGCTACCAACTACTGACCACGCTTCTACCTAGTGACTCTTTTGAGTATTTAAAATGTATTTGCACCATAGACATCGACAAGAATTACAACTGGCTCTGCAACAACATTTCCTGTAGGAATAGCACCTGTATCAACCAATGGTTTACCATGATCTGGCATCACTGGAATCCCAGTACCACTAGAACCAGCAGCTGGTACGATTTCACCAGTTCGTTCTCGGATCTGATTAACGTGCCTTCATAATATTCTACCAACAGTAATTTGTCAGTCTCAAACACTCTCACAGATACATTAGCATCTTTCTTTAAAATGCAATTCTTGCTTTTCTTGTAACTCCGATGTCAGATCAGAGTGTAAACTATCTAAACATTTTGTTTGTATTTTTGTGGCACCATTAAAATCCCCTCCTTCATGTACAATTTTTCTATAACATTTATGAAGTGAAGGTGCATTTGGCCTATTGAAACTGCACCATTTACATATAAACGATCTAAACATATTTGTAGACTACGGTCATTAGGAGCTCTGCTGGGCTACAACCAGTGCTTGAGCATGGTGTCACATGTTATTGCAGAAGGAAACTTGCAAGTCTCTGATTCCAATCTCCTTGAACAATTTTCTTCAATGAGTCTTTGGTGGTCTGAACCATATGTTCAGCTTGACCATTTGATGATGGGTGAAATGGTGCAATTGTAATGTGTTGAATAAGATTGCTTTCCATAAAGGTTTTGAATTCTGAGGAGGTAAATTGCGTTACATTATCTGACACGATTGTATGCAACCCATGTGTAGCAAATAGCCTCCTTAAAACTCTTATGACAGTGGCTGAGGTGGGGGATGTAACTGATACAACTTCCAGCCATTTTGAGAAGGAATCGACAACTAAAAAATACACCTGTCCATGGAAAGGCCCTGCAAAATCTATATGCAACGGTGACCTAGTCACCTCCCAGTGATGTACGGAGGCTTTAGGTGGAGCATGACGGGTGGATTGACATGGTACAAAGTTCTTAACCCACTTCTCAATAACTTCATCCATTTTAGGCCACCAAACATAATTCCTGGCTAATGCTTTCATGCGGACTATTCCAGGATGTCCTTCGTGGAGAGCATACAGTACTTTGAGCTTGTCCTGCCTTTGGAATTACCACTCTGGTTCCCCATAATAGGCAACCTTTATAGGCAGACAGTTCATGTTGGCGCACTAAAAATGGTTTGAACTTCTCTTCAACTTTTGATTTGGGCCATCCCCTCCACACCCAGTTGAGCACACGGGCCAGCACGGGATCTTTAGCTGTCATACCAGCAATGTCTCTGGCATGTAACGGAGGGTTTGGAATGGATTCCAACATGAGAACCTCAGGCACAGGAGGGACAAGGAAATCAGGAGAAATCAAAGGCAGCCAGCTCAACCTATCAGCATGAGTGATACTCTTGCCAGGACGATATTCGAAATCATAGTCATAGGCATTCAGCATGAGTGACCATCTGAGCATTCGTGGGGAAATAATTTGAGGAGTGGGAGTACTTCTGGTGAGCAGACCCAGCAAAGGCTTATGGTCTGTTACAATGGTAAACATCCGACCATACAAATAGCAATGAAACTTTTTTTTACCTCAGACACAATATCTAAAGCCTCGTTGTCAATTTAAGTATAATTCCTCTCTGTCGTAGACAATGTCCTTGAATAAAATGCAATAGGAGCCTCAACACCAGTATCCAAAACATGACTCAATACAGCTTCAATGTCATATGGAGAAGCATCACAGGTAAGAGTGAGTGTTTTTTTTTAAATCATAATGTACAAGTACACTGTCAGAAGATAACAGCTTTTTTTGCAGCATTGAAAGCTGTAGAATGAACGTCAGTCCACTTCCATGGAACATCTTTATCTAGTAAACGAAAGCAGGGGTTCAGCAACAGTAGCTTTGTCAGGCAGAAAAGAATGGTAAAAATTAAGTAACCCTAGGAAAGCTTGCAGCTCTTGTTTGTTGGGACTGGTGCTTTATGGATCGCTTCAACCTTATAATCAGTTGGATGAATTCCGTGTTCATAAATTCTGTATCCAAGGAAATCCACGCTGTTTACCCCAAAAACACACTTTTCTTTTTTAAGTTTGAGACCTAATATAAAACGCCAAATTTCCATGCAAAATAATCAGACCGCTTTCAGCAACAAAAATCTGAAATAATCATACCGCCAGGGAGGTTAACAGAAAGTGTGTAATATGCATCAAAACGAAATTAGACAGGTGCATAAATTTGGCCACCCTTGTCATTTTGTTGATTTGAATACCTGTAACTACTTAGCACTAATTAATTGGAACACACAATTGGTTTGGTGAGCTCATTAAGCCTTGAACTTCATAGACAGGTGCATCCAATCATTAGAAAAGGTATTTAAGATGGCCAATTGCAAGTTGTTGTTCTCTTTGACTCTCCTCTGAAGAGTAGCAACATGGGGGCCTCAAAACAACTCTCACATGACCTGAAAACAAAGATTGTTCTACATTATGGTTTAGGGGAAGGCTACAAAAAGTTATCGCGGAGATATAAGCTGTCAGTGTCCACTGTGAGGAACATAGTGAGGAAATGGAAGACCATAGGCACAGTTCTTGTTAAGGCCAGAAGTGGCAGCCACATAAAATATTGGAGAGGCAAAGGCGAAGGATGGTGAGAACGGTCAAAAACAGCCCACAGGCCACCTCCAAAGACCTCCAACATCAACTTGCTGCAGATGGTGTCACTGTGCATCGTTCAATAATTCAGCGCACTTTGCACAGGGAGAAGCTGTATGTGAGAGTGATGCGAATGAAGCCTTTTCTGCACACACGCCACAAACGGAGTCGCTTGAGGTATGCAAACGCACATTTAGACAAGCCAGCTTAATTTTGGTCATAACAAGGGGCGTTATGCATGGGGGCAAAAGAACACAGCGTTCCAAGAAAAACACTCGCTACCCACAGTAAAATTTGGTGGAGGTTCCATCATGCTGTGGGGCTGTGCGACCAATGCCAGTACTGGGAATCTGGTTAAAGTTGAGGGTCGCATGGATTCCACTCAATATCAGCA
>BLSH010043957.1:127690-143017 GCA_018402905.1 Glandirana rugosa
CACAGTTCTTGTTAAGGCCAGAAGTGGCAGGCCACATAAAATACTGGAGAGGCAAAGGCGAAGGATGGTGAGAACGGTCAAAAACAGCCCACAGACCACCTCCAAAGACCTCCAACATCAACTTGCTGCAGATGGTGTCACTGTGCATCGTTCAATAATTCAGCGCACTTTGCACAGGGAGAAGCTGTATGTGAGAGTGATGCGAATGAAGCCTTTTCTGCACACACGCCACAAACGGAGTCGCTTGAGGTATGCAAACGCACATTTAGACAAGCCAGCTTAATTTTGGTCATAACAAGGGGCGTTATGCATGGGGGCAAAAGAACACAGCGTTCCAAGAAAAACACTCGCTACCCACAGTAAAATTTGGTGGAGGTTCCATCATGCTGTGGGGCTGTGCGACCAATGCCAGTACTGGGAATCTGGTTAAAGTTGAGGGTCGCATGGATTCCACTCAATATCAGCAGATTCTTAAGAATAATGTTGAGGAATCAGTCACAAAGTTGAAGTTACGCCGGCGCTGGATATTTCAACAAGACAACGACCCAAAACACTGCTCAAAATCTACTTGTGCATTTATGCAGAGGAACAAGTACAATGTTCTGGAATGGCCATGCCAGTCCCCAGACCTGAATATCATTGAACATCTGTGGGGTGATTTGAAGCGGGCTGTCCATGCTCGGCAACCATCAAACCCAACTATACTGGAGATGTTTTGTAAGGAGGAATGGTCCAAAATACATTCATCCAGAATCCAGACACTCATTACAGGCTATAGGAAGCGTCTAGAGGCTGTTATTTCTGCTAAAGGAGGCTCTACTAAATATTGATGTGATTTTTCTGTTGGGGTGCCCAAATTTATGCACCTGTCTAATTTTGTTTTGATGCATATTGCACATTTTCTGTTAATCCAATAAACCTCATTTCACTAGTGAAATATTACTGTGTCCTTCAGTTATTTGATAGATCAAAATGAAATTGCTGATCCAAACACCCAAATATTTATAAATGACAATTATGGAAATTGTCAGGGGTTCCTAAACTTTTGCATACGACTGTATATAGTGTTTTATAGTCTCTGTCTCCTCTGACTTCAGCTTTCATCAACTCCCTCTTGTGTGTACAGGTGCTGTCCTTCACATATTGCTAAATACTTCTCTGTGCTACTGCTGCATATTGCACAAAAGTAGCATGTCTCAACTCACATGGATGTATGCAACTACAAGTGTTTTATGTGTGGAAGGCTTACCAACATAAATCAAATATGTGTTCCTTACAGCAACCAAACATTCCTGCTGTCTTTATTAAGAGTGTAGGTTAGGAAAACGAAGTGATATGATGTCTAGTCTTTATATCCACCAAGAACAAGAAGGTGACCTTTAATTGCCAACTGGACTATCAGGATGTCACATAGAGGTTTTTCTGAAATATAAAGATAAAAATGCTGTGCAGACCTGCTCACTGCAGGCTGCTAGAGAAAATAAAATGGTTTCCGGCATTGAAAGTCTCCTGTGTCTTTCCACAAGTGCCAATTAGATATCAGAAACCACTATCAAAGCTCTAGATTTACTTTACAAGTTCTAGGTCTTTTCAAACTTAATGCCCATATACATATACCTGTTAAATGTGTCATTTAAAGAGCATGGCCAGATCTATTGCTGTTTCACCACTTCAGCCCTGGAAGAATTTCCCAGGTTAGGACCAGAGCACTTTTTGCAATTCGGCACTGCGTCGCTTTAACTGACGTCCTTTTTTCCACACAAATAGAGCTCTCTTTTGGTGGTATTTACCTCTGCGTCATTTCCGATTACCGCTATAAACAAAAAAAAGGCGCCAATTTTGCAAAAAAAAAAAATATTTCTTACTTTTTGCTAAAATACATATCCAAAAAAAAGATAAAAAAACGAATTTATTCATCAGTTTTGGCCAATATATTTTCTTCCTCATATATTTGGTTAAAAAAAAAATCGCAATCGGCGTATATTGATTGGTTTGCGCAAAAGTTGCCGCATTTACGAACAATGAGAATTAATTTATGGGGTTTTTTTATTTTTTATTTTTTTACTAGTAATGGTGGCAATCTGCAATTTTTAACGGGACTGCGACATGTTGGACAATTTTGACACTTTTTTTGGGACCATTGGCATTTATACAGCGATCAGTGCTATGAAAATGCACTGATTACTGTATAAATGTCACTGGCAGAGAAAGGGTTAACACTAGGGGCGCTCTAGGGGTAACTGTGTTCCCTGGTATATGTTACTAACTGTGTGGGGGCTGGGCTGAGTGGGGGAGGAGAGTGATCGCGGCTCCCATACACAGGGAGCATACGATCACACTCTTTCCCCCCTGTTAGAACAAAGATCCGTTGTTTACACACACGGACCTCCGTTCTGTCACTGCAGGGGAGCGATCGCGGGTAGCCGGCAGACATCGAGTCCGCTCTACCAGCTCCCTGGCTCCCCCGTAACACAGTGAGCATGCAAGCGCGCCTCCGGCGTCACACGCGCACTTGCGATCTTGCCAAGTGACGGCGGTTCGCAAAATGGAGCCAAGTTGCCGTCAATCCACGGCGGGCGAGCGGGCGGCAACTGGTTCAACCACCTTGGGCAAGATGAAGGATTGGGACGTCCAATCTCCTTGTTTACGGGCAAATGAAGGTAGCAATCAAGGGGAGAAAGACAATATGGTTTTATGATATGAATATATTATGATGAGCTATTGTTAGCAGAGGAGCTTCAAACTCCCCTCCCAAGATACATAATTTACCACCTTAACCCCTTGCCGACCACCCGCCGCAGCGTGACGGCGGCAAGGTGGCTTGTTATCGTGAACCACCGTCACAGGGCGGCGGCTGCAATAACTAGCATTGTGAGCGTGCGCGCGCCGCCGGAGGCACGCTCACTGTGTTTGGGGCGAGCCAGGGAGCGGGTAGGGCGGACTCGATCGCCGCCGGCTACCCGCGATGGCTACCCCACACTGAAAGAACGGAGGTCCGTGTATGTAAACACGGATCTCCGTTCTGTTGAAGGGAGAAGGGCGATGATCGTAGCCTTCCTGTATATGGAAGCTGTGATCATCCCCTTTCCCCAGCCAGGGCAGCCCACACACAGTTAGAACACGCCCAGGGAACACACTTAACCCTTAGAGTGCCCCCTGCAGGTTAACCCCTTCACTGCCAATGGCATTTACACAGTAATCAGTGCATTTTTATAGCACTGATCGCTGTATAAATGCCAATGGTCCCAAAAAAGTGTCAAAATGGTCCGACATGTCCGCTGCAATGTCGCAGTACCGCTAAAAATCGCAGATCGCCGCCATTACTAGTAAAAAATTAAAAAAAATTAAAAACCCCAGAAATTAATTCTCATCATCCGTAAACATGACAACTTTTGCGCAAACCAATCAATAAACGCCGATTTTTTTTACCAAAAATATGAGGAAAAATATAAATCGGCCAAAACCGATGAAAAAAATGTTTTTTTAAATTTTTTTTTTGGATTTGTATTTTATCAAAAAGTAATAAATTTGGGGTTTTTTTGCAAAATTGTCGCTCTTCTTTTGTTTATAGCGGCAATCAGAAATGATGCAGAGGGGATCAAATACCACCAAAAGAAAGCTCTATTTGTGGGAAAAAAAGGACGCAAATTTAGTGTGGGTACAATGTCGCACAACCGCGCAATTGTCAGTTAAAGCAACGCAGTGCCGAATCACAAAAAGTGCACTGGTCCTAAAGTGGGAAATCCTTCCGGGGCTGAAGTGGTTAATAGGCCAAATATTCTCATATTTGGCATCAACTCTTGGCAGAGTGAGAACAGGAATGTCCTATTACAGTTAAAATTAATTAGACAAATGCTATCTAAATACATAAGTAGTAAAGTGTATACTGCAGCATTTCTCAACTCCAGTCCTCAAGGCGCACCAACAGGTCATGTTTTCAGGATTTTCCTCAAATGAATCGGCTGTCGTAATTACTAAGGCAGTGAATCTGATCAAAGCACCTGTGCAAAATAATGGAAATCCTGAAAACATGACCTGTTGGTGCGCCTTGAGGACTGGAGTTGAGAAACACTGGTATACTGCATATTGTCTGTGCATACATTGCAAAGATTTGCCCTAATTTCCTGTCCCAGCTCAGTGATCCTCATAAATGGGATAGAAAATGAAGGGACTGTCTCCTAAGTAGGGAAGCATACAATTTACAGATCTATCCTGTACAATATTTCATACTGGTTGCAAGAATGTCCCACTATTTAGGTGCTTATGACCATCTAATAGGTTAAAACAGCCATTCCCAAACAAGGTCACTCCAGAGGTTGCTAGGGTTTCCTTGAGTTGTGACCGATTGACCTTCCATTAAATAGTATCTGCATAGTTCTGGGATCAACACCATATGGCAGAGCCAGCTACATGACACCAAAGATCTTTTTAGCTGTCTGTAAGGGTATGTTCTTCCAGATGTTGCTTGGAGTTCCTTGACTTTAACTGATTGGCATCCCAGTAAATGGTGCCTGCATAGTTACGGGGACACTGCCACATGGCAGGGGGAGCTGAGTGACACCCATTAACTTTTATAGCTGTCTGTATGGGTTGCATTCTCACCACTACTGTAAAGTGGACATTCTTCCCACTAGCCACCAATGTAAGGGATTTGTTCCACTGACCACCAATTTGTAAGACCTGAAATTTATTTCAAGGGTTCCCTTGGGGTAGAAAGGTTTGGAAAAACTGGAATAAAGTTTTGCATATCGGTGTCCATTCTGGCATACATTGAGTGGAATATTTTCCTTAGCATACCCCTGTTCTGTGCCTCAGTGAACTGTATTAGAATTCTGTGGTTAGAAAGAAAGAGGAGATACCACGAAAGAAGGAACAAACTTAATGTATTTCGGCTCCTTGCGAAACTAGGAATAGGATTTTTTTTTCTTTTTTTAAGGGAACTAAAAAGTTCTATTGTTCTGCAATCGAGTGAGAACAAAGTAAAAGGAAAAAAGTTACTGAAAGGTTTTTTGCTCCCTTTTTCAGATCTTCCTCCGGTTTTTCACACTTCCTTACGTAATGTCTGGTCCAGCCCATTGACTTAACACTCACACAAGCTGAGACTTTTTTTTTTTTACATCTGTCCTCCTAGCCCTCCCCATTTTCCTCCTCCCTCCCTCCCTCCCTTTCTGTCTCTCTCTCTCACTCACCCCTGCATCCTTCTGCAGGAGAGCTGGAGTTTAGTATTAGAATGTATCTCTGCTGCCGGCAATTAGGTATCTCTCTCTTTATAAAATGCACCTTCTTGGTCTTTATCACTGATCTGAGGCTTGCCATTGCCAACACAGGTAAGGGGATGCACCCTGATGCTTGCCTAGTGCCTGCATAACTTTGCTGCCCTGCTCATTGTTCATGAATTCTGGAACTGCTTTCACTGTTCCACTTTGGGAATGTGTTGTGAATGTGTTGGCTTTTAGAACAGTTTTCTTGAATCAAGTCTGCTGAAGAGTCGTTGGCTAGTTGAAGGGAGCTTTGGGGGATTGAGGTGGCCTAGCAAGAGGGGAAAAAAACGGGGGCGAGAAGAGTATAGAACTGAGTGAAAGCAGATGTGCAATATAAAGGTCCTTACAATGGGGGAGGTGGAGAACAAACTTTTGGATTTTACTTTAAGTTATAACCTGGTACTAAACAAGTAACAATTTCTACCCTGTGCACAATGAGTCTTCATGACATCACGTAAGACCTAAACAATTAAATGTCTCTTTAATAACGTGGCCAGCCATAATCCCTAAACATCGGTGTATGTGTACAGACAAGCAATTTTCTAAAGTAAGCAGAAAGTTTGTCTCTTTTCTCCTCCTGTGTTTAGAATGTTCTGTGCACTAGGCTGGGCCCAAATTCTGGATCTGCCAAGTCATCAGAAAGCTGAGGAAATGTAATTAACTAGCCCGTTTGAATGTCTGATACTCATTTATTTCCCCTTAACGGTTGGTTTATTGGTTGAACTAGATGGACTTGTATCTTTTTTGCAACCTAACTATGTAACTATTATTTTTATTTGCATGAACAATGTTCTTTAGGATCCATACATAACACATTCATAAATTTGTTTTGGTACACCATCTTCCAATGTTGTATCTGTTGGCCAAGCTTCCTTGCCAATGCAAAGTATAAATATATAGTTATTTATTTTATAACAGTTCTTTTTTGCACGTGAGAAATTAAGGTAAGCTGTTGGTGGGTTGGGGTATCATTTGAATGGTCCATAAACAATGAGCAGTAAGCAGTATGTAGTCAGTAAGAGCAATCATGATGTGGCTCCAAGTGTCAGAATGTCATTACTGCGAGAACTCAAATATTAGCATATCGTTGATTGATATTTCATGTATCAGAATTGACATTTCATTCATTTTGATTGTAAGCACTAACGAGCAAGACCCTCTGATTCTTCCTGTATTAAAGTGTATTGTATTTGTACTGTCTACCCTCAAATTGTAAAACGCTGTCTAAACTGTCGGCGCTATATAAATCCTGTATAACAATAATAATCATTTCATATTGCAAGTAAAAGTGGGTACTTTGTACGTTTTACTAGGTTCGGTAATTGATGTGGAATACAGAGGACTCCATGAAAAAATTTTATAGGGCCAAGCAATGTTTCGCCTCAATCACTTTTACCCTATTAGGTTACCACCTCTTTTGGTGGTGTTGGGAGATGAAGCCCAGTGTAATTTCTGCATTCTACCCTGCAATGGCACTAGCAGATGTGCTGATATCAGTGACTTTGACAGATTGTTTCTAATGGTTGTTGATCAGGGCCCAAGCTTCTTGTCAGTCTCCATCTTCCTTTAGCCCTGTGACCCCAAGCTCCACCTCCGCTGTCCCAAGGTCTTCTAGTTCAGCAACAACTGATGGATGCAGCACAAATTGCACAGGACTGCCCATTAGTGAGCCTTTGCCATAAAGCCTCAAATATGAGTAGGCCACTGTTATAGAACCCTTCATGTCATAGTGTTGGCACTCGGCCAACCTGCTCTTTCTCTATATACAGTGTCAGTGAGCCATTTATTTGAGACACAAAGTATAAATATGTCTTTGGTATGAGAGACTTTTTGTGTTGCAACCCCAACTGTGATTTACTTCATCTATGAGACCCTAAGATGTTTGTGTGCTCTCTCTCTCTCTCTCTCTCTATGAGACCCTAAGATCTTTGTGTGCTCTCTCTCTCTCTCTCTCTCTATGAGACCCTAAGATCTTTGTGTGCTCTCTCTCTCTCTCTCTCTACGAGACCCTAAGATGTTTGTGTGCTCTCTCTCTCTATGAGACCCTAAGATGTTTGTGTGCTCTCTCTCTCTATGAGACCCTAAGATGTTTGTGTGCTCTCTCTCTACGAGACCCTAAGATGTTTGTGTGCTCTCTCTCTCTCTCTCTCTCTCTCTCTCTATGAGACCCTAAGATGTTTGTGTGCTCTCTCTCTCTATGAGACCCTAAGATGTTTGTGTGCTCTCTCTCTCTCTCTCTCTCTCTCTATGAGACCCTAAGATGTTTGTGTGCTCTCTCTCTCTCTCTATGAAAGCCTAAGATGTTTGTGTGCTCTCTCTTTCTCTCTCTATGAGACCCTAAGATGTTTGTGTGCTCTCTCTCTCTATGAGACCCTAAGATGTTTGTGTGCTCTCTCTCTATGAGACTCAAACCTGAGTTTTGTACTAAAACACCAATTCAGAGTGTGCTATATTTGGGAGAGCACAAATGTTATCTTTGTCACCAGGACCCATAAATTTGTAACTATGGATCGCTGAGACCCCAATAGTTAGCATACTATGTCTTCTAAGACCCCAAGTTTAAAGCAGAAGTAAAACCTAACTAAATTACATTTAGTCTACTAAAGCTTCTTGTATCACGCAATTGCCATTTCTTATAATCTACTATATTTTTTTTTCCATCAATTTTTTTTTTTTGCATCTCGTTACTGCTGTTCTCTTCTGATCCTTTCAGCATCTTCCTCCCTGTATGGTCTTGCTCCAGTATCGGCTGTTCATCATTGCTCAGGACCAGCTTCTCGATAGTGGCCACGATGGTCCATGCCTGCACATGAGCCAGTGGTAGCCTTCACCAGGGCTGCGTGTGACTCAGTGACAATGCGGGAGCACAGACCGTTGTCACCCCGTAACAGGAACAGACTAAGCAAGGACCTTTGGGGCACCTTCATTCCAGGACAATACAGTGTCCCGGAATGAAACTGACACAGTCAGCCCCCCCTCCCAGGCCGATCTGATACCCCCAAAAGAGGCCGCCACACCACCACTTTACTCACTCACTGACAGTACTTGTCCTGGCCAGGAATGTTTGGAGGGGCACAATCCCCACCCCCTGCTTGTGATTTGAAAATCATAAATCCTGCCCTTGTGTCTAATCACTGCAGGGCAGTGTAGAGTCAGTGTTGGAACAAGGTAAAATGGGTCTCAGCTGGCCAGGACAAGTACTGTCAGTGAGTAAAATGGCGATGTGATCAGTGCTTCTGGGTAGAGCGTTCTCCCGCCGCTCCGGCTGTGCTGTGATTCATTACAGCACAAGCTAATTTTTGGGAAGTGGGGGGTGTCCCTGAATGGCAGTTTGGAAATGTGGTCACCCTACTCTTCACCTCATTCAATCGGAGAATGCTTTGTACTGATGATAAAATGTGATGTTCTCTGAATGGTGCCCGTGCCAAACAGTCATTCAATAAGGGACATGGAAGACAGTGAGTAGTGGTTTATACTAAAGTGGTCCTGATTTTCACAGCTATGGCACATTTAAACTTACATCGGTCCAAGTTGGTCCAATGTGACTATGTAAAAAAAAAAAAAAAAACAAGCCAAAACTTTGGCTTAAAATGGATTTAAACCCTCCATATACCCAGTGAAGTAAACAGCCTCAGATGATACACAGGGATGATTAAAACCTCCCTATATAAGTTTTACTTGTACATCTGCAGTCTTCAGCTTGATATACTGTTTAGAAAATGCACATTCTGTTATATTTTTCACTTCCTTATTCCTATCTAGGAGGAGTTGATTGCTAGACACTGTGAGAGACTGTGTGAAAGCTGATTGGAGGAAAGGCACACAACCCCTCCCACACATGCAGAGCCCTGTGTGTGTTGTGTTTAGCAGCATGCTAATCTATTTTTAGCAACCTCCTCCTTCTCTAAATGTTATGTCCTGTCTCCCAGAACCAGTGAGAACTTAGGCTGATAACAGAGCTACTGAGGAAGAGACAGCTACGGGACATAGCTCTTTGAAGAGAGATAAGAAAACACTACAGACAGATGTGTCCAATAGGCTTGTTCAATTAGTTTAGTTCCAAATTCATTTTTTACCAAATTTTGCAAAATTCGGCAATTCAGACAAATTTCGAATTTTTCAGAATTTTAATTTTTCCGATTAGAAAATGTGAAAATTCACGGTAATTCGGCAATTGCGGTAACTCGGAAATTTGCGGTAATTTGGAAATTCGGCAATCGGAACAGCCGAAAATTCAAAATGCAAACATTCGGAAATCTGAAAATTCGAAAATAACAAAGAACATTTGAAATAATAAGTAATAAATAACTATTAAATTACAGGTATTGGAATTTCCCTGAAAATGTGGCTGTTAGTAATACATTTCATATTTAAGTTCAAAATTTGGCTGTTAGTGAACTTAAATATGAAATTTAATAAATACATTTCATATTTAAGTTCACTAACACCCACATTTTCAAGGAGATTCCAATACCTATAATTTAATAGTTATTTATTATTATTTCAAATGTTCTTTCTTATTTCCAAATTTCAGAAATGCGAAAATCCGGAAATAAGAAAGAACATTTGATGTCACCACCTTGCCCTGAGAAATGCCTTTCAGCCATCGTTGGAGTTTCAGATGGTGCAGTCCAGGTTTTTCCATTATAGTGACGTCAGCAATGCAAAGGAGCCAAGATGCAAATTCTGCAGCAAAGGTTCCAACATGTCTTCATAATTCTACTGCTCCTTTTATAATGTTATGAGATACTTTGTCACACTAAATTTGAGTCTAACTTTGATCAAAGCCCCCTGTGCTTTGGCCCATATATTGGATAGCTTGATAAAATGCAGACAGTAAAAATCAGAGACAGATGACATGAGCAGAACTTCAAAATATAGCGCAGCTGGTATAACTTCCCTTCTCCAGTGACATGCGTTTACATGTCATTGACTGGAGCAGGAAGTCCTGTGTTTGTAAACAGAATGGCTTTAAATTGTCACACTTTAAGCATCTCTCTCCCAATGGGGTAGAATGTCTTCAATTGCATCTGCAAAGAATGACATGCTTTTGTCATGAATATTGTGTCTTTGTTTCTAGAAGACAACTAGGGCTTGTTCACAGCAGGACTTAAAGTAAATTGCCTGTCAATGCATCGAGACTGCGTTGGCTGCTCAGAGCAGACAACGCATACAGTGTGAGTGGGCCTTTACAGTAAAAAAAGACATTAACATATACACTGTATATATATATATATATATATATATATACACACTGTATATACACCAATTGGTTACTCATAACTGTATGACCACTGACAGTGAATAACATTGATTATCTCATTACAATGGCGTTGGTGAGCTATATTAGCCAGCAAGTAAACATGTTGTCCCTTAAGTTAATGTGTTGAAAGCAGAAAAAATAGGAATTGCAGTTTGCTGTACATTGGGCTTTGTAGCCACAGACCCATCAGGGTGCCCATGCTGGCCCGTGTCCACAGCCAAAAGCCTCTGCAATGGGCACATGAGCATCAGAACCGGACCACAGAGCAATGGAAGACGGTGGCCTGGTCTGATGAATCACATTTTCTTTTCCATCATGTCGATGGCCGGGTGCGTGTGCATCACTTACCTGGGGAAAAGATGGCACCAGGGTGCAGTATGGGAGAAAGGCAAGTCAGTGGAGGCAGTGTGATGGTTTGGGCAATGTTCTGCTGGGAAACCTTGGGTCTCGCCATTCATGTGGATGTTACTTGACTCATACCACCTACGTACCACCTACACTTAACATTGCTGCTGACTAAGCACATCCCTTAACGGGAACAGTATTCCCCGATGACAGTGGCCTCCTTCATCAGGATAATGCACCCTGACACACTGCAAAAATGGTTCGAGAATGGTTTGAGGAACACAACAACAAGTTAGAGGTGTTGATTTGGCCTCCATCTGTGGGATGTGCTGGAAAGACAAGTGTAATCCATGGAGGCCCCATCTTCTAACTTACAGGACCTAAAGGTTCTGCTACTGATGGCTTGGTGTCACATACCACAGCATACTTTCAGAGGTCTAGTGGTGTCCATGTCTGCTGTTTTCATGGCAAAAGGGGGACCTACTCAATATTAGGTGGGTGATCATAAAGTTATAGCTGACCTGTGTATATCAATATATATATATATATATATATATATATATATATATATATATATATATACTGTATATAAAATATATTGTCAAAAGTATTGGGACACCTGCCGTTACACACACTTGAACTTTAAATGAATGGCATCCCAGTCTAAATCCATAGGGTTCAATATTGAGATGGTCCCTTTGCGGCTATAACAGCTTCAACTCTTCTGGGAAGGCTGCCCACAAGGTTTAGGAGTGTCTATGGGAATGTTTGACCATTCTTCCAGAAGCTTGTTTGTGAGGTCAGGCACTGATGTTGGATGAGAAGGCCTGGCTTGCAGTCTCCACTCTAATTCATCCCAAAGGTGTTCTATCTGGTTGAGGTCAGGACTAGGGTAGTCAAGTTCTTCTATCACAAACTCGCTGTCTTTATGGACTTTGCTTTGTGCACTGGTCCAAAACATTTGGTGGAGGGGGGATTATGGTCTGGGGTTGTTTTTCAGGGGTTGGGCAGCATAGACATTTTGGACATTTTCATGCTCCCAACTTTGTGGGAACAGTTTGGGGATGGCCCCTTCCTGTTCCAACATGACTGCGCACCACTGCACAAAGCAAGGTCCATAAAGACATGGATGAGTGAGTTTGGGGTGGAGGAACTTGAGTGGCCTGCACAGAGTTCTGACCTCAACCACCTGACCTAGAACACCTTTGGAATGAATTAGTGGATACTGTGAGCCAGGCCTTCCTGCTTTAGTTTCCATCCAGTGCTGCTCATAAAACCAACTACCTCAGCATGTGGTTATGTGACCACCACTGAGGTAGAAGATTAGGCTGGGCAAACACATATTGATATCTAATATCTGATTGGATGCAGTCGCTGCTCTGCTAAAAAATTTCCACAACTGCAAAATCATCTTTTGTTGAGCCAGATGGTGTTGAAATGGCAAATTTGACCCATGTATTGAAGGCTTTGGATTGAAATAATCAGCTGATACTGTCCTTCTTAGGTTTCTACGTATGTTTAAAAAACAGATTGCTGAAACCTTGGCTGCAGAATATACTTTCATTTTATATTTGCAATGCAATATAATGCAGTGTAATTAATTTTTGTATCCATCCCAGCAATGCTTTAACAGGTTCCCGACCGCGCGCCGTCTTTTCACGGCGGCAGTCGGGGAGCCCTGCGCGAATCGCCGTAAATAAGCGGCGATTCGCATTTGGCCACCAGGGGGCGCGCGCGGCGGCGGCACGCACGCGCGTACCCGCCGCACTCCTGGGGAGTGTGCCCGCGGCTCGGGCGGACCCGATGTCCGCCGGCGAGCCGCGATGAGCGGCTACAGGGAAAAGAACGGGGGTACCGCCGATGTAAACACGGCGGTTCCCCGCCCTGTCAGTGGGGCATGAGAGATCTACTGATCCCTGTCACTGGGATCAGTTAGATCTCTCATGCCCATGTTAGCCCAACCCCCCCACACAGAGGCGTAACTAGAACCTTCAGGGCCCCGGTGCAAGAAATTATGAAGGGCCCCCTGACCCCTGGCTAGGGCCCTCCCTCTTCCCACTGATCCAGGGGCCCTTTACTCCCATCGCAGGTCCCTTTATTACAGTCCCGCAGCGGGGCCCTTTCACAAGTTCTGCAGTGGGCCCCCTTTCTGCCATCTGCCAGGGAAGCACACAGGGACCCTGGGAACAGCAGAAGACAAGTAAACTGGATAGAGGAAAACTGAGGAGATTGGGTCCTCTAAATGCCACCCCCGCCATCCCTCCTATCCAGGTATACAAGGGAGGCACACGGGCCCCCTGGATCATGGGGCCCGGTTGCAACTGCAACCCCTGCAACCCCTATCGTTACGCCCCTGCCCCCACAGTAAGAACACACCCAGGGAACACAGTTAACCCCTAGCTCTCCCCCTGCAGGTTAACCCCTTCACTGCCAATGACATTTATACAGTAATCAGTGGACATTTAAATTTCTGATCGCTGAATAAATGTCATTGGTCCCAAAAAAGTGTCAAAATGTTCCGACATGTCCCCCCCAATATCGCATTACCGCTAAAAATCGCAGATCGCCGCCATTACTAGTAAAAAAAAAAAAAAACCCCAGAAATTAATTCTCATCATCCGTAAACGCGGCCACTTTTGCGCAAACCAATCAATAAACACCAATTGCGATTTTTTTTTTTATCGCAAATATGAGGAATTATATAAATCGGCCAAAAACGGTGAAAAAAAATGTTTTTTTGCAAAATGGTCGCTCTTCTTTTGTTTATAGCGGCGATAAGAAATGACACAGAGGTGATCAAATACCACCAAAAGTAAGCTCTATTTGTGGGAAAAAAAGGACGCAAATTTTGTTTGGGTACAACGTCGCACGACCGCGCAATTGTCAGTTAAAGCGACGCAGCGCCGAATCGCAAAAAGTGCTCTGGTCCTAAAGTGCAAAATTCTTCCGGGGGTGAAGTCAGGGCCATCTTAATAGGATTATGGGCCCCTGGGCAAAGTAATGCACCGGGGCCCCTTCAAGCCTGCCCCAATTTTCGCACCTACTCCCCAGAATAAGCCCACATTCACACTGAGGGCGGGTTTAAAATCAGCATTTCAGCCCGACATCGGGGGCGATTTTATAGACATATGTGCAGGTTCATGTGCAGATATCTTTCAAATCGCCACCAAAAGTAGTGCAGAAACAGGGGCTCAGTCAGTCGGCTCCAGCTTGGTGGCTCTGGTTTAATCCTATAGTCTCTCCACACTACACATGTCTGACTTCTTCCATGACCCCCATCCTGGCGGCACGGCACTCCCACTCTTGGCTCCTCTTAAGACCCCCCCCAGAGACTGCAGACATGATTTAAGACAAGAGATGGTCAGAGACTGCAGACATGGTACTGGAGATAGTCAGAGACTGCAGACATGGTAGAGGAGATGGTCAGAGACTGCAGACATTCTACAGGAGATGGTCAGAGACTGCAGACATTCTACAGGAGACGGTCAGAGACTGCAGACATGGTAGAGGAGATGGTCAGAGACTGCAGACATGGTACTGGAGATGGTCAGAGACTGCAGACATGGTACAGGAGACGGTCAGAGACTGCAGACATAGTACAGGAGATGGTCAGGGACTGCAGACATGCTACAGGAGATGGTCAGAGACTGCAGACATAGTACAGGAGATGGTCAGAGACTGCAGACATGATACAAGAAATGTTCAGAGACTGCAGACATAATACAGGAGATGATCAGAGATTGCAGACATGATACAAGAGATGGTCAGAAACTGCAGAAATGGTACAGGAGATGGTCAGAGGCTGCAGAAATGGTACAGGAGATGGTCAGAGATTGCAGACATGGTACAGGAGATGGTCAGAGACTGCAGCCATGGTACAGGAGATGGTCAGAGATTGCAGACATGGTACAGGAGATGGTCAGAGATTGCAGACATGGTACAGGAGATGGTCAGAGGCTGCAGACATGATACAAGAGATGGTCAGAGGCTGCAGACATGATTCAAGAGATGGTCAGAGACTGCAGACATGGTACAGGAGATGGTCAGAGACTGCAGCCATGGTACCGGAGATGGTCAGAGACTGCAGCCATGGTACCGTAGATGGTCAACGATTGCAGACATGGTAAAGGAGATGGTCAGAGACTGCAGACATGGTACAGGAGATGATCAGAGGCTGCAGACATGATACAAGAGATGGTCAGAGACTGCAGACATGGTACAGGAGATGGTCAGAGATTGCAGACATGGTACAGGAGATGGTCAGAGATTGCAGACACGGTACAGGAGATGGTCAGAGGCTGCAGACATGATACAAGAGATGGTCAGAGGCTGCAGACATGATTCAAGAGATGGTCAGAGACTGCAGACATGGTACAGGAGATGGTCAGAGACTGCAGCCATGGTACCGGAGATGGTCAGAGACTGCAGCCATGGTACAGGAGATGGTCAGAGATTGCA
>BLSH010043957.1:144614-155279 GCA_018402905.1 Glandirana rugosa
CTGAGGACACGCGTACGGTTCCTTCTCTGCCGCTCCGGCACGCTGCGGGCTACAGTTAAATGGCAGCCGCCTCTCTCCCCCTCCACCGGGACGCAGCAGGACACTAATTGCGGGACACCTGGGGCTAGTTGGGGCCCCATGAGCACTTTTGGCCCCTGGGCCGTGCCCAGGTGTGCCCGCTCACTAAGACGGCCCTGGGTGAAGTGGCTAAAGGGGTTAAAGTGGTAGTAAACCACGGGATTAAAAAAATAAATAAATAAACCTGCAAGACAATGGCATAATGTGCTAATATGCAACGCATACTAGCACATTATGAAATACTTACCTTAGAACAAGGCCCCCATAGCCGGACCCAGTCAGCGCTGAGGAGGCAGGCATGTTGCCTCGCCGTCTCTTCCTTGGCATGCGCACAGGAGTCCTCCATTCCGGCAAGTTCCGGCAGGATAAGCCGGACCTTCACTGTGCATGCGCCGCTAACGTCAGCAGCTACATGCAGGCTGAATATCTCCTAAACCGTGCAGGTTTAGGAGATATTCATTTTATCTACAGGTAAGTCTTATAATAGGCTTATCCTATAGGTAAAAATGAGAAAAATGGGGGTACAACCACTTTAATGCATTCTATGCATTAAGATAAAAAAACCTTTTGTGTGTAGCAGCCTCCCCAGCACCCCCCTAATTACTTACCTGAGCCCCATCTCTCTCCAGTGAGTCCACGAATGTCTAAGCTGTCCGGGACACTCCTCCTGATTGGCTGAAACACAGCAGTGGCGCCATTGGCTCCCGCGGCTGTCAATTAAAGTCAGTCAGCCAATCAGGGGAGAGGGGGGCAGGGCCGGGTCAGGGCTCCGTGTCTGAATGGACACACGGAGCTCTGACTCAGCTCGGGTGCCCCCATAGGAAGCTGCTTGCTGAGGGGGCACTCGATAGAAGAGAAGGGCCAGGAGCTGCAAAGAGGGACCCGAGAAGAGGAGGATCTAGGCTGCTCCGTGCAAAACCAACTGCAGAGAGAATGTAAGCAAGGCCATCTTTAACACAAGGCAAAAGGGGCAGCTGCCCCGGGCCCAGTGATTGTTGTGAGGCCCAAAGCAGCTGCCCCTTGAGCTTGCACTGTCAGCAAATAGTTGATAAGTGGATTTGAGAGGGCCTAAGAAAATGTTTGCCCAGGGTCCAATCAATATTTAAAACAAAAAACAAGACTTTACAATCACTTTAAATTAGAACTGTAACCACATCTAGTTTTGAACATAGGAGGAAAGGGTTAGAACTTCTGTTAGAAATGTATTGCTGTTTTTTTCCCCATCAGGGAGATTTATTTCCCTTTCCTTCACTAGGGACACAACAGGAAGTGTCAGGAAATCTTCTAAAAGTAAGGGAGAATCCCAACTTTAAAAGGTACCTTAATAAGTGTTCCTAGTGGGAGTGCTCCCCTCTACTCCTGATCTAGTGAAAATTGTCCGTTCTAGATGAACAAAATATACTCAAGCCCTCTGAGACCTCAATATATATTCAATATAAAAATGTGATTGCTCTGCTGATCCTAGTCATATACGCAGAATATACGCAGATAGGGGTTGGTGTCTTTCATAGGCCGAGGCTTGGTTATTATAAGTTGCACCAACTTTTCAAAAAAAAAATACAGCTGAATAATTGAATTATAATCACATAATTAAGCAAATGTTATGATTACTGTCTACCAAAACCTTTGGCCCATTCTTTGTTCTTTTATGTACATAGTTAGCCACAGATCTCACAGGAAGTCCTTGTAAACATTTGGCAGCTCCGTACTATCTTAGTAGCCCACAGGCTGTTTTCACATGCATTCACGGTTTATCTTCACCATTGATGGCCAAGGTTTTATTATTCATCCTAAAACAATCCTAACTGCTTAGACAGGTTGTGGTTGTGTACTTCTGTCAACATAATGATCAAAGCTCCAGCCATTGTTTACCATGTCAACTCACCATGTGTTTCTCCACAACCAAACTTAATTGTAGTTAAACACAATTATCAGAAAAGATAAGTTTATTGTTACAGCACTTAACCTGGACATGGATGGAAATGTGTTCGGGTTCAGCTGAAACTGGATGAATTTTGATCCATCTATGGGAAGGCTGGTTGTACAAATGTCAACTCATCAATCAACTTCAGTACAACCAGCTTGTCAAGTTTTTTTCGCCAATCACTGTTGGTGGCTATAGCTACTAGCAGTGGTCATGGTATTCTGCCAGTGGGGAGAACTCACCATGCTCCTCGCTGGCAGAATACAATAGAGCTGCGTGAAGAGTCAAGCAATTTTCTTTCCTTTAACCCACGGTTGAAGGAAAGAAAATTGCATAATCTATTGCCTTCCTGACAGTGGATCCAAACCCAGATACTGAAATATCATATAAGCTGTAACATATTAATGTCATTTTAATAATTGATTTTGGTTTTAAAATAATACTTGGTGATCCTACCATGAAGGCTCTTGTTCTGGCACTTCTTATTTTAACTGTCCTCCCATATTGTCACATACACACACTGGCTTAACCACTTGCCGACCGCACTATGGCTGAATGACGTCTAGTTCTGGGGATGCTGTCATATGATGGCGTCCCGTGATTGTGCCCGCTGATGGGCACTGCTAATCACAGATTGAGGTAAAGAGCCATTGGACACA
Source organism: Glandirana rugosa (assembly GCA_018402905.1). Classification (NCBI taxonomy): domain Eukaryota; kingdom Metazoa; phylum Chordata; class Amphibia; order Anura; family Ranidae; genus Glandirana; species Glandirana rugosa. The sequence continues at coordinate 147,276 of BLSH010043957.1, forward strand.
GAGTTAAACAGATGCTGGTTATCGACACTTCTATCCTCATGCTGACAGCATGAAGAGAGGAGAAGAGAGCTGATAACTGGCTTCTCTAAAAGGGACATCTACACTGATAATCAGGGCACTGGTTATCAGTGTCCTGATTATCAGTGCACTCCCACCAGTGCTGCAAATCTGTGCCCACCAATGTTACAAATCTGTGCCCGGCAGTTCTGCCTACCAGTGCTGCCAATCAGTGCCCATCAATGCTGCCAATAAGTACCCATCAGTGCCTCCTCATCAGTGTCACCTATCAGTGCCGCCCACCAGTGCCTCCTTATCAGTGCCTCCTCATCAGTGTCACCTATCAGTGCCGCCTATCAGTGCCTCCTCATCAGTGGCCATCAGTGCTGCCTCATCAGCGCGGCCTATCAGTGCAGCCTCATCAATGCACATCAGTGAAAGAGAAAAAAAAGCTTTATTTGTGTGAAAAAAAAATGATAAAAATTTTTTTTTTGGGTACAGTGGTGCATGACAGCGCAATTATCATTCAAAGTGTGACAGCGATGAAAGCTAAAAATTGGCCTGGGCAGGAAGGGGGTAAAAGTGCCCAGTAGGCAAGTGGTTAAAATACAAGGGGCTTTGCTGACACACATTGCGCATGGTCCACCATTGTAACCCTGAGGATGACGGTCTAAAGCAGCCATTCCTAATCTTTTTATCATGAACGAACCCCTGAAAGAGACTTTAGGTCACAAGGAACCCCAACTAAAATGATTAGATCTACAGCTCATGGTACATTAGTGTGATCAGTATGTTTTTCATAATGGCCAGAAAAGAAACTTACTGTGAACATTGTTTTTGCCCCCGTCCATTGGTAGTCAGTGTAGACAAATCAATCTGCCATGGCTCTCTGAAGAGTGTTCAGGCAACAAAAGAACAAATGTACGATAACTGTGTATACACCTATGTGGTTATTGTATATGTAGTGCTTACCCCCAAAGGAGCCACTGAGGTTTGGGTCTCCTGACTCTGAATGTCAAATACTTTCCCAGCAATACACACCAAGATTGAAGGGAGAACCTTGGACTTCAAAGGGGCGTTCCCACAGAGCAGAAGATGTCAGTGACCCTGCCACTCTCTGCCATTGTCTTGTCAGCTAACTGCTGCATGGTGTCTCCTCTATAATGTCCTTCCAACAACTGTCTTAAGCGCAGGAACAGCCCTTCCTTTTCTTCCTCTGCAAAGCTCAGGTAATGCTGGGATCTGTAGTTCCAAAACACTCTACAGCACCAGGGGACTATATCTCCCACAGGTCCTTGCTTCTTCCAGCGGGCTTGGTAATTTCCCAGGCTGCACAGCAGTAGCATTACTGCTGCCTTTGTTTTCCTGGGTGGTGGGTGGGGCTTTCTCTGTGGCTGCACACAGCCCTGGGAATGTTCAGCGCTCACTGGCAGGCAAGGAGAGGGAGAAAAGCTGCATCAACATGTGTGACACTGTGCACCTGTAGTGCATTGAGTGCCTCGGACTGGGGCTACTGATAATTACATTTTTTATGCCATCAACGCAATATTCATTTAAGCGGTGATCAAGCAGTTAAGCCGAGGGCATCCCATGCATTCCCAAAGGATGACCCCTCCCATGTGCTGTGAACTACTTCAGCTGCAAAGATTGCAGGTCCTGCCCTTTTTGTGCAGACAAATGAAGTCTAAAAGATATGTGCTTTGCCAATAATCAGCGCATACAATGGCACACTAAAATCACAAGAACCCAAGCACGTTTTCAAATTTGTGCGCTATGCATGTCCTGTTGTCATTAAGGCTGCAGTCACATCTCCGCTTTCTTTTACATTTTCATGGTGCATGCATAGGGCAGCCCATTCATTTCAATAGGTTTCCCTACCTGTGACAAACACACCACAGAAGCTCCTCACCTTTTAGGGCGTTGAACTTTGCGTGTGGTTTTTTTTACCGCAAGTTTTGTTGCATTTGTGATGCAAAAACGCACATCTGCTGTCTGCTTTTGGGGTGCCATTAACAATGAATGCCACCGCAAGCACTATGTGCGTTCTTCACAGGTTTACGGAAGGCTTAGATGTAAATGGAGCCTACATCAGTAAAAGGTGTGCAGGCCTAAATGAATGGCAGACTACTGAGGCTATTTATGCAAATATTCACAAAAATCAATAAGACCCCCTCTGAGTCTTCAGAGTCACCCCACGTCATAGTGCTCAGAGCTCCTCTTATACCAGACTCCTCAGAGCCACCTCACATCAGAGTCCCTATAGTCCTCCTCACATCTGAGCCTCTTACATCAGTGTCCTACCTTATGTTTAGTACAGCAGTGTCAATATGGGAGGAGGATGGGATGTGGAGCAGGTTTGGATGGGGCAGCCAGGATTTCCCAATAAAATAAGGGTGCCTTGGTCCACCAATCTGTTAGGGTGTTTTGTGGGTCTTGGATCATTTTTTTGGGTGCTATAGACTCATAAGCACCCCCTGACACCAACCTGCTGCCACCTTAAAGTGGCACCAGGGCATATGTCATACCCTGGATACACTCCTGCTATAATAGTTAACATACAATTGCAAAATGCCATTACCATACTGCATGTGAAATATCTGGACAGAATAGTTGTATAAGACCTGATTTATCAAGGTGCACACATGTACTTAAGAACTGGATATCTTGCAGAAGAACCAATTAAAGGATATCTAAATCCCTGAATACAAATTGTATACTGTACATTGCAGTTTTGTAGCCCTTGGACGTGGTGGCTGCATTTCTTTTTTCAGCCTGAGTACCTAAAGAAAAATACCCATTAATCCTTTTAGAAATCCAGGTTCCTTGCAAATTCCTGAATAAAACTTAAATCTCAAAACAATCCTATCAGCTTTTCCAGCAATATTCTTTTTTTTGTGCATATTTGTGCCAAAGGGCTCTTTCACAGGGGTGGACCATTCGGGTCCGCCTGTCAGTTTTTTAGGCGGAACCAATCGGACCATCCATTGCCCTCTATGGTCCGTTTACACCCGCCGACATCCGATCTGATCCTGTCTGCTAAAAACAAACAGATGGAGGATCCGTTCCCCATCGATCTGGCAGATCGGAAGACAGTTGGATGTAAATGGACAGGCGGTCCGTTTACAAGCAACTGCCCATAGAGGAAAGTGGGCTTATGCAGAGCGGACATGGACCTGTCATCCGCCTGCTCAGCAGGGTTAAGTCACCAGGTCCTTCACTGAGCAGGCAGATCCGCTGGCAGAGTCCGGCAGCGTGAATAATCCCAAAAGAGGAGTTTATAACGTTACAGGTACAGCGTTAAAGAATAACATTGTATTCCCATAATATAATAGTAAGAATGTAGCAAAATGCATAGGTGTGCACCCTAATGCTCAAACACGCGTGTGTGTCTACATATATATGACCAGGCCCGGACTGGGACAAAAAACAGGCCTGGGCATTTTAGACTGGGTAGCCCGATCGGGGGGGGGGGGGGGTGGCGGTAAGACAATCGTTTGCATAGGTGGTCGGTGACAGGATGTTCTGAGAAACATCCAAGTCCAGCTAAGAGACATCCCCATATAGCAAAGGAGAGACATCCCCAGTCCAGCAAAGAGATATCCCCAGTCCAGCAGAGAGACAACCTCAGACCAGCAAAGAGACAGCCTCAGACCTGCAAAGAGACAGCCCAGACCTGCAAAGAGACAGCCCCAGACCTGAAAAGAGACAGCCCCAGACCTGCAAAGAGACAGCCTCAGACCTGCAAAGAGACAGCCCAGACCTGCAAAGAGACAGCCTCAGACCTGCAAAGAGACAGCCCAGACCTGCAAAGAGACAGCCCCATTACCAGCAAAGAGACAGCCTCAGACCCGAGTCTCTCACACTGGCTGATGGCTGCTGTGCCATCTCTTTACCGCTCAGCATAATATAATATAATATAATAATGGGCAGGCACTTAGGCAGGCTGGCAAGATGTGCAGTGGCAATGGCATTGGCATGGCATCACATCACTTACTTTTCTGCAGTTCAGGGCCTCCTCGTGTGTGTCTGCGGCTGGTGAGACTCCTCCCCCTTCCTTCAAGGTCAACTGTCCTGGACTTCTGGCTGCTCGCCTTAATTTCAGGCCACTCTCCTCAGCTGAACAGTCAGCCGGACGGCCGCGGTGAGGCTGTGTGAGCGGCGCCGGCTGACAGAGCAGCTCAGCTGCCTTGGCTAACGCTGGGGACCGGGAAGGGAACCCGACAGGCTGCAAGAATGGATGCAGTGCGGGCGTGCGGCCCTCTCCACGGAGCCGGGCAGGCTGTCAAATAGCAAAGGGCGGGCGGCCAAAATTACATGCGGATCGGCGGCCCCGGGCATATGCCCGGTGTGCCCTATGGCCAGTCCGGCCCTGTATATGACCCAGACACATTTATCTCCTTTTGGGCACAGTGAAAGAGAAGAGGCTGTCTTATGGCATAGCCAGCAATAGGGATACCTTTCCAATCTTCCTACCAGTACACAGAATGATAATACTAATGTGAATGGGGTGATTAGGGTGTGCCCGGGCACATTCAGCACACCCTGTGCGCACACGTCTATGGCAATATGCAACCTCTGTCTCTTGAATATTATTGAACAGTATGGGCAGAAGTTACAAAATATATAAACTACACAACACTTCTTCCTATGTAATGGAGATTAGGAGAGGGGAAGATGTTCGTAGTCCAAATTAGGAGAGCAGCCTGGAGTGACAGCGCTGCTCCTCCATAGATATAATATAATGAGTGAGCGTTGTCACCCGAGGACTGTGTGCTATTGGCAGGATCACCGGGTGAAAATAAAGGAAAAAAAGGCTTATGAAAAGAAAACGAATGCATCCGCTACATCTCGAGACTGTCGAGCAGCATTATATACGGCATTTTTGTTTTGGGGTGTAGCTATGCTTTGGGAACATATACTTATTAAAGCTGGATACACACTATACAATTTTCTGTAGATTTTTTTCTTTCAGATTTACCAAAACCATATATGAGGTCAAACCTTAAGCGTTTCAATTAGTATGCAATCAGGCAGGCCCTTACACTACATGGTTTTGGTAAATCTAAAGGGAATCAGACAACAAAAGTTGGATAGTGCGTATGGGGTCTTAAGCCTCGTACGCACAATCCGATTTTCGGACGGGAATTTTCATTCGACAGCCTGTCGTCCGAAATTCTTACCGTTAGTATGCTCCTTTCCAAGCGGATTTTGATTTTTCGTCAGACAAAAGCTGGATGTGCAGGCTAGAAATTTTTGTACGACGACTCAATGTCCAATTTTTGTTCCGTTAGTGTGGTTTTCATAAGATAAAAATTGTATGACCGAGACTACGCATGCTCAGAAAGGAAAAAAATGCAAAAATAATCAAAACATTACGTCACTTCTGACATTGAGTTCTGTCAAACGAAAATTTTCGGATAGTCTGTATTCTTTACATGCGCTTTTGACAAAAATCTGAAGTGCGGTCGTACGACAATCGAACCGTGTGTACGAGGCTTTAGCATTTCGCATGACAGGCCGTTGTACGAAAATTCCAGTCCGAAATTCGCCTCGTGTGTACGGGCCCTTAGAGTTTTTCATTCTGCAGTGACGGAGACCTGGGATCAGCTCCTACTACAGGCAATTTGCATGGAGTTTGTATATTGTTAACTCCAGTTTCCTTGCACAATCCATGCTGATTGGTTAATTGGTTTCTACTCAGCAGAACTGACCCCAAAGTGGCCAGCAGTGTGCCTGTATGACTGTAGTAGGCAGTGTGGATTGTAAACATCTGCAGAGGATCTTCATGTGAATGGTCCAATGTTCTCAGTAAAGCGCTGCAGAACATGTTGGCACTATATAAATAAACACAATGAAAATACCGCTAAATCCCAGGGCAGAAGTGTTCTGCATTTTCAAGATTCAGCCCACGGAGTGATTGGGTCCGCTGTGTGTAGGGTTCGTAAATATAAGACAGATTTATGAGTTTTGTAGGACAGAAGACATTTGTGATACAATTTGTGAGGGAGATATTTTCCTAAACACAGTTGGCTTCCTGTCTGGGATTCTGCTGAAAATTCCTGCAGTCAGCTTTTCTTAGTCATTTTTTGTGGGACGTGTCTAATAATAAAAAATGAAACAATGACCCACATACAGCTGCTCGCCAAACCTAAATATGGTTGGCTTTATACAAGACAGCACAAAGAGCAAACAAGGCGTAGTCACTCAAAGCCAGGGGTAGGCAACCTGGGGCCCTCCAGCTGTTGCAGAACTACATGCCTCATCATGCCTCTGGGAGTAATTGTAACTGCCAGCCTTGCAATGCCTCATGGGAAATGTAGTTCCATAACAGCTGGAGGGCTACTGGTTGCCTACCCCTGCTCAAAGTGAAGTGATGACTACAGGTTGGGTGCTATTGGTCAGGGATTCTCAACCAGGGTTCCTCCAGAGGTTGCTAGGGGTTCCTTGAGCAATGATCAATTTCTACCTCTCAGATAAATTCCTAATGACACATTGATCTTTTTAGCGATCTGTAAGGGGTAATTCTTCCCAATGACCACAAGTGTAAGAAGCATTCTTCCCATTGACCATCACACTAATGTATCATAAGTTGTAGATTTTTAATTTTTAACAGGGGTTCCCCGAGACCGGAGAATTACTTCAAGGGTTCCTCAGTGTTGAAAAGGTTGAGAAAAGCTGATTTATAGTGCTATTCTAGATACTCACCCATTACATCATCTTGGAGTAACACCATTAGGATTTGATAGTTTCTTTCCATTTGGACCTTTATACCCAATTGCCTTCGGTGTGCTTTTGGCATATTGGCAATGTAGACAAGGTTCAACTGAGGTTTTATTCACTTTTTTTAAAGCTATTTGCAATCATTGTCAGCCTGGTCTATTTTCCCCAGCAAGGGAAAAACACAGGTTCCCTTTAAAAGGACCTGCTGGGTAAGAAATATAAGAAATGCCCTTGATGGCTTGTTTTTGAATCTGCTGCTTTGTTCCTGTGCTATCTGCATGAGTCACTTCTGACATGTTTTCCTGACACCAAGAGAAAAAAGGTGACAGGGAAGGGATCTCCAGTAGAAAGACAGCCTCAGCTCTGCCCCTGTGTGCTGTGTGGAGGGGGATGTGTCTCTTCCCTCCAATCAGCTCTCAGAGCTCTCCTCACTGAGCTCTGCAGAGTGTAACTTTAGCTCTTTGCCCTCTTTTTCTTGAACTCTTATAAATAAACGCGTATAAAATCAGCACTTTTAATGGCTCTAGAGAAGGGAAGACTGCAGAAAAACAGATGCAACTTATTATGAGGATGTGTTTAATCTCTGTGTATTACCTGAGGCCAGTGACTTCACTGGGTATATGTAATGGTTTACTTATGTAGCGATACCCCCGAAGGAGCTACTTAAGTATGTTCAGTCCGTTACTCTGCCTCTCAACCCCAAGAACAGTCTCAGCCCCTCTGGTACACCTGGCAATAGAGTAAGTGCACAGATCATGGAGAAAACACACATGTTATGATAAAACACAGAAATTCTCTACTGCAGTATTTCTGTGGCTAGGTAACAAATCGTAACAATGCAGATGTATGCAAAAGTTTAGGAACCCCTGACAATTTCCATGATTGTCATTTATAAATATTTGGGTGTTTGGATCAGCAATTTCATTTTTATCTATCAAATAACTGAAGGACACAGTAATATTTCAGTCGTGAAATGAGGTTTATTGGATTAACAGAAAATGTGCAATATGTTTTTAACCAACAAATATAAAAATGGGCTCCGGTTAGTAAGTGGTTAAGGTGGCCAATTGCAAGTTGTTGTTCTATTTTACTCTCCTCTGAAGAGTGGCAACATGGGGGCCTCAAAACAACTCTCAAATGACCTGAAAACAAAGATTGTTCTACATTATGGTTTAGGGGAAGGCTACAAATAGTTATCGCGGAGATATAAGCTGTCAGTGTCCACTGTGAGGAACATAGTGAGGAAATGGAAGACCACAGGCACAGTTCTTGTTAAGGACAGAAGTG
>BLSH010043957.1:176203-205397 GCA_018402905.1 Glandirana rugosa
CGTATTCTCCGATGGTAGTTACTGGAGAAGAAGATTCTTACAATCAACGGAACGACATAGCGACAGTATAACAGTCAGGATACTCGACCGTGTTCATACGTCTATTCTTACGGATTGAAAAGACTGAAAGGAAACCACCCGAAAATAATGACTATACTTCTGTGTTAGTTCGTGAATGATATCAAGATACATATTTACGTAAACTAAAATAACATCATCTATGTATTAACCTAATTTAACACAAAATATCGACACGAAATATAACAGTCAGGATACTGGACCGTGGTCATACGTCTATTCTTACGGACTGAAAAGACTGAAAGGAAACCACCCGAACCGTGCGATCGTTCGGGTTCCGTCCGGACCCGGACCCGGACTTTGTCCCGAAGTTCGGACGGACCAGCAGAACCCGAACTTCCAGAGGTTCGCTCAACTCTAATCAGTAATAAAAGCCCACCAAAGGAAAGTCAGAAAAGTCAGGCATTCTTATCTGCATACTGGTGCCAGGTCATAGGACTGACAATATAAAGCACAGCTATAAAACACAATTTAATCCAATTATGTATCTACTACAATAAAATCAAATGCATTTATACATAGAACTATAGTAAGTGCTTGATTGTGTCTTCATATCAGTAATAAAAGCCCACCAAAGGAAAGTCAGAAAAGTTAGGCATTCTTATCTGCATACTTGTGCCAGCTCATAGGACTGACAATATGACAGCGATACAGCAAGGCAACTAACATTCTTAGAAGAAGAGGTCATTGATGGTAGCCTCTTATGCCAAGTTTTGTGAAAGCATATGTTTCAAAAATGAAAAGGGAAAAAAAGCACTAGCTCCATGGTAAGAACATTATTTTGCCTATTGATGAAGAGTTATGGGAAGGGGTCCAGGAACTCCCCTGGCTGTATCCCCAGCAGAGAACAATTGTCCTACTCAAATGTTTATAATTCACCAAGCATATATTACTTCCATCACACTACACAGAGCTGCTCTGCCAGACTCACCCATGTGGTTTCATGTGCCAAAACAATGGGAACTGCCTTCAGACATGTAATATGGGATTGACAAATACTAGGTACGTTTTGGAGATGTACTCAATAGTTAGTTTTCCTCAAGTTAGAAGCCCATCAGATGCTGCTGTCTGTATGAATAGAGCTACACAACCGGAACAATTGCCACACAGCTAATAAATCTCCCTTAACAAAACATTTTTCTTTTCTTGCAGTTAAGTGAATCTCCTACTAAGCACCAAGTAAACCATTCAGGGTTTAATTAAAACAGTGAATTGCAAGCTCTCTTAAAGTTCGGCTTTACCTTTATATAAACTTTAGCTAAATACCTTCCACCCCAACTTAAACTATTCTAACTCCCACTCCTCGCCTGCTTACCTACATTTGTTCATGTGCCGTGGCCTTCTCTGGGGTTTACTGCCTGATCAGATGAATATTACATCTTTGATGGCCATGCCAGCCCCATAGGCTTGAATGGGTCTGTATACCAAGTGTCCCCAGTCTCAGTATACAGCCCCATTTGAACCAATGGGGATGCATATAAGGTAAGCAAAGCACAGGTTTGCTTTAATAAACATGTAGTACATTTCTGTAATACAAGCAGACTCTGAATGCACAGAAAAATATCTGTTAATCTGCAATAAATGTACAAAGGTCTTAAAGAATAACTAAAGGCAAAACTTATTTTTTCATTTTGGATAAATCAAGGAAGGGTTATAAACCTTGTCATTTTTTTTAACTTTGTCCTATTGGGGAGATTTCCCTTCACTTCCCATCCCATTGCCAAAACAGGAAGTGAGAGGAAATCCCTTACAAGTGAAACAAATCCCTGCTTGTCACCAGTATCGCCAGAACTAGTGTCCCAATTTAAAGATTTCCCTTCTTTTCTTTTTCTGGTGAAAACACAACATTTTTGATTTTTCTCACTTTCTTTGATGATGGTAAACAGGAGAAATAGAGAGTGTGCATCTCTCTAACATAGGTATAGACTGCAATAAAAACCTGACAGGGGTTCTAATCCCTCTCTGTGGTATCCAAAACGAAAATACATTTTTTGATTTTAATTATTGTTGGAATATAATGTTCATTTGTATTTTATGCAACAACTAAGTCCCTTTTAATTATTGTTGGAATATAATGTTCATTTGTATTTTATGCAACAACTTCATCAATATTAGAATTTAATAGAGATATATTCTTCAACCAATAGATGACAGTGTTTATAAGTATGTAGCTGCTCTATGGTTAAACTCTATGTCTTTTCTCTGTAATAAAGTTCCTATTTCCTGTCTACGGTTAAGCAGTAAAGCCCATGTGCAGTGTCTGTTCTGTAGGACTATATACAGAATTTCTAATAATTATACTTTAAGTCCTCATTTTTGGTAACAACACACAGCATTTTTGTGGACTGAGTGGTGTCAGCAGTGCCCAATGTCTTTTGCTAAACTACTTAACGGCATTCTCTGATCGCTACAACACAAAGGCTAATCATTCAGTAGCCCAAGGTAAGAACTTGGAGGGTTTTTTAGATAACACAGGAAGTGTTTACAGGACAGAGGACAGCTCTGAATTTATGACAAGTTCAACAAGTGCAATTCCAAATGCTTCCAATGGCATATTAAATAGACAAACAGGGAACAAATCAGAATGCTTACATACAGTTTATGGATTTTATTTAATGGAGTTGGAAGAATGTTATTATGTTACAGATTGGTTTACTGTTTAAGCATCCTGGCAAAGATCATATAATTTATTTTATACATCACACTTGTAATCTCTTTTCCTTTCACTAGCTATTCTGCTGGCACATTCATAATGTGATAAAACTGCAAAAAAATGTTAACATGATTTCGCATCCTTCTATTTTATAGACCCAGAATCATTCCTGGTGTACAGTCCTGATGTTGAAGGATGTCTGGAAGCTCAAGAAAACACGGTTCGAATAGCAAGGCCGTGTCACTCCAGCAAACCAGAGCAGCAATGGCTTTGGGTGTCCCGCCGCCGGCTCTTCAATTTGGGCACTCTAAGGTGCCTGTTGGTACCATCTGACAGCACCTCTAACAGCACATCCAATGCCATCTCCACCTATCAATGTGATGAGAATGTTTACTTTATTCGCCGCTGTGAGACTTTGCTGGAGCAGCTGACCGCTGCGTTACTTCTACGGACCTCTAATGCCACTGGATTGCAGCAGCCTCCTGCCAAAACATCTGGGCAATGGTTATTATTTGGAACAGACAAAAGTATCTGTACTGCTGTGTTTCAGGGTAAGGATGGTTTAATACCAGAATCTCCCCAATACCTTTATAGTTGACCTCTTCATAAAGCAACCCATTCATGAAAATGCAACGTTAATATCTTTTGTAGGCTCCTAACACTAAAACTAAGATGTCAGCAAATGTTCACTGGTGGTGAATCACTCACTGTCATGTTAAACACATGCACTTGGAAGATTCCCATGTAGTGAAAGTTTGGTGAATGCCAGATTCACTTCTTTAAAAATATAACCCTAAGTGAAAGGAAAAAAATAAAAAAAATTAAGTAAAATTTGCCTTAAACCCCAGTTTCTAGGTGCTTCATACTGGTGAGAGTGGTGTCACTGGGCCTTCTCCAAGAAACGCTATAAAGCCCAAACCTTACAAGAAGAGATCCCAAAGGATCCTGGAAAGGGCCCAGTGATGTCACCTTTGATTAGATGAGCTTGCTGGAAACCAGAGTTTAATCTGAGTATGTTTACTTTCTTCTTCCAATAGTTTTCTTTTACTTAGTGTTTCTTATAAGAAAGGGTATCAAAAAAAAAAAAAAAAAACTCACAATTACATTTATAAATAGAGTATGTTGCTTTACTAATCCACATTATTATTTTACGTTTAAAAAAATGAACTAATTTAACAAAACCTAACAGATAAAGTAATAGAGTGTACCACTCGGCATGCTAAAGACTGATCTGTGGATAATAGAGCCTAAGATTACTATGGCACCTACTGTTTGAGATTTATCTTATATACTGTATATATGGTGTTCAAAGCAATAACACTGGAATCGAATAAGGTGACCATACATGGGAGAATCTTACGTTTCAGCATTGAATAATCCAACCTTTTGTCTTTTGTTCTCCCTGCATGCACAGCCACCATTAAATTGGGAGATCTCCATGGCACTGACTACAAAGGAGTAATCAGGTCACTGGGTTATCTTTATCTGCCTCTGCCATATCTGGAGGAATTACAGCTGCCTTATCTGGAGGAATTAATAGAGTAGCAGACAACATTTTAAACATCTCCTAAGAGACTTTTCTAAGGACAATTATGCCCTGAGATCAGGGGCATTGCTAGGGGGTGGCTATTGGGGCTACAGCCCCAAGTCTGGGGCCCGAGTCTCTTACCGGGTGGGTGCAGTTCTGCAATTTTCAGGTATGTCTCGGTCTGGAATGCAGGTTGCAGGGGCAGACTGAGCCATGGTAGCACGGGCTTGGCTCAGCCCTCACCTCCACCTGATGTATGGGGAGGCTCTCTGGGTACCCTGATGTATGGGGAGGAACTCTAGGGACCCTGATATATGGGGAGGTTCTCTGGGGACCCTGATGTAAGGTGGGGCTCTCTGTGGACCCTGATGTAAGGAAGAGGCTCTCTGTGGACTCTGATGTAAAGGAGGGGCTCTCCGGAGACCCTGATGTAAGGAAGGGGCTCTCTGGGGACCCTGTTGTAAGGAAGGGACTCTCTGGGGACCCAGATGTAAGGAAGGGGCTCTCTGGGGACACTGATGTAAATGGGGGTGCTCTCTGGGGACCCTGATATAAGGGGGATCCGCAGAAATGTAACAATGTTTATATATGTGTATGCCTGCTCAAGTGTATGACTCTACTTTGCTGCTATGGGCTCTAGCCCCAGATCTTTTGTAGACCTAGCAACGCCCCTGCCTGAGATGATCACTCTCGCTTTTTCAAGGAACCAATTACCAACAAAACTTATTGAAACCATTCATTTTCTCTGACAATATAGCTGCATGTTATCTATTTGTTTGCATGGTACATTTGTTACTGATGTTGGTGCATTTGTTTTTGGTGCAGATGTTTTGGTGCTAAAATATTGGACATGATTATTTTCAGCATAATTCATATTCAAGCACATTTAATTGCCGATAGAGTATGTAATTGGCACTGACGCTTATACCGCACAAGATTATGGGTGTCAGAGGAATTTTCCAAACTGGTTGGTTAGCTGGCTTTCACAGCTGTCCACTCAGCACTGAGTTTCCATACTTGCATGGTTTCTGACAAATTCAATTACAAGCCAGCTTGAGTAATCTAGTGGAATGATATCCCCCCTCAGAAGTTTATGTTCAGTCCTGCTGCTGCTGCTATGTCAGAGTGGTATCATGCTCTCCTGATAGATTCCTCATGTTATCAATAAACAATAATTAGAAAGTCCATCAGCAAACATGAGCGACAGGTCTATTAAGGGCCTTGTAAGAGAGGGGTGTAAAGTGCTGGATGGGGAAACTTTTTCAATGGGAGCATCAAACAAGTAGGTGGATCAATTCGCAAGTAACCACTCAACACTGAAATTCCTGTTGTGGTTACACTTTACAGGCTAACAATTTTGAATGACAGATCATATCCATGTTGCTTGTTTTTAGTTACTTCACTCCATCATTACCTCTTCTTTTCCATTCTCTGTTCAGATATTTACACCATACAAGGGAACTCCAATGGACGGCCCTGTGCTATACCTTTCAAGTACGACAACCAGTGGTTCTATGCCTGCACAAGCACAGGGCGAGAAGATGGCCATCTTTGGTGTGCAACCACTGTTGACTATGGCAAAGATGAAAAGTGGGGTTTCTGTCCTGTAAAAAGTAAGCAGAAATAATTTGAATGTGCATTGCTGCTCACTGTTAATGCACATTTGGGTAAAAGCACGTTTGAATGCTACACATCTACAGTTCCTTACCATGCATTGTGGTAACATGTTATAATGCACATCATGGTATGAATAAGCTCTTTAAGAGAACATTACTTTTGAAATGACTTAAACGTGTTAAAGATTATGATGTTTTTGATATTGGATTTATATCCAGGGCAGCACAGTGGTGAAGTGGATAGCACTTTTGCCTGGCAGCAAAAGGGTCGCTGGTTCAAATCCCAACCACGACACTACCTGCCTGGAGTTTGCATGTTCTCCCTGTGCCTGCTTGGGTTTCCACTGGGTACTCCGGTTTCCTTCCACGCGCCAAAGACATGCTGGTAGGTAAATTAGATCCTGTCTAAATTGGCCCTAGTATATGTATGAATGTGAGTTAGGGACCTTAGTTTGTAAGCTCCTTGAGGGTAGGGACTGATGTGAATGTACAATATATATGTAAAAGTGCTGCGTAAATTCACAGCGCTATATAAGTACCTGAAATAAGAATAAAAATATCAAATTTAGGCGCTTATGGTTGCATTGTCCCAAAATGCAACCGTTTTGGAAGTTCATATCGCCCTGGATCCACAAGACTGTGCTGAAACCTATACAATTCACCCCCTCCACTACTTATTCCTTGCCACCCCATCTTCTTTAAAGTCATATAAATATTGCATCATTCTGCAACTTTTAAATGCAGCTAAAAGCCTTATATGGAAAATTTGGAAACAAACCCATTGTCTTACCCTACAGGACTAGAAGCAGGAAGTGGATAGGGTAATGGAGGCAGAGAGATCGGTGTATACTGTTAAGAATAACCTAGAGAAATTTCAGGACATCTGGTCTGGCCTGTTGTATTGTTCCCTGGAACTCGACAATATGAGCTAAAATTACTCTTGGCCATTGAATTGCCCATTATGCAATCACTGGTCACTCTTTGAGATAACATAACCATTCAGCTGACTACATCCCCCAAGAAAGGTATCTCACCATCTTACACCTGCCTGTACGCCATCTTTTGGTTGCTCTTGTTATTTGTTTTACAGATATAACTTACTCCCATGACACTAGGTGATCTTTATATATGGGTTTATGATGCTTTTTCTATACAAAGTTATGTGTTCAGAAACCTGTTCTTTGTATTGCTATTGACGAGAAGTCTCTTTGTACTCCATTATGTACATTGTAGTGGGATAAGACTCCATTATCCCATTACCATTTGCAGCCATTATATGGGAACATGACTTTCATACTAATGTACTTCCTTGCATTGTATAGTGCATATACATTCACGTTATATATTGCTGGTGATGTATAGAGAAACAATGACTGGAATAATGGACACATTTCCTATGTCTTTCCATTTTGTACTAATGTACAAAAAAAAAAAAAACAATGTAAAAGTTATTTTTGTAGGTAATATTTTGATAGAGTTACTGTCAAGTTACCAAACGCATAGTGAAATTGCTAAATTTGGTCTTGGCATCTATCGCAGAGGTTCTCCAACAAGTTAGAAAATTTCTGGTTGCAATACCCAGCACTTCCAATGCTTACACATTTTTGTAGCATTATTGCCAGAACAAATGCCGAACAAATTAATTTAGCAGTTTGTTAGTGAAGGGCTATATCCAGACTTCTTATAACAGAATCATTCTTATTTTCTATATTATGTTCCAGGTGTGGACTGTGAGACTTTCTGGGACAAGGATCCACTTACCCACAGCTGCTACCAATTTAATTTCCAGGCAGCACTCTCATGGGGCGAAGCTTGGACCAGTTGCCTTCAGCAAGATGCCAATCTCCTCAGTATCAATGAGATACATGAGCAGACGTACATAAATGGTAAAGTCTGATGTTTTTGAGAGCATGAACCTGCTAATATTTTTGACTAAAAAGGGAAAATGCTGGTTATCTCATTAAAGCCTAGTAACCCATGACTTTCTAACAGAAATCTTTACTAACTTGACTTCAGGAAACTGAAATATGATGACGCGTTCAACTTTGCCAATGGTTTTTAGCACACCATATGACATGGACTGACTAAAGTTGTTCAGTCTCCATGCTCTTAATGATCAAGTTATGTATGACTTCTATCACTTATTTTTAATCTGTTCATTCCCTTATAGGGCTCCTGACCGGATACAGCTCCACCCTCTGGATAGGACTAAATGATCTTAATGTTAATGGTGGCTGGCAGTGGTCAGATGGCTCTCCATTAAAATACCTGAACTGGGAGAATGGTATGTAAAGGGTAGATGATGCAATAGTATTACTTTTACTTATGACATTAATTTACAGTGAACAAATTCAACAGAGCCTTAAGAGAGGGCACAGACCACTTACATCATTCCCTGTCCTGGAGAAGCTTACAGTCTAATGTCTCTACCACAATTTTACAGACACATACCTAGCAAGCAGGGTCAGCCCTACCATGGGTCCTGCTGGGTCTATTGGATTCAGGCGGCACTTTGAGAGGGGCTGCAGAGCCGGCTCTTTAATTAGGTAAATTAGGCAGTTTCCATAGGCCTCATGCCCACAGGGTCCTCGCGGCTGCCTAATTTGCCTAATTTGCCTAATTGAAGAGCCCCCTCTGGGCTCCGGAGATTGACCACCTTGCTCACCCACCCAGCCGGCACCTCTCCCTCCTCCCAGCCAGGCGAGGGACCGCCAGGACTGTTTGCATGTCACAGGTGAGTCCCATTCTGGACACCCTGTCCTCTCCTTCCATGGGGGAGATTGCATGTGGCAATGGGGATCGCTGGACTGTATGGGGGATTGATTGTAAATTGTAAAGTCAACTGTAAATGTCATGTCATGTGTGGGGGTCTGAGGGGGCTCCCTATTATACCTAGTTTATTAAGGGCTGTTTCACACCAGCACAAATTAGTTGCGGCTAAGTTGCACCGTGTGTGCATTTCCCACACAACAGGTGAATACACTACTCTTGCAATCTTCTGCATGTGGGTGCCATTGTATTGTTAATGGCACCCCAAATGCGGATTGCAAATACTGTGTATTTACAGGCACAAAATCACATGCTACCACAGTACTTTGCGGTTTGGTGCAGTGTGTTTTAAAAGTAGTGCAAACACTACTTTTTCCACAGTTTGTTACTTTTTGCAGCCCATTCAAATGAACAGACTGTCAACATGCTCGCCACAGGAAAGCATGTGTTCCCACGTGATCCTGGTATGAACTGGTCCTTAACCACTTCAGATCCGCACTATTGCCGAAGTAGGGCTCCAGCGCGCATCTGAAATGCCGGGACGACGTCCATGGACGTCGTCCCCTGTGCAAGCTCCTCGCACGCCCCCTGGTGGCAGCGACGGCACGCGCGCCGCACGCTGCACGAGCGTGCCCGCGGCTCGGGCGGACTCGATGTCCGCCCGGACCCGCCGATCTCTTTCAGGAGCCTCAGAACGTTGTAAACATGGCGGTTCCCCGTTCTGTGACAGGGGACATAGCAGATCTACTGATCCCTGTCACTGGGATCAGTTAGATCTGTTATGTCCCGACCAGCCCCACCCCCCCCACAGTTAGAACACACCCAGGGAACATATTTAACCCCTTCACTGCCCCCTGCTGGTTAACCCCTTCAATGCCAATGACATTTACACAGTAATCAGTGGACATTTAAATTTCTGATCGCTGTATAAATGTCATTGGTCCCAAAAATGTGTAAAAAATGTCCGACATGTCTGCTGCAATATCGCAGTCCCGATAAAAATCGCAGATCGCCGCCATTACCAGTAAAAAAAAAAAAAAATAATAAAAATGCCATAAATCAATTCCCAGTTTGTAGACGCGATAACTTTTGCGCAAACCAATCAATATACGCCAATTGCGATTTTTTTTTTACCAAAAATATGTAGAAGAATATATATCGGTCAAAACTGATGAATATTTTTTTTTATGGATTTGTACTTTAGCAAAAAGTAAAAAATATTGTTCTTCTTTGCAAAATTGTCGCTCATTTTTTGTTTATAGCGGCGATCAGAAATGACACAGAGGTGATCAAATACCACCTAAAGAAAGCTCTATTTGTGGGAAAAAAAGGACGCAAATTTTATTTGGGTACAACATCGCACGACCGCGCAATTGTCATTCAAAATGCGACAGCGCTGAAAGCCAAAAATTGGTCTGGGCAGGAGGGGGGTTTAAGTGCCCAGTAAGGAAGGGGTTAACCTAGGTTCACACTTCTGTGTTTAGTGCAGGCCATGTTTGCGTGGGCACGGCAGCCCATTCAAATGAATAGGCTGCTGTATCTGTGTTTCCACAAAAAAAAAGTGCATGCACCTTTTCAAAAATGTGGCCAGTATGTCATATAATTTTGCATATAGACAAGGCACTGTTGCATGTAAATCTGACATCCTGATAAATTAAATTTTAGTTTTATCTTAAGATAAAATAATGAATGTGGGGGACTTTTGGTGGATGTGATTTTCTTTTTTTTGGTGGGGGCAGCATTTCATTCTTGGACCCAGGCAGCACAATGTCTTGGGCCAACCCTGCTAGTAAGATAAATTTGGGTAGAATCAGTAAGCCTACCAGTAAGTAAATGTGGCAAAAATCAAGGAATCTGGAGGAAATCCATGCTTGCATAGGAAGAAAGCAAAAACTCAAGAACACAATAGCTCCAGGGGAGGGATTCGCCCATCACTGACTGTGTTGATGGGGGAATCAAACGATTCCAAGGGTTGCAGGAAAGAAAATTGTATCATCTCTGGCCTGCCCTAGCCTCAGGGGGAGGTTTCTGTTCAAGGAGGGAATGGTTAGGGACAAAGCTGTGACCTCTGCTGTCTTTAGTCTGGAAGACTTAATGCTTGGAGAATCCAAGTCTCCACAGAAGCGGCTTGTGTCACCACCTCACCAGACAGCCACTCTGGTTACAGATGCAGCGCCGTAATGTAGGCTAGTTGTGTGAGACATATACAGTACTGAGAGATACTGTGGGCCGCCAACGTTATTGTATTTGTATCAACAGTGTTACTGAGTTCTAGTTCAAGAGTATTTGGAACTGTTTCCACGAGTGCAGTTGTTATAGTCATTGTACTAATGCTAGTGCTTGTAGATTGCTTTTGGCTTGCTGACTGTCCACTTACAGCCCAACGATAAAAGAATCAATTAACCCTTTCCTGGATTCTGTGTATTGTTCCTCCAATTTGGGTACCCAATTCCTGGCCCCGCCCACAGGCAGGTCTGGCACTATCAAAGAGTCACACGACATATAATATGTAATATGATGGCCAGCATACAATGTATATATTTCCACTGTCAGAAAGAGGAATAAAGATATCTAAAGCAATGCAAAGATAATCCTAACCAGAATAAAACATGCCCATGGCTAAAAGACACTTCTCCCTGCATTCTATCACTAAAAATGAACATGATGGCCAATGGCTGACTGAATGCTCTTCTATATCTCACTTTCACCTTCTATACTCCTTCTCTGTTATTTTAATGGAAACAGATAAGAGAACAAGTAAAGAAAATGAAAGGAAAATAATATATGATTAGTTACTACTAGTTTTGGTATTTTCTCCATGAATGATGTTTCCCTAGGTCCTTGTCCAGTTTACTATTATGATTATTATTATTATACATTATTTACAACATGGGGGCAGACAGTACAATTACAATACAAATCAATACAATACAAATCAATACAGGAGGAATCAGAGGGCTCTGATCGCTAGAGCTTACAATCTAGAAGGGAGGGTCAAGAGGGACAAAATGGTAATAACTGTGGGGGATGAGCTGATGGAGAAAATGAGAATACAGTTGTTAGGTGTGGGTAGGATAGGCTTCTCTAAAGAGAAGAGTTTTTAGGGATCGTCTAAAAGCGAATAGAGTAGAAGATAATCTGACAGTTTGGGGTAAGGCGTTCCATAGGATTGGAGAGGCTCTGGAAAAGTCCTGGAGGCGAGCATGGGAGGAGGTGATGAGGGAGCTAGAGAGCAGGAGATCTTGAGAAGAAAGAAGAGAACGAGTAGGTTGGTATTTAGAGATTTGGTTAGTGATGTAACTGGGGGCTGAGTTGTGGATGGCTTTGTAAGTAGTTATTAGTATTTTGAATGTAATTCGTTGGGTGAGTGGAAGCCAGTGGAGGGATTGACAGAGAGGATTAGCAGACACAGAGCGATTGGTAAGGTGGATAAGTCTGGCAGCAGTATTCATGATGGATTGGAGGGAGGATAGCCTATGTAGGGGTAAGCCAATGAGAAGGGAATTGCAGTAGTCGAGATGAGAGATGACCAGGGAGTGGATTAAGAGCTTTGTTGTGTCGTTGGTTAGAAAGGGTCGTATTTTGGAGATGTTGTGGAGGTTGAGGCGGCAAGATTTGGACAGTGATTGGATGTGGGGCTTAAAGGAGAGTTCAGAGTCCAGAACTACACCTAGGACCTTGGTATGTGGGGATGAGTTTATAGTTGTGCCGTTGATTTTGACAGAGAGATCAGGGGAAGGGGCATATGGGGGAGGTAAAATGATAAGTTCGGTTTTGGATAGATTGAGTTTGAGGAAGTGATGTGACATCCAGGCTGATATATCTGTTAGTAAATTAGTGATACGTGAGGAGACAGCGGGAGTGATCTGTGGGGTAGAGAAATATATTTGAGTGTTGTCAGCATAGAGGTGGTATTGGAAGCCATGGGAGGCATGATGACGAGTACAACCCCCTGCTGGTATACTTCACCTGTTTTCATTTACTTTCTCTCTGCTCATCACTTTTCCCTTTTCCTTTTTGGTGTATCCTAGATCAGCCCAGCAATTCAGAAGAAGAAAATTGTGCAGTTATTCGGACAGAGTCCTTGGGTGCCTGGCAGAACCATAACTGCTATAATGCCCAACCCTACGTATGTAAGAAAAGTTCCAAAAGAAGTCTTCCTCCTGTAGGTGAGTGATGCAGCACAGCTGCAAATGTGCAATAACAAAACATTTTCCCATCTCCTTATCTCCATAACACAAGGTGAAGGTGTTCTGTAGTCTAGCAGAAACAAAAACTCAGAGAGGGCAGACAACACTGCTTGGGATTCCAGTACAGCAGGGGCATTGTGTTCTCAGCTTAGATCAAGTTAGGAGCTCACTGGATTTTTGTCCAGATATACACTTTCTGGAAAGAAAGGTTTCTCACCAGGGAAAACAGAGTAAAAGGTTGCCTTTTCTTACTGTGGGTATGCTATGACAGTATGTCGTAGCCCTTAAGTCTTTAACTAATGACTCAGGAAGTAGTAGTGAAGGACAATTTCCAATTTTACTACTTTTATTTCTTTACATTTACAGTACTACATTTTACTGATAGGTATTATGGGGTTGGAACGACGCCTTCTGGTTTCACTATGCTATGCTTTAAAGATTCTTAAACTTACACGGTAAGTGTAACTGGTAGATTTTGCAACCTGCAAAATCTCTTTCCATGTTGGCTTGACTTTGCCTACCCAGGTCGGATAGTAATAAATAATGAGATACGTTGATCAAAAAAATACATGAAAATTTTGAAACGTATGAGCCACAATTAACTAAGTATACGCTTTAATGGTTGTGTGTATATTATACGCAACCCAAGCTAGAGGTGGTGACTGTCCAAAACTTCTTAAGTACATTTTTGGCTTCAAGCAGATGATTTTATCAAACCTCTTCTAATGTCTTACCTTCTGTTCCCAACAGAACCCATTGAACCAGATGTTGTTGTACAGTGTGATCCTGGATGGCAAAGTTATGGCACTAACTGCTACCGTCTAAACAATGAGAAGAGGAGCTGGCAAGAGGCTAGGAAGGCGTGTGTGCGGAGCGAGGGGAACCTAGCCAGTGTTCATAGCCTACTGGAACTAGAATATATTACCAAGCAGATTAAACAAGGTGAGTCCTGTACAGGGTTGCCAACCTCCTGCAGTGTTTTTTACTGGCAAAACATGGAAAATTTACTGGCGGAGCACATATTTTACTGGCAACCTGAAAAAAAATGCACTCTTATTAAAAACTAAGACAATTGATATTTAAACATAACATGGAAACGCTGACAATACCCATATCAAGTAATTTGCCTGGTTTACACTTAAAAAGTCAGCACAGCATGACAAATTATCTGACCCTGATATTTATAGTCAGTTGTAAAAATCAGTGATTTTTACAAACTGTCAGTAAATTTACTGGCGGTTGGCAACCCTGGTCCTGTATGACAGGAACCACCCTTAGCCACGTGTGTAGCAGCAAAGGCTGACAAGGAGCCCAAAGCCCCTTGGGCCAAATGTGTTTTTATGTGTTTTTACATTTGATGGCATGACATGGCATGAAACTTCTAAACCAATGTGGGAGACTGCCACTGTGTTTGTTTTCATAGTTCCCTACTATAGTAGATGCAAGGCTGTTTCTTCATTGGAAAACCCAGCTCTGGTATTACCCTTTGCTATAAGTAGCCATCCCTCTCCTATACATTTTGGTATGAACCCATCATGGCAACTTTTACTTTTCCTCGATGCAAATGTGTGCTAAAGATTACCAGCTTTCTAGACCTAGGACAGTGCCAGCTCTGGAACAGTGCTCTCCTCTGCTGTATGATATCTCCTGGTGTGGCTGTCTGTATGTTAATGTGTCCATTAGACATACTATGACCATCTCCTAATATGGCTGATTTGGGGATGATCAAGTGACAATCAATTTTAGGAACAGTCTCTTGAACAATCTTTCTAGTGTGTTGAAAGCCATCAGATGGGTTGTCTTTGCCTGACCACTGTTTTGTAACTGAAATAAGCTGACACTGGGGGAAATGTACTTAAACTGGCAGTATAGCAGGAAAACACCGCTCTGTCTACACAGCTGAAGTAATAAAAATAATCGCAAGCAGCTCCTGAGTGCCGATTCTTTTCACTGTAAAGTCGCTTCCATGTAGATGGGGGATCCGACTTGGAGGCGACTTCTATTGAATTCTATGGCACAAGTCAGATAGAAGTCGCCTTAAAGTAGTAGTACAGGAACCTTTTCTGAAGCCAGAGCGACTTCAGTAGTGTACATTAAGATGGCTCCTATTCACTTCAATGGGATTTCAGCTGTCAAACGACTTGAGGCGACTCAAGTCGGTGTGCTAGTCGCCCCTGTGTGAACGGGCTCTAACTCTACTGCCTTGATTGCCCTAAACAGGAGCACTTGTGAGATTAAAGCATTCTTGTTAACAGCAAAGGATAGGCCCACAGACATTCTTGAAGCTTCAGAGGCACTTAATTTAATAATATGGGTGAGAGAGAGGCCACTTTAGCATGCATTAAGTGAACTTAAGAATACTGAAAGCCTAATTTACCCAGGCCCGAATATCAGGCGGCATTCAGCCGGTTTTACATAAATGAATAAAAGCCGATGATTGTAAGCATCCCTATCATCCCTATCAGTGTTAAATGGTTTGTCTCATCCCTGTAACTGCAAGAGAGCTTGTCCTTTTGAAAAGCAACAGACTTACTGGTTGAATCACCTGATGAAAATAGAAGAAAGAAAGCTGATCTGATTCCAGTGCGGATAAAAAAAGGGTCCTGCACATTTTTGGTGCGAATCGAGCCATACATAATGTATGGCTCAATTCGCACCACACTGAATTTGTTTTTCATTTGTATAGGAATCCGGTGCTATTCCTGTACAAATGACATGCAATGCGTAGACCGCATCAGTGTGAACCCTGCCTTAATGTCTATGGCCAACTTTAGTGCAGTTTCCATCCTTGGTGAATGACTGCTAAGATAAAATAATTTACAGGACTACCTAGATACTGTAGGTAAAACATTATAGTGATACTTGTAAACTTGATTTGAACTTAGATGACAAATAAAGAACCATCACTGGGCAGTGCTGCAAAACAGGAAGCCTAGTATGTATATATGTGTTTTTTTTATCTACCCAACAACAAATTGGCCAAAAAAAAAAAAAAAAAGCAAAACGCAAATTGCGGCAAAATCGAGTGTGCAAAAACGCAAAACGCCCAGCAAAAGCACTGCCGAAAGGATAAAAAGCAAGCTGCATAGGTGTGAACCTAGCCTAAGAGTATCTCAGAGCAGTTGGAGTTGCAGTTGCTGCCATTGGGGACAGTGCCTTGTCTGTAGAGCTGGGAGTTCCTGCTGTAGACTGCACCCTTTGTGAGGGAGAGATCTTGCCCAAGGACGGGGGAGTTGGGGACAGCTATGTGGATCTGGGAGGCCAAGAGGCGGCTAGGGGGCTGAAGGGAATCAGGAAGTCTCTAGAGAGAGCAAGCTTGAGGGGATGGAAAACCCTAACAGGATGCTAGGAGTGGGCCCATACAACAAAGTGCTGCATCCAAGGCTGCGAGAGCCTGAGATAGCCAGTGGAGACCAAAGGCAACAGAGGTGCTGCTGACAAGAGAGCCAGGGGCACGGTATTTTCAGTGATCGGTTGTTATTTTGAAGCTTGAAAATCCCCTGCGTTGGAATCTTTGTTGGAACTTCTACTTAGCTTTTTTGTTTAAATAAGTTGGTGCCGTGCCTGTAAAATTGAATTTCATACTGATGTGGATTCGCCTAAAAAGGCATCTATACAAATAAATCTGTGAAAAGTGTGGAGTACATTTGTATTCAGCCCCCCCTGAGTCAATACTTTGTAGAACCGCCTTTCGCTGCAATTAGAGCTGCAAGTCTTTCTGGGGAAGTCTCTACCAGCTTTGCACATCTAGAGAGGACATTTTTGCCAATTCTTCTTTGCAAAAAGCGAAAGCTCTGTCAGATTGGATGGAGAGCGTCTGTGAACAGCAATTTTCAGGTCTCACCACAGATTCTCAATTGGATTTAGGTCTGGACTTTGACTGGGCCATTCTAACACATGAATTTGCTTTGATCTAAACCATTCCATTGTAGCTCTGGCTGTATGTTTAGGGTTGCTGTCCTGCTGGAAGGAGAACCTTTGCCCTTTCAAGTCTTTTGCAGACTCTAACGGGGTTTCCTCTAAGATTGCCCTAAATTTGGCTCCATCCATCTTTCCATCAACTCTGACCAGCTTCCCTGTCCCTGCTGAAGAAAAGCATCCCCACAACATGGCACTGCCACCACCATGTTTCACGGTGGGGGTGGTGTGTTCAGGGTGATGTACAGGGTTAGTTTTCCGCCACACATAGCATTTTGCTTTTAGGCCAAAAAGTTCAATTTTGGTCTCATCTGACCAGAACACCTTCTTCCACATGTTTGTTGTGTCCCCCACATGGCTTCTCATAAACTGCAAATGGGACTTCTTATGGCTTTCTTTCAACAATGGCTTTCTTCTTGCCACTCTTCCATAAAGGCCAGATTTGTGAATTGCACCACTAATAGTTGTCCTGTGGACAGATTCTCCCACCTGAGCTGTGGATCTCTGCAGCTCCTCCAGAGTTACCATGGGCCTCTTGGCTGCTTTCTGATTAATGCTCTCCTGGCCCAGCCTATCAGTTTAGGTGGACGGCCATGTCTTGGTAGGTTTGCAGTTGTACCATACTCTTTCCATTTTCAGATGATGGATTGAACGGTGCTCTGTGAGATGTTCAAAGCTGGGCATATTTTTTATAACCTAACCTTGCTTTAAACTTCTCCACAACTTTATTCCTGACCGGTCTGGTGTCTTCCTTGGCCTTCATGATGCTGTTTGTTCACTAAGGTGCTTTAACAAACCTCTGAGAGCTTTACAGAACAGTTGTATTTATACTGATTACATTATACACAGGTGGACTCTTTTTACTAATTAGTGACAATATGCGAGGCGAAGTGGTAGACGGACGCTACCTGTCGCCTCGTATGCGTTTATGTGGACTGGATTAAGCGGAGTCCGGTCCGGATTTTACTAGCCACTATGGCAGGGCTGGTTCCAGTCCGGAGTTTGTGGTCCACTGGAGTCCACCAGCAAGTGGACTTAAATAATCAGGAAGAGATCTCATTTGAGCTCTGACCTGGAACTCAGAGAGAAGGGTCTGAGGGAGCTCTGTGTCTGTTTTGGACTTTAAAAGACAAGATTTGCATTGTGGCTTATGTTTTGTGGGTGTGCCCCACACCGTATAGTGAGGAAACTATAATATTTAGTTTAGCACCAGACGGCAAGGATTCATTTTCTGTTTTGTTTGTTTTTTAATATCCACTTCATCCCCGGAAGGATTTTCCCCTTTAGGACCAGAGCACTTTTTGCAAATTCGGTACTGCGTCGTTTTAACTGACAATTGCGCGGTTGTGCGACGTTGTACCCAAACAAAAATTTTTCCCACAAATAGAGCTTTCTTTTGGTGGTATTTGATCATCTCTGCGTCATTTCTTATCGCCGCTATAAACAAAAAAAGAGCGACAATTTTGCAAAAAAAAAAAACTTTTTCTTACTTTTTGCTAAAATACAAATCCAAAAAATATATAAAAAAAAACATTTTTTTTATCGGTTTCAGCCGATTTATATTCTTCCTCATATTTTAGGTAAAAAAACCCCGCAATCGGTGTTTATTGATTGGTTTGCGCAGAAGTTGCCGCGTTTACGGATGATGAGAATTAATTTCTGGGGTTTTTATTTATTTATTTATTTTTTACTAGTAATGGCGGCGATCTGCGATGTTTAGCGGTACTGCGATATTGCGGCGGACATGTCGGACCATTTTGACACTTTTTTGGGACCAATGACATTTATACAGCGATCAGAAATTTAAATGTCCACTGATTATTGTATAAATGTCATTGACAGTGAAGGGGTTAACCTGCAGGGGTAGTGAAGGGGTTAACTGTGTTCCCTAGACGGTGAGGGGGCTGGGCTGTTTTAGGCATAAGAGATCTAACTGATCCCAGTGACAGGGATCAGTAGATCTCCTAGGTCCCCACTGACAGAGCGGGGAACCGCCGTGTTTACATCAGTCCTCCTCCGGAGTGGCGCGCCCCCTAGCGGCCACTCTGCAAATCGCTGTTTATTTACGGCGATTTGCGGGACACGTTCACATTGCCGCAGTAAATATACTGTAGGCGGTGTGGAAGTGGATATGCAAATCTTTTACCAATAAACCTGCCAAGCCGCCAGATTTTTAAGAAATTTGCCTGCACGCTATTTTCCTCCGGAAAGTTGATCCCCACGAGCTAATCTTCCACAATAAATACATATATATATATACACACATACACAGTATATGGACCTGGCTAATAGGGTGACCTCCATATTGATATTTAATTACAAACTTTACTTTACACAGAATCAAACTTATCCTTTTATTTTACCATGTATTGATAAATGTTAAAGGGAGAGATACCGCGCTAATGTTTAAGCTAGAAAAGCTGCAACCCAAAGTACACAACAAGTACACAGCAAATATAAAACGAGAGGGGCTGCTCTAACAATAGATAAACAGATGAATAAATTGGATGAAAATAGTCTTTCAAAGTCCTTATAATGCTAGAGTGATGTAGATAATTATTAACAATGGCCAAATGGTCCAAACCAACACTCGATGCCTCACTCCAAGGAGGTGCGTTAAATAAACATTTACCGTAAGTTGAATTAATAAGAACAGTCTATCAAAAGTCCTTACAGTATAATGCTAAACGTGGTTAACAGTTGTTCACACTGGCCAAACAGCCAAAAAACAACACCCAGTGCTCCACTCCAAATAGATGTGTTTTGTGTCCACCACCAATATAGTAACCTGCTTACCAGAGGCAAGCGCAAGAGGCGCTAGTGGCTTCTAGCCCAGCTCAGGCCCCTAATCAGGGTGTAGCTTGTCTCCAAACGTCAAAGGCCACCAGGGGTTAAGGCAGGGGGGGGCTGGCAGCCGTAGGCCTGGGGGGCAAGTCCAGTCAAGTGGCCCATTGAACCACCGAATCAGCTCACCATCCATGCCCACCCAATAGGCCTAGCAGGATCCATGGTAGGGCTGGCCCTGGGCGCCCCCCCTTTGCCTGCAGTTAGTTGGTGGCTGCGCCCCTGGGCCCTATTTCTTTCCTCCACAAGAAAAAAAAGTGTGAGTGGGCAGCAGCCATCAGCCATTTTAAATGTAAGTTAGGGTGGCCTGGGGGGCAATTGCCACCCTACCCCCTGGGCAAGCCCTCCCCTGGGTTAAGGTCACTTGCATCATGGAGGGAAGTCACCAGACGTTCAAAAGGCATCCATATAAAAAGAGCTCACAATAGTGTAATACTGATAGTAAGCGTTTATTAATAAAAATGATTGGTACATGTATTGCACATAAGAAGAACACATTCACATATGTAAAAGATTTTCAATTCCCTTTAGAACACCGCTGTAACCAAGGCCAGTTTCGTTCCTGTGTAATCAACTTTGCAGATTGCTGAACACAGTCTGGTCTGGCGGACTGTAGCTTTGGCCTTGTTGGGGCTCTCTTTCAGTCATCTGTTCTTTGCATTGGAGAAGTGCTGACTCTGCATTCTATTGCATTTTTGACACAGCGGCCAGCCTGGGGGCGTAGAGAAATCATTTCGTAAAGCATTATGTTGCCTATGTAAAAGTTTATTCTTTTTGGAAAGTAATCATATACAATTTATGGTCATTTTTTTTAACAATGAAATGTTTTCTTTAAAGCAGTATTAAAGCAAAAAGCAAACATTTATTATATTGCAGCTTACCAATTCTTCGATGTGATGGCTGCATTCATTTTCCTTTTTTAGGCTTTTTTTTTCTTCTATTTGAATTTGGTGATTCAGCCAGCAAGTCTGTTGTTATGCTTTCTTCCAGATGTATGAGATTACAGGGATGGAACAAACCATTTAACACTGGTAGGGGTGCTTACAATGACCAATTTGTATTTATTTATTTAAAACCTGTATCCCAAAAGGAAAAAAACACATTTGCTGTACTTGCTTATGAAGTATTAGCTGGAATTTGGCTTCAATTTGTTAGTGTATCTAAATCTGCTAGTATATCTAACACCCCCAATGTCCAGACTGATGTCCAAATGTGCCCCCATGCTCCTTCAATGAGAGTAGAGGGACTCTAATACAGGTGGCGTGTTACTTGCCAGGGGAAAACAGAGGGAAAAATGAGAAAAGAAAAAAAAGAACAAATGCATATCTAAGGTTTGGTAAGCTGCAACATATTATATTTTTGGTTTTGGGTTTAATACTGCTTTAATAACACATTAAAAAAATCCCTAGTCTTGGAAAACATATTTTTTATCAGTTGTATTCAATTATTTAACTTTGTAAGTTTCTAAACAACTTTATTTGTACTCGGAGTCTAAAGTGATGCTGATGGTGAATGTAAGCATGCGTGAACAATGACCTGTGATGTGCCCTGGTCACAAGCTCAGTATGCCTAAAGGGGGCAAAAATTACACAATTAGGATACAAGAAAAAAAACTTTATTTTGACAATAGTCCACATTCAATCCACCAACCGGGCGAAGGCCCGAGACATTTCTGCATGAGGCTCAGGAATATACTTGGTATAACAAGAAGACTTCCATCTGCCCGATTTTCTGATGATGTTCACAGGCACTCCCTGATGGGATGCCGCTGAGGCTGCTTCAATCCTGAAGGAATGATCCGTGTAATGTTTTGGATTCACACCTAACACGGACAGCAAGATGCAGAATTGTTTGACAAATTGAGCCGTTGTGAGCGGAGCTCTAGGAAAGGGTAGCAAGGGGCCCTCCCTGGGTTCCCCATCTAGCTGATCCACGAGGGCATCCAAGACCTTGACCGGACACCAGGAGGTACTTGTCTTGAAATATCCGATAACAGTACCGGCTCCTAACTGCTGTGTCTTACACACCTCCAAATGTAGCTGAAAGTGATCTCTGATGTCTTGTAAGCTGTTTGATGGTCAGACGGGACTGAGAACCTGAACGCGAGAACTCGCTTGGCCTCAAGAACCCATAAAAAGCTAAATAAATGGCTGCTTTAAGGACTATACTGGGTTTCTGTCCAAATGGAGCATTAGAAAGAATGTCTGACATGCCTCGGAACAATGGCCCCGTGATGGGAAGCCTACTGACAGGCACTGGCGGGCTACTCTTCTGAATCCCCTTTAAAATGGCCCTGATGGGATGTGCAGAGAACAAGGAAGGCCTGTCCGGATATTGTAAGGTCACGAAATGCTGAACACCAGCTAGAAATGTCTTGATGGTAGCATCAGTTTTAACTGTAAATGGCAAAAAGTAACAATGGTACTGGACGTTGTACCATTCTGACTTCAGATACTGGGAAGAAAAGGACTGAAAAACCTCCCAGGCTGTGTTGTACGCAACAATCAATCAACCTCCTGGTGCCGGCCTGTAATGTGACTAATCCATCCTCAGCAGTGAGTATGCCGGGTATGGGGTAGTACAACCGTCTGCCTCTGGAACCTGCTGAAAAAAACAATGCATGATTAAATCGGGACAAAGCGTCTGCCGCAATGTTCTCTGTGCCTTGAATGAAGACGCAGTTAATATGAAACTTCCAGTGCAGGGAGAACCAAATCAGTCTATGGAGAAAGGACATTAACACCAAAGAGCTGGACCTTCCCTTGTTGATGACTTCTACTGCCGCCTGATTATCTGAGAAAAATACCACTGTGTTCCCGAACCACAAGTGACCCCATGCCTGAGCAGCAGCGACTATAGGGTAGATTTAGAATAACAAGGACAATCTGTCAAAACCTGGAAATGACCTGACTTCTTCAGGCCACGGGCCTGTTAGCCAATGTGTGCCGAAGATGGCCGCATAACCCTTAGTGACTGCCGCACCAGACACCACCCTAGGGGATGACTCCGATGCTGCTGGAATGAACATTGATACTTCATTCCAATGCTAAAGGAAATCGTCCCACATGCTTAGATCTGCCAAAGCAGCAGCATTCAGCTTGACGTGGGAATGAGAATCCAAAGTCAAGGGTAAGAGTGCCAGCAGCCTGGAAATGAATGACCTGCCTTGAGGACCTGCGAGACCGTGAACGAATGGATCCATTCCCTGATCCTCTACAATTTATCTAACGGTAAACTGGCCTGCATCAGCTGGGTGTCAAGCTTGATACCCAGAAAAATGAACGCCTTGTTTGGCCCCTCAATTTTTCCTCTCCGCTAGAGGAACGTTGAGAGCCGAGAAAAGCGAGGCCAACTTCTGCAAGTCAGCGGGGGTTTGCCTGGCACTTTCTATCAACAGAAAATCATCCAAGTAATGAATGACCTCCTGACAACCCTCTCTGTGAGAATCCAGTTAAGTGCCTGGGCAAAAGTGTCAAGGGCTGCTTTTGGAATCAAACGTGAGCTTGGTTGCGAAATAGTACATCCCCCGCCAATTGATCCCATGCCACTGCCATAGGGAAGGCTGAATAGGCAGCAATTTGAAAGCATCGGATATATCTGCTTTGGAAAGCCAAGCCCCCTCCCCCGATCTTATGATGCATTGAACCGCCTGATCCACCGAAGCATACTCAAGCGAAAATTCCTCAGATGGAATCAATGAATTAAGGCTGGGAACCTTGGAGGTATGAGGCGCTGACAAGTCATAGATTAATCGAAGTTTATTAGAACATTTTCCTCCTACAACACCAATAGGACTGACTCTCCAGCTATCGAACGGTGGTACTGTAAAAGGACCAATGACAAACCCCTTGTCTACTTATGAATGCAGCTTCCATTTCGATAGTTGCCGACAGCAAGTTACGGCACTCAAACATGTTCTGGGGAAGGGCAATAAGCCCAGTGTGAAAACCTGAATAAAAACCCTTGATCAGAAAATCCCTGATCGCGGGAGAGACCCTTTAGGGAACAAGAAGACTTGGGGGAGCCCTAAAACAATCTGAACATACGTGCAGCAGCCGACATTGGTTGTAGTTGCATGACCCTTGATTGTAATCAAATCAAATCAGGTGGCCCAGCTTGTCACAGGGGTGGAGCTACCTGCTGCAGTGAATCCACTTGGTCCTGGCCTAGTGACACCGGGTACCGCAGCTGGTTCCACATTGGGGCACCAGAATGTGGTGTGCGATGAGGACAGGCAAGTCGCACAGACTGGAGCCATTAACCCTGCAAAATCTCTGCAGAATAACTCAGTGTCCAGATTTCCCCAATAGATAGTGACTTGATGTTGAGCGAAAATAGCCGCTGCCTTGGCTAAAAAGGACCGATGATAGTTGTAAAATGCCGACCCACCATATTTGTGACCTAGCTCAACTCCTGCGTACATGTAAAGATCCAACTCCTCCCTCCTCAGCGGCTGCACGGAACAAATTATGTACTGAAGGCCAGCACAAACTCAGGAATGGACAGCTTGCAGCTGAATCTGTGATTCCCGGCCTTCACCACCACAGAAACATCCCCACAGGCATAGGACTTATCTGCCACATCGTGGGCTGCAATCAGAAGGGATGCTAAGTTTACATCCTTTCCCTCCAAGATGTCCCTCCTTAAATTAGCAGGAATGAAATGTGCTGGAGTAACTGTAGGTGCACTAGCGCTATTACCTGCCGTTGTCGGAACTGCATTCAGTACCACAGGGGTACTTTCATAGGAATTCCCGGAAGAATCGGCACCTCGGGAGCAGGACTTGCCCAATTCTCCAATGCTTCCACCCTAGACCTCAACTCATGCCAGATGAAACCAGAGAATCCAACATGGCATGAATCTGTGACAAGGACGAGGCGACTGAACGCAGCATCACTTGCTCAGCGTCGGACACGGAAGCAGTGGGAAATAGTAATCTAAAAAGTTCTGACTTGCGTGCTGACGCTGGATATGAAATGCCTCTCTGCTGTAATTCTGCCATCAGCTTCGGAATGGTCCAAGCTCTTAGTGAAGGCGACCCCCCCATGTACGGAGCTCCTAGCTGGAGAAGGAGGAACAGATGGGAACTCTCCAATGTCCTCCGCCTGTGACATGATCTACGTGAGCAAGCAGAACATAGATGAACATGTCTCCTATGATAAGAAATGACAACCACCAGCTAGGTGACTGACCTTAAACCCTGACACAACCGTGACATATATGATAACAATGAACAGCTAGGTCAAGTCACCTGGGCATCTGCAGGTACTTAAAAAACGCTCACTCAGACCTCCGAGCACCTGAATAACGTGACAGGCACCTGTAAGCAAGTAGTGAAATGATATCACATATGACGTATGAGCAATGGATGAGCAGGCTTGCCACCGAACAAGCCAATTAAAAACAAACAACTTAATCCATTTAACCTGTAGACATGATAGGTGATGAAAGACCTTGGTGAGATGCCAACCCTGACTGCTGCCCTAGCCTTGTGTGTGTGAGTGACGAGTGAAATGACATCCGAACGTACTGACCTGAGCCAATGATGATCCAGAAAGGCAACCCTCAGCGTCCTATGCAGAAACTAAGGAGAAGGAACAAAACAACATGCTAACCTAACTACCCTGAGCAACCCAAAAGAGAACCTGCCCCCCTCTTCCAGAACTCACCAACCTGCTCCTGACTGCCGGCGAACAGAACAACCTTCTTGAACTTGGCTGATGACCAGAACTGAGAAGAAAGGATAAGAAAGAAGCTACAACCCGATACCTAGCCCAAAAACTGCGACCAACCCCCTGAATCCTGCCTCCCCACTGACGTTGAACTTGTATGAACGTGTCAACAGAAATTATGTGCTGTTGCCTTTCTCCGTGGCCCCAATGTGGGCGAAGGGACAGCCATGGACAATGGAACGGAAATGCTACCCTTTGCCACTTGACAGCTGTGACATGCCCCCCAATAGACAACGTGAAACATGAATACATTTTTTTTTCACAACCCCAGGCCAGTGCTGACCTTGAACGAACATGACCACTGAAATAAAATGCTGTTGCCCTCCTCCGTGGCCACGATGTGGACAGAGGGACAGTCATGGACAATTGAAACAGAAATGTCATCCTCAGCAACTCAGCTACAACATGCCCCCCCTCCAATGAAACGTAGACATGAATACATTTCCCCCCTCTTTTTTTTTTGAAACGTCTGTGGAGTGCTCTCCCCAAGACCCTGATAACACTGGTTGGAGGACATGTAACTGCCGACCAGAAACAAGCCAAGCATGTGCTGAATGTGAAAAGACCTCTGCATGAACCTGCCATGGGGTATGCATGGCACCTGAATGGTCCACCTGTCCCTGCAGGGAGCTGCCCCCTCCCCCAGCCACTGAAAGTCATGTCTGTGGCAGCCATGGACCTGATGGACACCCTGGAAGGGGAGACCCACAGCCCCAGCAGTGACTGTGGTGGACCCTATGCCTGTGCTGCAACAAATGCAGCCTGCCTGAGCTGCCTGCGTGCCCAGGGAAGCCGTGACCTCCATATTTCACCCCTAGCCTGTGGCAGGTGCCATCATGACAGGTCATGTCTGCAATCCCCCCACCCCACCCACACTACAGCTGCCCAGCGCCTCCACCCCTGGTTGCCCACACCTGTATGCGTGGATGGTAGAGCCGCCCCATACAGACCGATCCACGTCGCCAAAATCCCCCGCCCATAGGACCGATCCACAGTGCCGACGTCACAAATCCAGAACCGGAAATGACGCGCTGTAACCGGAAACGCCCTTTCCGGAAAACAATGAGATGACGCTGAGAATCCTGTAGGAGGAGGCTGGCTTAAATATGGCCAGACTCCTCCAACAAACTCAGGCTGACCCGCGGTCAGCCCTCCTATTTAAAATTTTTAATAGTTTGTATAAACTCTTTTATTTTACAAATAAGCATTTATTCCATGATGCATTCCAGAGGGCTGTCATCTCATGTCTTTGGGTACAATTAGTTGAAAATGTGGGGGGGGGGGGTGGTGGGTTGCTTTAATGCTGCTGTAGTGACTGTATTTAGAAATATATAGAAAACAAGAATTTGGCCCTTTCTTTCTGACTGTGTCTGTCACACGCATTCTTTCAGAACAACCAACTCGGCAGCACAAGTAAAATGACTCAATGAACCGCTGTTGCTTTCTGGGGAGTGTTGCAATTGTGCCCACATAGCTTGCTATTAGTTTGACTTTCTTGCAACCTATTCCAGCCAGATTCAGCAGGCTGTTTACAGTGCTTCTGAGCAGGACAGCAGCCTCGTATCACATGACTCTATAGTGTACAACTTCTTTCTCTGGCAACCAGTAAGTTTTAAACTTGAGAACATTTGGCTTGGCTTAGACATTTACTGTTTTCTCCTCAACTTTTTAGAAGCTTGATTTTTCTCAAAGTCGAAATCTTTGCAGAATTTTGTTTATATTCCTCCAGATGTGGAAGAGCTGTGGATTGGGCTCAATGACATCAAGCATCAGATGAGTTTTGAATGGTCAGATGGGAGTGCAGTTACCTTTACGTCTTGGCATCCTTTTGAACCCAACAACTTTAGGGACAGCATGGAGGATTGTGTGACTATCTGGGGACCGGTGAGTCATAAGCTATCAGCTTTTATCTGTGATCAACTTTTCTTAACCTTTGTACCGCAGAGAAAAAATTGAAAATTTTCAGCTCTCAGGGACCCCCTGGTAACATCAGGGTGTCATTTGGAAAATGTCCTTTACATTGGTCTTGGCAAAATTCCCATTACAAGGTGGCCAGTATTACACCCTTGCAGTCATGCCGCTGGCTTTGCAAAGTAGCATTGGACCAGGAACTATGCAGCACCAACAGATGGGAAGTCACAGCTTGAGGAACCCCTGGACAACCCTTGATGAGCCCTAGGGTTCTATAGAACTCTGGTTGAGAATGCCTGGTTTAGACAATCCACAATCATTTCTAATTCTGTGATAAGGGTTACAACAGTAGGAGCTCACTGTCAATCAAACTGACAGCAAGTTTTATAAAAGCTTCTCTCATGCATGCATGCTTTTAGGCCCCAAGTTCTCAAAGGATCCGAATACCTAAAAAGTGATATGGCTTGTAAAGTGGTACCACACTTCATCTGAGCACCACAAACCAAAAATGCTATTTAATTAATTTGTAATATTCAAAGCAAACTCCTCATCCATCCGTGTCTCAATGCCTTATTTTGTTGAGAAATCACTTTAAAAAAACACCCCCTAGCATTTCTGGCGTCGGCCATTTTGAGTAAGGGCAGATGATTCATGTAGCATTTACTTCCTGGAATCCATGTTCCCTTATCTCAGGCAAGTTACATAGTTACATAGTTAGTCAGGTTGATTCGTTTGGTTGCCCTTCTCTGCACTCTCCCCAGTTCCCCGATATCCTTTTTAAGAACTGGTGCCCAAAACTGAACTGCATATTCCAGATGAGGTCTCACTAATGATTTGTACAGGGGCAAAATGATGTCTCTATCTCTGGAGTCCATGCCTCTCTTAATGCAAGAAAGGATTGTGCTTGCTTTGGAAACTGCAGCTTGGCATTGCATGCCATTATTAAGCTTATGATCTACCAAAACCCCCAGATCCTTCTCCACTATGGATTCCCCCAGTTGTACTGCCCATAGTATGTATGATGCATGCATATTCTTAGCCCCCAAATGCATAACTTTACATTTAGCAATATTAAACCTAATTTGCGACATAATCGCCCAATTAGACAGTGCATTGAGGTCTGCTTGTAAGTTGGAGACATCCTGTAAGGATGTTATTTCATTGCATAGCTTGGTGTCATCTGCAAACACTGAAATGGTACTTTTAATCTCAGATCCTATATCATTTATAAATGTATTGAAAAGTAAGGTTCCCAACACTGAACCTTGGGGTACACCACTGATAACCTTAGACCATTCAGAGTAAGAATCATTAACCACTACTGTGAATTTGGTCTTTTAGCCAGTTTTCTATCCATTTACAAACTGATCTTAACAAGCCTGTAGACTTTACCTTACACATTAACCGTAAGTAAGCATGAGAGGGTGTGTTTAGCTGAGAAAGCCCCCTCTCCCCTACTAAAGATTGCTGAGATGTATGTATTACCAGGAAGTAACTGAAGAAATTACAAAAAAAAGTTTAAAACAAGCACATATGGTATACTTTCCTAATTCCTATCCATTTACTAATGCTAACAGCATAAGGATTACAAATAGTCAATGTTGATTGAGAGAGTGAAGTTCTGCTTTAGAAGTTCCTGGCTTTTAATATGTCGTTGGTACTCCAATAGTAAGGCCTCTCTCAGTGGCAGCTAGTTCTCACTATTTTTGGGATTGCGGCACAACCAACACTCCCCCCCCCCGTGGGAAATGGACGGTGAGTCATCTACCAGCCACCACCGACCCGTGCGGGAGACACAGGCGGCAATCACCTCCCCACCCCCCACAGGCGGTGGCGATCACCCCCTCCCCCTGTGGGAGACACAGGCAGCAGTGATCACTACCGCCCCCCCGCGGGAGACACAGACTGCGGAGATCACCCCCACCCCCTCCCCCACGGGAGACACAGGAGGTGGC
>BLSH010043957.1:228073-268988 GCA_018402905.1 Glandirana rugosa
CATGTAACAGGACCAAGGTAATTATCCTTCAATTTACTTCTATGTCAGAGAGTGTTTTCACTCATGTGGGGAGTGTAAAAACATTTATAAAATAAGATAGAAAAGTACACTGTTGTGACTTCTTTACTGTGAAACGATGTTACCCCCCGAGACCTTGTAACCCTAACAAGTCACATGACACCGGGGAGGGAGAATGGCTAATTGGGCCCAATTTGGACATTTTCACGTAGGGGTGTACTCACTTTTGTTGCCAGAGGTTTAGACATTAATGGCTGTGTGTTGAGTTATTTTGAGGGGACAGCAAATTTACACTGTTATACAAGCTGTACACCCTACTTTACATTGTAGCAAAGTGTCATTTCTTCAGTGTTGTCACATGAAAAGATAGAATAAAATATTTACAAAAATGTGAGGGGTGTACTCACTTTTGTGAGAGACTGTATCTTCATTTAACTTCCTATTAATGGAACCAGGACAATGTACCTAGTAGGGGCTGATCTGTGACAGACATACGTGAACACAGCCAAGAACCGCGAAGGCATTGGGATTTGCATGACTGCAAACTCGACTCCAAGCCAGTATCGCAGTCTAAGAAGCAGATGCTGATCCAAGATAATGCCTACACAAAATTGTAATGTCCTGATGAGAAAAGCAGTTGAAGGCATTGTCAGGGGGAGTACTCTGGCCTCCATGAGAGATAATAAATACTTGTAAGAGTTACTTATATGACTTAGGATGCATGCTTCTAACATGAGAAACTATATCTAACGCTAGGCCCACTTGAAACTTTTGCATATTCATTGGTGAATTTTGCTAGATGTATCTATTGAATTCAGTCCATTGACTTTTTCTCAATTGTCTCACTATGCTCTCTTTCAGGAAACACTGAGTGGATCAGATTTGAGAATGCAGAGTATAAATTTTTTGAGCATCGATCCACATGGCAACAGGCTCAGAGAATCTGCACTTGGTTTGGGGCTGAGCTGACGTCTGTTCATAGTCCAGCAGAGCTGGACTTTCTTGTGCAGAACCTGCAGAAGGTACAAAATAACTCTAAATGTGATCATCGTATCACAAGAGCAAAACACATTTGTTTCCCTGGTTTCAGACTTGTTCAGCTATAACTTCCTATGTTTTAATGTTTTTATTAATGTATAATTGCAGCAAAAACTATTTGCTGCTTGCATATGCTGTCACGCTTGACCTTTGTCAATGGAGACAAAAGTGACAAAAGTGTCTAGAAATCTAAAATGTTACAGTTGTCCCCAGAATGTCAGATGAGGGACCCTTGCTTTGATGACAACTGTCAAAACTGAAATTTCCCTTCACTTTATGGAGTTTTCCTTTCATTTCCTATTGAGATTGAAATGGAAAAATAGACAGTAAAATAGACAGTGAATGTTCTCACTTTGAAAATGTATCAATTTTTTTTTTACTGGAGTCTTATTTTAAAGCATTATTCAACTCAAAAGTAAATGTTTATTATATTGCAGCTTACCATTTCTTAGATATAATGGCTGCATTCGGTTTATTTAGGCTCTCTTTCTTTTATTTTCGCCTGGTTATCAGGTGCCATTTTGAAAGAATCTTTGGGGAGGGTGGTTTTGTAACAATTCTGTAACGATTCTCAATAAGAAGCCTTGAACTTAGTATTGCTGCTCTGTATGGCTCTGCTCAATGTACATGTAGCACCCTCCTGGAATAGGTTGCTAGAGAGGTTCAGGTAAATTTAGCCTTGTTGGCTCTAGTTCTCCTTGTATTCTAGTAGATTCTATAATGTAATGGGCTGGAAGAGGTAGACCCTGAGCTTGAATATTTATGGGTTTTTAGGCAATCCCTGGGGAGGTGTGCCCAGAAGTCGCAGAGAAAACCCATAAATAGTTTGAGGTCTGGGGCAGGAGGGGGAAGATCCCGGCCTTAAGGGCTGCTGCCCTTTGGGCATGTTAGCCGAAGCCTGTTGCAGAGGATTCACTAAGATCTCAGCTCAGTGGGAGCTGGGGGGAGTATTTTCCTGGAAGCAGTTTAGATCCAAGTATAAGGGATGCATTGAAGATCCGGCCTGGAGCTTTATGGTACAGTGTCTATCCCGTGTTGGACAGGAGGTATCCAAGTATCTGGAGACACAGTGAGTAGAGGCTTGGAAGTGGGATCCTAGTGACTGTCTGCTGTTTAACCCCTTGTGTGACTGTGTCAATGTTTCTAAAGTGGGATCTGCCCTGCTGGGAGTCCTAGAAGTGGTTGTGTTTCTAGACTTTGCAAAGAGGGGAGGTGGTCCTGAAGAGAAAAGTCAGAATAGAGAGTGTCCTCCAAATAATTTGTGCACTAAATTCTGGAGAATCCCAAAGTTTTTCTGTACCCTATCCATGTTTAACCAGGAATAAAGCATAAAAAGACATCCATTGGCTGGTAATTGTGCGAGAGAGAATGTTCAAGTGTTGTGTGCCTGGCTGCCTGGGGACCCGGTCAGGAAGAGAACTTGGGACAAAGTAGGGGACCTGTTAGGGGTCTGCGCTACAAACAGAATGTTTAAAATTTTCAATAAAATGTATTGAAAAGAAAGGCATCTGGAAATTCGTGAGGGCCAAATGGAGGTTTACATGTTATTTTTGAAAACTATTTTCATTTGTTAGCATGAGCCCAAAGATCTGAAATTTGGCAGAAGACATCTCCTTTCCCAGAATGCCAGGACTTCCATTTTCATTGGCTGTTTTGTTGTGTTTTCTGTTTTGTAACTGCTGCCTATAAACTTGGGAAGGCAGTAATCATTGCAGGCACAACCCAACTGCCTAAGGGCAAGTCCTTTGTGAAGCACTACAGAGTTCTCCAGACATTTTTGAGGTTTACTAGGAGGTGGAACACTTTATTTTATATTTCTTTTCTTATCATGTATATCTAATGCTGTGTTTTAATCCCCTGCAAGTCTCTCCGGGTGCAAGAGCAGCACTGGTGGATCGGACTTCATACATATGAAAATGATGGGAGATTTAGGTGAGTGAGTTGTTTGTTTAATTATAAAAGATTGTAGCAAGTTGGCATTTACCTCTAAAATAAAATGATGCATATCTGTAATGTTATAGTGTCTGATTTGGTTTAAAGTGCATCTATGGTCAAAATTAAAAAGAAACTCATATTCTATGCTGCATTATTCGCTTATTTCAAGCCGACTCCTATTACTCTGAACAACCTTGAAGTTTGTAAACTTACTTTGTGCAGATCCCCACACTTTTACTTCCTTGAATTTTGCAACACGTATTCACGATGACCTGTTAGTAGGCACTGATGTATCACAGAATTCACAGAGTCTGCCTACTGAATTATAGAGGTGCTGAGAGGAGTCACAGGAGATAGAGTAGGTACAGGAACCACTGCT
Organism: Glandirana rugosa; assembly: GCA_018402905.1. Classification (NCBI taxonomy): domain Eukaryota; kingdom Metazoa; phylum Chordata; class Amphibia; order Anura; family Ranidae; genus Glandirana; species Glandirana rugosa. The sequence goes on from BLSH010043957.1 coordinate 231,444, forward strand.
TGCAGGCAGCAAGATACCATGGGATATGTAGTCCTTAGACATTGAAGGTAAACAGCAGAGGAAAACCTACAAAGCATGCAGGGAATTCAGGAAAGTGTGGAAAGAGATGGCCAGCAGACAGGTAGAACTTACAACATGAAAGGAGATTTTTCAAGTAATCTTATATTGGATTGTTACATATAATTTTTGTTTGTATTCCTATTACTGTGCTGATGTTAAAAAATGAAAGCCTTTCGTTTTGGCTCCCCTTTTGGGGTATGTGTGGTCTGCTACGAGCCATAGGATTTAGCTTTTGCTATATTCCTGACGGCTTATTTTCATACAACTTATTTGTGTTTGCCCACCTGGATCCGCTCCTGCTTCTAACTTTTTTGAATAAACTGGAACTTGTTCATACTGGTTCGCTGGCTGAGTTTCCCTGCCCTCCTTCCATTGTTTATGATACTCTGCCAGCCTTTTTTCTTAACTGGCTGTGGTTAAGTACTAGCCTGTCTCCTGACTCGCGGCACATTCCTATGGCTTGACTGAGAGCTATAGGGCTTATTCTCTACTATTTCTTCCATTGAGAAGGTTCCAGAGTATTTGTTTTGACTGGATGTACTGTTTTTAAACACAATGACCACTCACCCCTGAGGAAGATTTCCACTAATAACATTGAAACGCGTTGGGTCTTTTTCTGCCTTCTCCCTGGCAGATCAGTGGTTCTTTTTTAATTTGTTATTGTGTTCCATTTGTATGCTTTTCAGCACTATTTGTTGTCTTGCTGTATGTCATGTATATACCTGTTTTTTACCCAATTTTGCTTTGTATTAAATAAAGATAAAGATATTTTTGTACATACATGTACTCTTTTTCTTGAGGAGTTGGTCTTCCCATTTAACGTCCCGAGGGGGTTTCTTTTCTTCTCTTTGTTTGGGATGAATTAGAGCAGAGACTGTAAGTCAGGCCTTCTCGTCCAACATCGGTGCCTGACCTCACAAATGCACTTCTGGAAGAATGGTCAAACATTCCCATAGACACTCCTAAACCTTGTGGACAGTCTTCCCAAAAGATATATTGAACCCTAAGGACTAAGACTGGGATGCCATTAAATTTCATATGTGCTGTGAGGGAGTAGCTCTAGTGGGGATCACCTTTCCTGGGAAAAAGGCAGTTGAGACAACAGTTTCTTACAATCTGGCTTGCAGCCAGGTTTATTGCAGCAAAGGTTGCAATTTAAATCAAACAAAACATCAAACAACAAAAAATCCTTGCCATCCAGGTCCTAACTAAACAATTCAGGATACCTCTCTAAGCGGCGTTGGGCTTCTCTCAAACACCCACAAAACAAAGTTAGTGCAAACCTTTCTTTTAGTCCCAAAGCACAAAGCTCTGTGTGTCCGCTCTCTAAGGCTGATCACTGTCAGAGTCCCAGGGCAGAGCAAACGTTGCTCTCTTCCTGAAGTGCAGCCTGCTTTGGATGCCTGTGTGCTTTACCACACAAGCTAACTCACCTGGTGCTTTACTGGCATCATGCTGAGCTACTAATACCTGTACTGTATAGAAGTGTCTGCCAATTTTACCTTTCTTTGAATACAATTTACTACCAAGACAGCTGCCTTGTATTACTGGGTATCTTTTCTGTCCATAGTGGGGCCTGAAAATAGTTTTTGTCTATATGATTGGCATAGCTAATTGGCCATTTGTTCTTTATGCACACAACCTCATATGGTATCAGAATGACTAGCTCCAGAAGAAGCCAGTATAGCTTGCGAAACATGTAGAGCCTTTTTTCCCTGTATATACTTCATATCTCAAGAGTGACCACCGCCACCAGGGTGTTCCAAACCTGGTGTCCAGGAACTAGGTGGTCATCTCTCTGGAGACATCAGGAATAGAAATCTATGTACTAGATAGGACTTATGTTTCTCACTTTGTATGTACATATTATTTTTATGGTAAAATCTTCTGTAATTAATAAAATGTGTATTTGTATCTATAATATAACCAGTGTCTGTCCTTCTATATATTTTTCTTGATTTACTTGCTCTATTCCTGGTTTATTTAAGCAACACCTAAGAGTGGACACCAGTGGACCACAACATCCGGTCCGGAACCAGCCCTGCCACGGTGGCTGGGAAAACCCAGGCCAGACTCCGCTCTAGTTCAATCCAAGTGAACGTATGTGTGGTGACACATGGCGTCCATCTATCACCTTGCCTCGCACACCACCACATATCCCCCCCCCCCCCTCTGCTCAAGCCCCTGGTGTTGAGCAACTGTCCCAACCATACAGTGGACCAGGGACAGGGCATCTGCATTGTTTTGGAGCTTTCCCACCCTATGCTTCACTGTGAACTTAAATGGCTGTAAAGCCAGGGACCACCTTTTCCCTCTTGTCACACATCCACTTCAGGGGGGCATGGTCGGTGACTAGCATGATCGGTCTTTCCAACAGATAATACTCCATGGTGTCTAAGGCCCATTTAATTGCTATGCACTGTTATTCGACAATGCATAATTTCTCTCATGCCTGTTCAGTTTTCTGCTTAGGTAGACAACCAGGTGCTCCTCACCATCTCTGATCTGGGAAAGTACAGCACCTACTTCCACATCAGAGGCGTCGTTGTGCACGACAAACTCCCTGGGTCACAAGGACCGGTTGTGCACAAAGGTCTTGCTTCAACCTCTGGAATGCCTTTTCGGCCTCAGGATTCCATTTCACCACGACTGACCACCCTCTACCTTTCGTCACATCTGTTAGAGGGACGGCAATGGTGGCAAAGTCGGGTATGAACCTCCTGTAGTAATCCCCAGGAAGGCATGCACTTGCTTTCTAGTTAGTGGTTGGGGCCATTTTTGGATTGCCTCAATTTTATTGGTCTGCGGCTTAACTAGTCCATAACCAATAAAGTGGCCAAGGTATTTGGCCTCCTCTAATCCTAAGGAACATTTCTTTGTGTTGGCCGTGAGTCCCTCTCTCCGAAGGGAATCAACTACAGCTTTTACCCAGGGCAAATGAAACTCCCAATCAGGGCTGTGGATGATAACATCATCCAAATAGGCTGCTGCATAGGGGTGATGTGGTCTTAGTGTTTTGTCCATCATTCTCTGGAATGATGCAGAGGCACCGTGTAAACCAAGTGGCATCCACTTGTACTGAAACAACCCTTCAGGGGTAGAACAGGCAGTCTTCTACTTTGCTGACTCTGTTAGGGGTATCTGCCAATAGCCCTTAGTTAGGTCTAGGGTTGTTATGTTTACCGGGCACCTCCCAACCGGTCTATAAGTTTGTCAATCCGAGGAGTCGGGTATGCATCAAAACTTGTACATGCTATTCAACTTTTTAAAGTAATTACAGAACCTGATAGCGCCATCGGGCTTTGGGACCAGCACTATGGGGCTCGACCAGTCACTGTGGGACTCCTCTATCACATCCAACTCTAACATGGTTTTGATTTCTTTCAGCACTGCCTTGCGCCAAGACTCAGGGATTCTATAGGGTTCACATTTATGCAAACACCTGGTTCCGTAATTATGTCATGCTGGATCACTGAGGTCAGTCTGGATAAAGGGGAGAAAAAGTCTCTATTTTTACTCAAAAACTCTTTAACGTCATTTTGTTGCACTACGGACAAGGACTCAGTTATGGGGATATCAGGTGTCACTGGTACTCTGTCCTTTTGAGGAGGGGACACGGTCAGTAAAGTCTCTCTGTCCTTCCATGGTTTTAAGAGATTAACATGATAAATTTGCTCCGGTTCCTTTTCCCTGGCTGGTAAACTTTGTAGTTTACCTCCCCTACTCTTTCCCTAAACTCAAAGGGACCCTACCACTTGGCCAAGAATTTACTTTTAACAGTGGGGACCAGTACCAGGACTCTGTCCCCGGGGTTGAAAGTTTGAGTCTTGGCACCCCGATTATAAACCCCTCTCTGGGCTTCCTGGGCTCGCTCCATATGTTCCCATACAAGGGGCAGGACAGCTGCGATTCGATCCTGCATCAAGGATATATGCTCTATGACGCTTCTATACGGGGTGGCCTCTACGTCCCACGTTTCTTTTGTGACATCTAACAGTAACCCTGCGATGTCTACCATACAAAAGTTAAAATGGGAAAAAAAACCCATAGACGCCTGCGGAACCTCTGGTATGACAAACATGAGATATGGCAGCAAAAAATCCCAATTTCTCCCATCTTTGTCAACCACCTTTTTCAGCATACTTTTGAGGGTTTTATTCAATCTCTCCATGAGGCCATCTGTTTGGGGGTGGTAGACAGAGGTACGGAGATGGGAGATTTTGTATAACTTGCACAGTTCCTTAGTAACTCTGGACACAAACGGGGTGCCCTGATATGTTGACACCCCTTTTGGGATCCCCACACGACTAAATATTTGGACCAATTCCTTGTCGATAGTATTAAGAGAGGTATTCCACAAGGGATGGCTTCAGAATAGCGTGTCGCATAGTTGAGGATTACCAGAATGTGCTCGTGGCCCCGGGCAGACTTTACTCCTGGGCCCACCAGATCCATGCCAATTCTCTCGAAAGGCACTTCAATTATGGGGAGTGGGACAAGCGGACTGCGAAAATGTGATGATGGTACAGACATTTGACACTCAGGGCATGATTCACAGTTGTCTCTGACATCTGCATACATCCCGGGCCAGAAGAATCTCTGGGTTATTCTCTCCCTGGTCTTCTCCATACCCAGATGTCCCCCCGTTATATGACCATGGGCCAAGTCTAGCACCATCCTGCGATAGGGGAACCACTAGCTGTTCAACCTCGTCCTCCGCGTGTTTTACCACCTGATACAACAAATTGTTTTTAAGAGCCATGTAGGGAAAAGACAACCCCAATTAGGATCCACAGGTTCCCCATCCATCATCTTAACGTTTTCTCTGGCTGTAATGAGGGTGACATCTCGTAATTGCTCTGTACAAAAATCCTCTCTCCTGACCTCTAAGTCAGGTCCCACGTTCTATCCATTCTCACTGTTAGAGTCAAAGATGTTCTCTTGTTCGTTAACCTCGAGCTGGGAGCTATCTTCCAGCTCCTCCGGCTCCCCAGCCATTACAGGAAAAGGAAGAGGGTCTCCTTCTTCCTCGGCCCTACCAACAGTCTCCCCTTCTATTTGACAAAAAGGGTCAGGTGAGAGTTCCCCTGCTTCCCCAGCAGGGGGAGCTCTATCCTCCAGACTTGGTGTGCCTTCCCATAACCTCCAAAAATGAGGGAAATCTCTCCCCACTAGGGCGTCATGAAGCAGTGAAGGTACCACCCCCACTATATGTGTCACACTGCCCCAAGGGGTGTCAATCCTAACCACTGCAGTCTGGTAGTCGCGAGTGTCCCCATGGATACAAATGACTCCGATAGTGCTAGGGTGTAACTTTGCAGGATTTGCACTTGCTTTTGACTAACGTCACAACACTACCAGAATCAAGCAGTGCAGTGACTGGCTTTCCTTCAACAGAAATCGGTTATAATGGATCAATACTGCGGTAATTGGACAAACCAGTGCATATGTGTGGTTGCAGCAGTCAATAGGATACCACCTAAAATCAATGACTAAGTTCGCTTTGCAAAAAAAATAATTTTTTTGTTATCACAGATTCTGGTACTCTCACTTTATGGACTTTATGCCTTTATATTAATTATCGATTTTTCACCCAAACACTTTTTGTCATGCACATAGCACTTTATTGTCATGCCACTTTGAGCATTTATGCCATGTTATTGAGTTTTATCACAAGAATATTTTTTCAGAAATTGTTTAATTTTTATTTCTGGTAGCGCAGTCTGTTTACAACAAGTCATCAACAGAAATCACACACATTTGCTTTTCCATGCGACCCTGACGTGATGCAGTACATGCGACCTGTTCAAAAAGAGATATACATCTTTTCATAAAATCATTATCATATTGCATTGGTTCATCATTTAGGGGACCAGTTTGCAGCAATATGACCCAATGCATGGTATTGGTAACACTGTATGTGGTCCTTTCAAGGGTCTCAAAGACCTTCCTGGCTTCTTTGGCCAGTCTCCAGGTCTAGAGTCCATAATCTCATTAGCCGTAAGAGCAATCTTATCAATCTTCCCCATGCCCTTGAACCCTGGAACAGTCTTACCAGATCCACTGGGCGATCTTTGCTTTCACCCCTAGATACCTTGGATTGGGGTGCATGCCTCCTGCTGGGCCTCATGCCGTTGGCAACTCTCCTCCCGCTGAGCTTCATGCTGTCCGCGACTCTCCTCTCGCTGAGCCTCAAGCTGTTGGCGACTCTCCTCCCGCTGAGCCTCGTGTTTTTGGTGACTCTTCTCCCGCTGAGCTGCAGCGGCCTGTGCAACCTGGAGGTTGGCTTCCCGCTGAGCCGCAGTGGCTTGTAGCAGGACCTTTAACATCTCCTCCATTTTTAGGAAACTCTCCGCCGAGTCCACCACATGTGAGGGATTGGCTCTAGTGGGGATCACCTTTCCTGGGAAAAAGGCAGTTGAGACAGCAGTTTCTTACAATCTGGCTTGCAGCCAGGTTTATTGGAGCACAGTTTGCATTTTAAAACAAACAAAACATAAAATAAATCCTTGCCATACGAGCTCTAACTGAACAATTCAGGATATTGCTCTAAGCGGTGTCAGGCTTCTCCCAAACACAAACAAAGTTAGTGCAAACCTTTCTTTTAGTCTGCTCTCAGAGTCCCAGGGCAGAGCGAACTTTGCTCTCTTCCAGGTTTATTTAAGCAACACCTGAGAGTGGATACCAGTCGACCACAAAATCCGGTCCGGAACCAGCCCTGCCACAGTGGCTGGGAAAACCCCGGCCGGACTCCACCTTAGTCCAATCCAAGTGAACGTATGCAAGGTGACACATAGCGTCCATCTGTCACCTTGCCTCGCATACCGTCACAACGCGTAAAGGCAGGTGTCCCAATAATTTTGGTAATATAGAAAATATCTACATTTCTAAATGCTTGCAATGGGTGAAATAAAAATGTGTGTTACATGGTATAAGGGTTATACTCAACAACTAAAAAATGGTAATGCTGCTTGGTTTTGGCCATTTTTGTATTAGTACTCCCAAGCAGATAGGAGATTTCAAACAGAAATTCCTGTTTATACAATTGCTTTTTTCTGTGTACATTCTGTTTTATATTATTTTTTAAAAATGTATGGTACATAAACATTTAATTCTACAATCGCTGAGGATATTAAGTTATGGGATTTCTATACATCCCCAGAGTAGATGCAGCCATTTTGCCTGTAAATTAGTTAGCTTATCCGTTCAGTATGTCATGGTATAGGAAAGGCTGTCAGCAGACATTGTATAATGAGAGGTAGATATAATCTGACAGATAAACTGAGTTCCCCTGAGTAAAAAGAAGTGGATTTAACGCAATGCAGAAGTGTATAAATCATTGTTTAGTTAGGTCTGGCAAAGGCTATGTATGTTCTGCGGTGCTGGCTGTTAGGTGAAATAAATTTAATACTGGTTTTAGTCATCTTTATTGTAAATTGCACTTTTTGCAGATGGTCAGACAAGACTGTACTCAATTTCGTAAACTGGGCTCCTGGACGGATAGGCCGCATTTCCAGAGAGAAAAAATGTGTGTATATGACAGCGGTTAGAGGTAAGTAGTACTTTGTGTTTGGGCTCAGAACACAACTGAACCATTTTTTAGCAAGGACACTTCTTTTGACTTTATGTCATATAATATCCCCGAGCCACTTAGATCAGTCAGAGATACGTGCAATTTAAGTTTATGGGCACCCCGGCACTATATTTTTAGTGGCCAGGAAATAGACAAAGTGGAAGGCTGCCACCATCAGATGAAGTTATAATTTTCCTGTTGGTGGAGGGTCATCTTAGTGTGTTTGGGGCGCTAGCATTTTTACTGAACTTGCCCTTTGAATATATATATATATATATATATATATATATATATATATATATATATATATACTCTAGTATAAGCTGTCCCGAATATGAGCCGAGGCACCTAATTTTACCACAAAAAACTGGGAAAAGTTATTGGCCTGAGTATAAGCCTAGGGTGGGAAATGCAGCAGCCAGAACACATGGACAGGGAGCCAGAACACAGGGATTGTAGCCAGAACACAGGGACTCAGCCATTACACAGGTATTGTAGCCAGAACACAGGGATTGTAGCCAGAAAACAGGGATTGTAGCCAGGACAGAGGGATTGCAGCCAGAACACAGGGATTGTAGCCAGGACACAGGGATTGTAGCCAGAACACAAGGATTGTAGCCAAGACAGAGGGATTGTAGCCATAACACAGGGACTGTAGCCAGGACACAGGGGTTGTAGCCAGAACACAAGGATTGTAGCCATAACACAGGGACTCAGCCATTACACAGAGATTGTAGCCAGAACACAGAAGAGATGAGTATGGTAGATTCACAATCTACAGAGCACGCTGCTTCTGAGAGCCACTCTGTGCATTAAACTGTGACCTAATTACATTGGAAGGCTGAGAATGCAGAGAGAGAGAGAACTGCAGATCTTCACTGAGATCAGGAGGTGGGCGGGACTGAACAGCTAACACCAGTGTTTCCCACCCACCTCCCGACATTAAGTTGAAAATCTGACACCTCTCTCAGCATTCTCCGCATTCCAATGTAATTAGGTTACAGTTTCATGCAGAGAGCGGCTCTTAGAAGCAGCGTGCTCTGTGTAATGTGAATCTACTCATCACCCACAGACACTGACTCGAGTATAAGCCAAGGGGGGTGTTTTTCAGCACAAAAAATGTGCTGAAAAACTTGGCTTATACTCAAGTATACAGCGGGGCAAAAAAGTATTTAGTCAGCCACCATTTGTGCAAGTTCTCCCACTTAAAAAGATGAGAGAGGCCTGTAATTTCCATCATAGGTACACTTCAACCATGAGAGACAGAATGAGAAAAAAAAATCCAGAAAATCACATTGTCTGATTTGTAAAGAATTTATTTGCAAATTATGGTGGAAAATAAGTATTTGGTCACCTACAAAAAAGCTAGATTTCTGAGTCTCACAGACCTGTAACTTCTTCTTTAAGAGGCTCCCCTGTCCTCCACTTGTTACCTGTATTAATGGCACCTGTTTGAACTCGTTATCAGTATAAAAGACACCTGTCCAAAACCTCAAACAGTCAGACTCCAAACCCCACTATGGCCAAGACCAAAGAGCTGTCAAAGGACACCAGAAACAAAATTGTAGACCTACACCAGGCTGGGAAGACTGAATCTGCAATAGGTAAGCAGCTTGGTGTGAAGAAATCAACTGTGGGAGCAATTATTAGAAAATGGAAGACATACAAGACCACTGATAATCTCCCTCAATCTGGGGCTCCATGCAAGATCTCACCCCGTGGGGTCAAAATGATCACAAGAATGGTGAGCAAAAATCCCAGAACCACACGGGGGGACGGGACCTAGTGAATGACCTGCAGAGAGCTGGGACCAAAGTAACAAAGGCTACCATCAGTAACACACTACACTGCCAGGGACTCAAATCCTGCAGTGCCAGACGTGTCGCTTAAGCCAGTACATGTCCGGGCCTGTCTGAAGTTTGCTAGAGAGCATTTGGATGATCCAGAAGAGAATTGGGAGAATGTCATATGGTCAGATGAAACCAAAATAGAACTTTTTGGTAAAAACTCAACTTGTCGTGTTTGAAAGAGAAAGAATGCTGAGTTGCATCCAAAGAACACCATACCTACTGTGAAGCATGGGGTTGGAAACATCATGCTTTGGGGCTGTTTTTCTGCAAAGGGACCAAGACGACTGATCCGTGTAAAGGAAAGAATGAATGGGGCCATGTGTCGTGAGATTTTGAGTGAAAACGTCCTTCCATCAGCAAGGGCATTGAAGATGAAACGTGGCTGGGTCTTTCAGCATGACAATGATCCCAAACACACCACCCGGGCAACGAAGGAGTGGCTTCGTAAGAAGCATTTCAAGGTCCTGGAGTGGCCTAGCCAGTCTCCAGATCTCAACCCAATAGAAAATCTTTGGAGGGAGTTGAAAATTCGTGTTGCCCAGCGACAGCCCCAAAACATCACTGCTCTAGAGGAGATCTGCATGGAGGAATGGGCCAAACTACCAGCAACAGTGTGTAAAAACCTTGTGGAGGATTACAGAAAACGTTTGACCTCTGTCATTGCCAACAAAGGGTATATAACAAAGTACTGTATTGAGATGAACTTTTGTTAGTGACCAAATACTTATTTTCCACCATGATTTGCAAATAAATTCTTTAAAAATCGGACAATGGGATTTTCTGGATTTTTTCTTTCTCATTCTGTCTCTCATAGTTGAAGTGTCCCTATGATGAAAATTACAGGCCTCTCTCACCTTTTTAGGTGGGAGAACTTGCACAATTGATTGCTGACTAAATATTCTTTTGTCCCACTGTATACGGTAGATTGCATTTAAAGCCAGTAATTTTAATGAAGCTGAAGGTTTTATACTGAAGCAGGTTTTGTTGTCTTTGGTTCCAAAATGAGTCACTTGGCCAAGTATTTGTTTTACTAAAGTTGTAAATTTGAGTATTGCTTAGATACATTGTGCTCTTTTTGTCTGCAGGAGAATGGGGTGATCAGAAATGCATCACTGCTCTGCCATATATATGTAAAAGGACCAACACTACAGTGCCACCACCCACCTTACCTCCTCTTTCTCCACCCAGTGTGGGTGGCTGCCCCAAGACTTGGCTACCTTTCATGAACAAGGTCAGAACACCAGTGTTCATTTTGATGTCAAATTTCAATTTAGCTTTAGTCTTTTGACAAAAATCCCATTTTAGTTTAAGTCGTATTTTAGTCACCTGAACTGTTTTAGTTTTAGTCATATTTTAGTCAACTAAAATCTTTAGCACATTTTAGTCGACTAAAACCCAATGGGTTTAGTTAAATTGTAATATATTATTTAAGCATTTCTCTACAATTGCCAAACACATTATATACTCCTGGAGTAAAAATTGAATAACATATTATTATTTATGGCATTAAGGTTTGATCATGCACTATAGGAACAGATTTAGCCGTTGTGATATATAACATCTTTATAAATAAAACCAAGTTGCATTAACAAACAAAAATATTGCTTTTAGACAAACTAAGGCCTCTTTCACACTGCCGCCATTTTGACGAGATTTTGGTGCGATTTCAGGGAATGCCTGTGTAAACTTGAGGTCTAAGGACCTCAACTCGCATCAAAGTCGGACCAAAGTAGTACAGGGACTACTTTGAAGTCGGTCCGACTTGAAGTCGCACAGATATGAATGGTTATCATTGGGAATCATGGGGTAGGACTTGTCACGCAACTCTGAGGTCCAAAGTCGCAGGAAAAGTCGCACAAGTATGAAAGGGACCTTAAGTGCAACTTTAAATGATAAAACCCCCCCAAAAACTGTACACTCTATTGGCTGTAATGCCCTTGCACATATTACTTGAATATATTACTAATATATCATTTTAAGAAAAAAATAAAAAGAAAAGTCCCTATACTTATTTTTATGCGGTACACAGTGTTAATTTTGATGTCAAATTTTAATTTAATTTTATTCATTTTGACTATAATGCCATTTTCGTTTTAGTCATATTTTAGTCATCTGAATTGTTTTAGTTTTAGGCTGGGTTCACACTAGTACGAATTGGATGTGGGTTTCCTTGCATCCAATTTGCATGTCAGGAGACTATGACCGGCTCTCAATGGAGCTGATTCACACAGCTCCGGGGCGGCTGCAGAGCGGTTTGCAGAAGAGTGCATCTTCTGGTCCATTTCAGGTCTGAATTCAGCCAAAAATTTGGGCCTCATTTTCCCTGAAACAGGGATGCACCGGACCCCTGCTGTGAGCCGCTCCGCACAACAGTGTGAACCCAGCCTCAGTGATATTTTAGTAGATTAAAATAATGGCAGTCATCCAAAATATTTTTGTTGACGAAATTAACACAGCAGAACACAGACGCGTACCTAAACATGTCATTTATGATGAATCTTTCTGTCCTGGCAAATTACTACAGCAGAATTTTAAACTAAAGCTGGCCTTACACCTGCAGAATTTAATTCAAAAGATGTCATTTTTGGAACGTTCTTTTTATTACCTAAGCGTTAAAGGGAACAATTCCCTTTAACTACTATACTGTATGTCACCAAGTGTGCCGAGTATGACCTTGTTGATTTTTATTTCCATGCAGTGTTTTGGAGTGAGAGCAGATGGTAAGGGCGAGAGTAGGACATGGCAACAAGCTCGAGAGTTTTGCAAAGTCCTAAATGGAGAGATCGCCACAATTGACAACTACTTAGAACAAGGTAAGTGCTACCATGAGCACTGATTGGGTTTCAACAATAATGTGTTGCTGGCAAGTAACATCCACAAGAGCTGTCTGTATAAACTACATGGCCATTTTGTAAAAGTTAAATTGGTCCCTTCCTGATATCTTATATGTAAAAACGAAAATGTTGTCCTGTTTAGCCTTTGAGGTAGCAAAATATCATTATTTATTTATTACAGGTACTTGTATAGCGCCATCAATTTGCACAGCACTTTACATTTATATTGTATATTCACATCAGTCCCTGCCTTCAAGGAGCTTACAGTCTAAGGTCCCTAACTCACATTCATGAATACACATACTAGAGCCAATTTTCCTACCAGCATGTCTTTGGAGTGCGGGAGGAAACCCGCACAGGCACATGAAGAACATGCAAGCTCCATGCAGGTAGTTCCGTGGTTGGGATTTTTTACCGATGAACCTAGTGCAGCTAGGCAGAAGTGCTAATCACTGTGCTGCCCCATATCATATTTTGTTATTTATCAAATTACTACCAGAGTCTTGAAAGCAAAAGCCACAATGGAAAAACAGGTAATAAAAGAAAGAGATAAGTCACTTTAAACTGGACAGAACTTCAAATATTACTTTTTAGTCTCAATAATACCTTTTAGTCTATTTTATGTCTTTCTACTTCCCTTTCTTCAGCTTTTATTACATCCATACTTCCCAACATCACCTCTGACCTCTGGATTGGTCTGAACAATAGACAGCAAAGATTCCAATGGGAAGAGGGTCAGCCTCTGGCATATGTGAACTGGGCACCAGGGGCACCATCCAGGGAGAGCTCTTCCAATGGCAAGATGGTGAGAAAATTTACATTAATCAGTGCTGGAACCTTTCTAGATAACATTATCTTTATAATAATTATATAGAACAGAAAATGACATTCTCAAAACCAAAAATATATATTTTGTATTATATCTATAGGTTAGTTGTGCTGCAATCTGGCATGGACCTCAACCACAGTTCACCGGGCGATGGGACGACAAACTATGTACAGAAAAGCATGGATACATCTGCCAGATCAGCAAAGGTGCGCTGTGAGTGTGTGACCTCATTTCTAGTCTAGATTGCGTATGTGACAAAACAAAGAAAATCTGAAAACGGAAGGACACCAAAACAGCCAATCAGAATTCATCTATTAAATCTGTTGTTTGCTAATAGCTATATCATGTTCGTACCATTACTGCTGTTAGCACAGCTTGTTGAAGTATTTCTTTGTGTTTATTTTGTTCTTATAAAATATTTTCTTTGCAGTGCCCTCTCTGAGCCCAGCATCGGAGCCTTTTCCATTTCCACCTAGCACCAATCTTCAGTACAGGAACAGCTCCTACCTCATTCTGCAAAAACCAATGACTTGGACTGAAGCTCGCCTGCTGTGCGAGACTCGCAATGCCACCTTAACAAGCATCCCAGACCCCTACCAGCAGGCGTATCTGACCCTTGCAGTAACCGGGCAGAAGACCCCTCTTTGGATTGGGCTGTCGAATGAAGAGGTGCCACACTTCGTGTTTTCTGTTTAAGTATTCAATGTGAAATAGTACTTTAAAAATATCAAGTCATTTTGATAACTGGTATGACTTAATGGGCCTAAGAAATATTCTTAGTGTCCTTTTCATTTTCATTCATATAGGAATATTTGCCTAAAACAGTGTTATTCAATACTTCGTAGGGTGGGCGAGCCTACTCTTGGTTAACAGACGATGGGACTTCATATATTAACTGGAGGGATGGAGAGCCACAACGCTTGAGTGGCTGTGTATACATGGATGCCCAGGGAACATGGAGCACAGCAAACTGTGATCATAAACTACCTGGAGCAATTTGCAACTACAACACTCGTAAGCAATTTCTTTATTAATTTTTCCATTTCTATTATATGTCTTCATAGTTGTTATACACTTTCTCAATGGATGTCTCCCAATTCCTGAAAACATGCTAGACTGACAGTACTGTGTATTTCTTTTCTAAATTGGGTGTAGATGTACGTTAAGTTTAGTAGTATGTTCCACATCACAATGTATACATGTTCTACTTTACTAGGTCATCCAGAGTTGTAGGAGCAGTCTTTATAATATCTCACAATTATGGCTTTCTGCTTACCTCACCATGTCCAATGGGCCAAATGAAAAAATAATTAACTGATTTCTCCACCCATGCAAACAAGGTCGATGGAGGATTTCCTCAAACTGGGATATTGTATTCTGACAGTGGGACTCACCGCCATTAGAATACACAGATCTGGGGCTGTAGTCACTGATCGATAGATGTTTTCCAGCATGTCCCTTGGAAAGAAGTTGATCAACTTCTGTCAAGGAGGGACAGCCACATGTTTATTGAAATTTGTCCAGTCTCTGCTGAACCAGATGAATTTCTATCAGCGTATGGTCAGCTTAAGCCCTGCCCCACTTTACGAATATATCTTTTAATGCAAACTTTGCCCATACTAGAAAATATAGCAGGCTATCTTAGGCAGGCTTTTCTCACCTTCCCCATGCTCCCTGTCTCCTTGATTCACTGTCAGAGGTCCTGAACACCCCTCTTCTGAAAGTCAAAGACTGGACCAGACTCTGCAAGCCTCTCTTTTCTCACAAGTGACAGCACCAGGGCCTAGCAATTGGCTGCTCAAGCACCCCAAGCTACATTATGGGGAGGTAGGAGGTCTCATATATTACTCCATAAAGGCAATCACTGGGTATTTCATGGGGCTATGGCAGTGAGTAAGGGCAAGGAAGGTGGGTAGAGCTAATCGACAAACATTCTCCAGCATGTCTCATCAACAGAAGTCAATCAAAGTAGGGTGACCACCCACTAATCAGAATTCAGGTGGTACTTGCTGAACCGGCCAAATTTCGATTAGTGTATGGCCAGCTTTAAACTACTGTATCTACTTGCAGAAAAAGGCTGTTCAGTGATATTTTACACACTAAAAGAAAATAAAACCTTATCAAAAATGTCTGATGTTGTTAGGGGAGGTGGCAACATAGATAGCAATTTAGTTCCGTGATTAACTATGGCAGCACCTCCCCGAACATGCAATCCATCTTAGCAGTGCTGAGATATAAAGGCTGAGACTTCAAACAAGCTTCAGCTCTCCTTTAGAAGTTAATGAGATGAGGGTAGTAAATCTCTGAACAGCCTCTCCTTAAGAGTAGGTGGAAAGAGCTTGACTCATTGAACCTCTATGAATTGAAATCCTTCTTAAAGTGGATGCAAACCTGGAAAAAAAATATAATTAGGACTTCTGCCTAGTAGAGTACGGGTTGGCATGTCATCTGTGCCCATTCTTGCCACAAAGTGTGAATCCAGCTCTGAGCAATCCTTTTATCTTTTTTCAGTTGGAAAAAACAGACACACAGAGAAATATGTGACTGTTTCTTCCCTCATGTTGTGACTGACAGCTCATTTCCTTATCTCATGCACAGAGAAGAAGAAGCTTCACACCCCCCTCCTTTCTTCTCCAGCTCTCCCAGGATTGGCTGCTCCACACCTCAGCATATTTGGGCATGCTGAAGTTATGTGGTGACTTTCATGAGTTGTGACAGGATGTTTCTCAAAACCCAGGAGTAGGAGAGTATGAGAGTGTAGAGGTGGGTGGGGAGACTTGTGACATCATGACTCCACCCACCAAACTCCAGCAAAGAGACCTACCCACTGATTCCAGAGTTTTGTGGGGCTGCTACTGCTGAAGGGGGTGACATTTGCAAGGTGGGGATACATGCAGGAGGCTTGCATGTATATATACAATAATACTGTGCCATTAGTTTATACTGGGTTGGTGGTGGGTTTACATCCACTTTAAGAGACAATCTGAATACAAAAAACTGCAAAGATTTGGTTAAAGTGTCTACAGACATTGGAGAAATGCTTGTAGGTCTGAAGGCATTTTCTAATTCCCCATGACCAGCACAGAAGACAAAATATGTTGTCTCGCGTTAGTCAGGAATCAATACGTAGGTAAGTAAGATAAGATGTTCTGTAATCACATCGCTGGTTCACCCGGATCAAGCGGGCTTCATACCTGGCCATCAAATTATTAATAACACCAGATTAATTTCAAATATAATTCAAGACACTAATATTCACCTGCACCCAACATGCCTGATTAGTCTAGACATCCACAAGGCCTTTGATAACGTTAGCTGGCAATACTTAAATGATATCCTCCCCAAATTTGGTATACCTAATAATTTTATTCATGACTTCAAGGCATTTTATCAATTTCCCCAAACTAGAATTAAAATTCCAGGATGTAACTCCAATTTTTTTCCCCTGAAACGAGGCACCAGACAAGGGTGTCCTCTTTCCCCACTTCTTTTTGCTCTTGCAATTTAACCACTTGCACAAGCACTCAGAGACCACCCCAACATTAAAGGTTATACTCAGGCACCCAATGAGTTTAAACTCAGCCTTTATGCTGATGATGTGATGCTATTTATCACCAATCCTCTTGTCTCTATCCACAATCTTGTCTCGATACTGGATCTCTTTCACCACATTTCAGGACTAGGTGCCAACCTGGATAAATGCTCAGCTATGGCCATTAATATTCAATCTGATATGCTCACCACATTGCAATTAAAATTCCCCTTTAATTGGTGTACATGTTCATTTAAATATTTAGGTTTCCATATCACCCCATCATAACATACATTATTTCAGGCCAATTATCCATCACTTTTCAACAATATCCTAACCCTTTTTAAAATCTGGACTAATTATCATATATGAATTTTATATTTTTTGTTAAATAAAAGTGACTTTTATATAAAAAATCAATGAATTATTGTTGCGGTACCCTGAAATCCCATTTCCTTTCAAAAAGCGTCATATCTTCCTTAATTATCATATATCTTCTTTGGCAGGATCTGTGCCATTAAAATGGCTATCTTACCCAAAATATTGTATCACTTTAGAGCATTACCGATACTGATTCCCAAAGGCAAAATTGATTTATTGAGCAATCAATAAATTTATATGGTCAGGAGGTAGACCTAGATGCAGTAGCTTAATGCTATACAGACCACATATACAAGGAGGCCTAGGATTCCCCAACCTGTGGCTCTATTATTTATCAGACCATTTCTTTCAACTTGCACAATGGTCCATTGTAACTAATTAAATTCCCTGGATTACATTCGAACATAACGCAATCTTCCCATACAATTTAGAAGGAATCCTATGGTCCAAACTAGCTAACTCCAAAAAACGTATAACTTACATCAAAATTGTTGCCCATTTCTTTCAGCTGTGGTTAAGATATAGAGATTCCCTTACACTTTCTTCAGCCACTACTCCCCTAGCCTCCTTCATAGGTGACCCTCTTTTCCCTCTGGCATTTAATAACCCAGACGCCTTCATTCTTTGGAAACACTTTAGAATTACTAATCTAAGATCACTAACCAATGATAACATATTTACCACCTTTGAATCTCTCTGCGACAGAAATAAGTTCCCTCCCACTGAACTCTCAAACTACAAATTAAAAACTTTTATTCAACTCAATATTCTATATATATCTAGCCTTAAAGAAGTCTCCTTCTTTGAACAAATATGTATCTCCACCTCCAGAGATAGAGGACAGATATCTAACCTATACAAACACTTCAATAACATTCCCCAACCTGACAAATCAAAAACCATGTTACAATGGAGACAAGAACTCAACTTTTACGATTTCTATCAAAGACTGGAATTCAGTGTTAAATAATCTCCGGAAAAGTTGCTGCTCTTCCTCCATTCGTGAGTCTCCATATAAATGAATTATTAGGTGGTATATGACTCCCTCCAAGATTAACACTTTTTATCCAAACAGCTCTCCTAGCTGCTTTAGGGTATGCCCTGAACAAAGTACACTTCTGCATATTTTTTGGAACTGTGGCCATCTTAACCAAATCTGGAAATCCTTCTCAGAGATAGTTAACAAATTAACGAAAGAGAATATCACTCTTACACCCCAAACCTGCCTACTATACATGAAAATTCCCAACTTACCCACGCTATAGTAGACTGTTGCACACTCTCTGTAGTGCTGTCATCTGGATGATTACTTGCAATTGGCGTACAATGGTGATTTCTTGGCAACAAGTTTTATCAAGAATGTCAACAATTAATCCTTCGTTAACTCTGGTCCATGTTATAACCTATATATATTCACTATGCTATATTGGTTTGCTCTTGAGATATTATAGCCGCTTATCTAATATACCATTGTAAGTGCTTTTTATAACCTGTCCTTGCTTCTCCGATTCCTCAATAAAAATCTACAAATAGTTGTAACTTAACAATCCTAATGTATCCTGATGCAATTACACCATATTCAATTCCTCATGTTTTATATATGTACATTTATACTCTATCCTGTATTTAACATTTATATTCAACCTTCCAATAAAACAGTTTGTAAAAAAAAAGAAAGATAAGATGTATGTTCAAAGAAAAAGAAAATAGATACTTAAACAAAATGGTCTTAAAATGCAAGTCAGGAGAGCTAGACCCCTTTGTCAAACATATGAAAGGGACACTCCAGTCAAATTGGAAAATTAAGCCTTCAAATACGTACAAACACAGCCTATCCACTTAATATTTAATTTTTATTCAGACTCTGCACTTGTTTACCAGTCTTCCCCCATCCCTTTTATCGGTAATCTGATGATCTGATAACTCCTAGTGATGATGCAGGAGAAATATTATGAAAAACATTACCGCTAAGAAGTTTCTCACAAGTACCAGTCAGATTCTTCCTACTATGGAAGATTGATTATGATTGGTGATGCATGAAGAACAGATATTAGGTTACACATGGCAGGCTTCAGGATGTACAGTTCCAGGGTTTCTTTAGGGTCCATTCTCACCAGTCCCATTGGGCTGCATTGGGTAGTGCTGTTCCAATGGAAAGACAAATCAGAAAGCTTTGCTTTATATAGTCTGTTCACACCAACATGTACATTGGCCTGTGTTGTGCTAAAAGTACGCAAGGATCATTTTATCGCTGTGCGTCACAACATACTGCATTACATAGAATTATTGTAGAAGATAAAAAAGTAAAAAAATACAAACCCAACAAAGTGTTATACAATGCATTGCAGTGAATGTTCACACATGTAATGTTTTATGCATTACTGTGTGTTGTGGTGTGAACCAGCCCAAAAGCTGCTTTCTACAGTAGAACTGCAGCTCATACAGAGAGTTTACGGTAAATGTACTGATTTTGAAACAGGTACAATGTTTTCTGGATAGCATAAGTCGTTTTTCACATTGCCTGCAATTGCTGCCTAACAAAAAGCACAGCTCAGTAGGCACCCACTATTGTTAAAGCTTGTATATAACCATTTCTTAGTTGGTCACTAAGGTTTCATTGACATGTTTAAATTTAGGAATGCATTGGTTAAAAAAAAATAGGCATTTTTAAAACTGGGCTGTTTAGACAGATAAAAGCATAAATTAATGCAGCTCTGTGCCAACCAGTGACACACCTGTACGTCACTGGACTTCGGGTGGTTGTACCATGATGATGCATGCAGCTGCAGGCATAAACCCGGTACCATTTTTTAGAGCTAGTGGTTGTCTCTCATGTAAAAGCCACTGGATTGCTTTTACAATCAATAGGAGGGAACGTTCACCCCCCCTCCAGCTGCCTTCCGCAGCTTTCTCTGGCTCTCCCGTCTTACCAGGAGACCGGAGTGACCGGAGAGCGGCTGGAGATCTGAAGAAATCCGGGATCGGCTTTAATTGGCTCTCGGC
The DNA here is from genome assembly GCA_018402905.1 of Glandirana rugosa. Classification (NCBI taxonomy): domain Eukaryota; kingdom Metazoa; phylum Chordata; class Amphibia; order Anura; family Ranidae; genus Glandirana; species Glandirana rugosa. The sequence continues at coordinate 251,506 of BLSH010043957.1, forward strand.
TATGGTAGCCTGGAAGTGATCACCTGACATTACTTCCAGTTTAACGAAATGTCAACGGCACCATTTTTAAAGAATTAAAAACACCGATCTAGGTCTTTTGAATGCTTTTAAGGGCAGAGGAGGAATTTGGGCCTTATAAACCCCAGATCTCTCCGTAAAGAGTACCTGTCACATGCCTATTGCTGTCATAAGGAACAGTATAAGTCCTGCATGCACGCAAGCGTTCGTCCCACACATGTGACGTATCCCCACGAATGTCACATCATGGACAGTAATTCTAGCAATAGACCTCCTCTATAAATTTAAAGTGGTAACCTGTAAAGGATTTTAAAGCTTTGCCTATGATTAGTAGCAATTTTAAAGCGTGACATGTTTGGCATCTATTTACTCAGCGTAACATCATCTTTTATATTTTCCAAACAAGTTACGCTTGAAAAAGCACTGTGCAAATACTGTGTGATATAAATTGCAAAACTCACCAATTTATTCTTTAGGGCCGCTGCTTTAAAAAAAATATACTGTTTGGGGGTTCTAAGTAATTTTCTAGCAAAAAATACTAATTGTTACATGTAAACAAAGTGGCAGAAAATACCTTGAGCTCAAGTGGTTAACATTATTAAATTTGTTGCTTTAAACGCAAGCAGGCCCCTTTCACTCGATGACCCCGCGTGAAAGGAGCCTAAGGGCCAATGCACAGAGAGCTCCACAGCACAAAGAAAACAATGCTTTTCTGCATTCCCCATTCACACTTCCACACAGTTGTCAGTTGCAAGACAGAGCGGTGTGAAAAAATGCAAAGTCTGCATTTTTTCCACAGCGCTCTGCAGCTCTGTGGTATCCTACATTTTTATGCACTGCAGCTGAGCTGCGTAGAAACAAATAGAATGTCACTTTGGTGGAGATTTATTAAAACTGGTGTACATAGAATGTGGTGCAGCTGTGCATAGTAAAAATCCAGCTTCTAACTTCAGCTTGTTCAATTAAGTTTTGACAATAAGGCTGGGTTCACACTGTGCAGATCGCATGCGATGTCTGTGCGATACGAATTCAGACATACAGATTGTATAGCTGAAGTTGCATCGCATTCCTACCGAAATGGTGCAGGACCCTTTTTTGGTCCGCACTGGAACAGATCTGGGGTTAACTTTGCATTGACACCTAGTTCGCAGATGCCAGTGTGAACCACCAGCAGGTGACATGAGATGCGGGAACTGCGCTGGTCCCTGTATCAGATATATTTAAACAGGGACTAAAACCTGAAAGCTGACTGGTTACTATGCACAGCTGCACAAGATTCTGTGTGCACCAGTTTTAGTAAATCTCCCCCTTTGTGACATTTCTATACAGTTAATAAAAAAAAAAGGGAGAACAGTGCCTTGCATTGTAAAAATGGAAAGCTTTGTCCCTCAAAGCCTGCTCAGCACAGACAGGAAAATTGAATGTTTTCCTCTGCAGGTAGTGTAAACCCGGTCGAAGCACTTGAATTTGACCAAGTATCAGTCCCTATACAGCAGACCTCAGAATGGGAGAGTAAAGCCTCGTACACACGGTTCGACGGTTGTACGACCGAACGGCTCAAATTGTATGTTGGCTGTTGTATCTAGCATACTGACTGCACTACACGATCGTACGACCAAAGAAAGAACGTTCAGGTGCATGTAATTAGCATCCGGCCGTTCCTGACTTCTGAGCATGCATGTTTTGCACAATACAACTTGTTGGACCAACTTCTCTGTACACAGGATACAACGGTTGTATGATCGCTTGTTGGTACTAACAAGTTTTCTAGTTTGCTCATACAACTCCCGTTGTACGACCGTCGTACGTTGGCTGTTCTAATCGTGCGTACTAACGATCGATTTTGCATACAACAGTCATTTGTATGACCTGTTGTATACGATCGTTGTCCCGTGTGTACGAGGCTTGAGAAGCGGCACAATGAGCCAGTCAGTTGAGCTGCTGTGGTCATGTCCTAACAAGGGATGTTAACAATGGACAGAGCAGAGTTACAGAGAGATGAGCTCTTCAGTCTGCTGCTTCTCCTCCATTGGCCAATCACAGGCTAGAGAACAGACAAGACCTGTAAATGTTCCTCAACTGCAGTAGAGAAAATCAGGTATTTTGCCTTGCAGATAGGGCTAAGCAGAGTTATGACTTTCAGAACTGAATGCACCGAAACAACTCCCTGCATTATGTATTTTATCTTTGTGTTTTATCTCACTTTACCTGGAGTACAAATGTAATCTATGAGTTTAGAAAGACAGAATCTTTTAAGCTTAAATTGCGCAGGGATACTCTTAAAGTGCACCACATGTAACTGCATATACAGTACAACAAACGTAACCAATGAATAAAATGGTACAGTGCTTTTATATACGGTGCACCACTGCCCTCGATAGGCTGCATTTAAACCTAAAAGGAATCACTCATTTTTACCTACATAACCCTTTTAAGCCTCAACCATCATTGCAAAGATACTCAACATACATAGTACCAAAAGAAAATTATGGAATGGGATGTTGATGCATGGACCCAATAGTGGGAGGCACAAGGGAATCCAGTTGTTCAAGATGCAGGAGAAATATCCTGATCATGACCTCCTTGTGAATATTGCAGAACCCAGTAGGGATGGTTAGAGGTTATGTCATGGAGTAGGGTTCTTTGGGATTGATGTCACAGGAAGTGACTGCAGAGGTGTAGAGCACAATGGAAAGTGTCAAGGAACAGAGACAAGATAGACAGCTACAGTCTCCTTAACTAATATATCCATTCTGAGATGGATGAAGATCCTCTGCCCATGTGGATAAACCCAATGTCTTAACATGTCTCCTCTTCTCTCCTTTTCTAAACAGAATCTACCAAAACTCATAAGTGGAGTTTCAACAGCAGCTGTCCGAATTCAATAGGTGATTCTTCTTGGATCCCATTCCGCGACTACTGCTACTCCTTTCATATGGAGGTCAACATTAGCCAGAAAGATGCTTCCAAAACATGCCAGAAAGGTAATCACCAATGGCAAAATCTGAAACCTAGTTCAAAGTTTTTGACCCATGTAATAATAAACTTTAAAGGGACCCTCTAGCAGAAACATCCCAAATTCCCAGCACCGCTGTGGCTCCAGACTTGCTCCTCCTCCTTGTCTACGCACAGACAGGGTGCCAACTCAAAAAATCTTTTCTTCACTTTATTCATTTTGCAGATTTGCACCACAGGAAACCATGCTAAATGGACTGTAGTGCAAATCTGCAAAATGCAAAAATGACTAAAAATGCATGGTTGAGGTGTGAATCAGACCTTAACCTCCCTGGCAGTATGATTATGTCAGATTTTTGCATCTCAAATCGGTACATTTCTTCTCATAGAAATTTGGCATTTTATATTGTAGGCCTGTAATTCTTAGGAATAACTCACTTAAGCCAAGAGTCTAATAGACATCCCGGGTATGATAAAGTTTGAAATAACAAAATCATAAATTATAATATATATATAAAAAATTATAATATAATAAATAACTATAAATAATTGTCAAAAATAATAATATAATAATAGAAAAATGTATTCAATAATGTAATCTAGGCAAAAACGCTGAAATTTGCTCAGTTACAGAATTGTCGCTGTCGTCACTTTCAGTGTCTGATGATAAATTTCATCACAAATCAGTATCACTCAATTCTGCAAATGATTCTTATTTAGTATCGGTGTTTTCTAGCTGATCAAAAAACGCTTTTGACGTAAAGGGGTGCTTTTTTATGCCATGGACGTTCCCAAGTTTCCAGGCAGAAAGAATGGCATATATAATATAAAAGTGCATGCAGGGCACTGGACAAAGCACTAGGGACAAAAGGGATGTGAAATGATTTCATACAGTAATGTAATCTTACAGATCGCAGTGTACTGTATGGTTACTGTGGGTTTCACTTTTTGAATTTCACGCCAGGCTCCGTCCCCATGCGATGCGACGCTCGCAGGGAATGAAGCCTGACATCACACAGGCATCGGGCGGAGGACACAGCCTGCAGACACAGCGGGGGGACATTGCTGGATTCAGGGGACAAGGTAAGTAACCCAGCCTTGGATCCAGCAATGCAATCCTGAGTGTGGCTCGGGGTTAATGCTATTTGCAGTGAAAACACCCCGAGCCACACTTGGGAATACCGTCAAGGTGGCTACTGAGAATAGATGAATGAGAACCCCACTTCATTATCTCCTCATGTAGGTACTTTGATTAGGTCAGCAACGATATAGCTGTATTCATAATGTCTCCACCGCCTTTTAATGCATTTCACCATGGCTTGATCACAAGGTTAAGGAGTCTTGTGATCAAGCCATTCATGGTGAAACATGTTAAGGATGCGTGGTCTCTTGATGGAGACATTATGGATACAGCTATATTGTTGATGGCTAAATAAAAGTACCTTGATGAACAGATACCAGAGTGCGGCTCTCAATTATCCATTATTCTTAAAGAGACCCTGTCATTAACTTAAAATATTTTTTCAGGTAATAGCACAGAAAAATCAAGTACTTTCAATTCTCACATGCAGCAGCTTTCATTTCAGTATAATATGAATTCATTAAATTGCAATGTGCTTTTGAACTTGCTTTACAGTTCGGCCACGTCAGGAATAATTGATTTTCAAACTCAGCCACAATTCTCTTTCCCTTTTTGCATGTCATGCCCTCTTCCCTACTGGGAGCGTCTATTACTGTCTATGCTGGCCCTTCCCCTTACCTCCCTATATACACTTTTATGTAACTGCTGTGGGTGGAGCAAAGAGGAATACTATAACAGCCTTTCTCAACCAGGGTTTCGTGGATACCTAGGGTTCCTCCAGAGGTTGCTAGGGGTTCCTTGAGCAATGAGCAATGTCCACCTTTAAGATAAGTTCCCACTGGCACCACTGATCTTTTAAAATACCTGTAAGAAGGGGATTCTTCTCATTGACCACAAATATAAGGAGTATTATTCCCACTGACCATAACACTATTGTTCAGTGAGCTGTGGATACAGTAGCTATTAGAGGGGGTTCCCTGAGACTGGAAAGTTATTTCAAGGGTTCCTTCAGGTTAAAAAGGCGAGAAACGCTGCTATAGAATGTCATTTTAGTGAGAGCTCTGAATCTGCTGGGGATGCTAAAATCAAATTCAAGACTCACGCCTTTTGGATGTCTACAAAAGACTATTACTTGTAAATACAATGCCTAAAATACATTAAAGCGGAGTTCCGAGGGCAAAAAAAAAAAAATTAAAAGTCAGCAGCTACAGATACAGTAGCTGCTGACTTTTAATATTAGGACACTTACCTGTCCTGGAGTCCAGCGATGTCGGCACCCGCCGCCGATCTTCGGATCGGGGCACGGGTGCAGCCGCCTCCATCGCGGGTAAGGGAACCCGGACGTATAAGCAGTACAGCTTCACGCTGGGCACCTTACTGCGCATGCGCGAGGCTCTGCGGCGCTCTGCTAATGGCCAGGCGCCAGAAGCAGAGCGAGCAGGGAGGAGAGAGCCGGGCTGCTGACGTCAGCAGCCGCGGCCGCCGGCCAGAGCTCCCGGGTGTGTGAAAAGGACATCTGTCTAAAGACAAGGTGTCCTCTTCCCCCTCCCCCCCCAAAAGGTGCCAAATGTGACACCTGAGGGGGGGGGGGGGATCCAACCAGCTTTAGGGTGGAACTCCGCTTTAAATGCAAATACAACCTCATAAGATATTTGTTGTTGAAACAAATGGTCTGGCAACAATGATAAGCTATATGATCAATCAAAGCAGTCAGAGTTGTGTACACAGTGAAGGTTGGCAGCATAGTGTTTATAAATAAGATTTGCTCAGATACTACAGAAAGATACTAAAGTAGCCTATTGCTACTTTTGTATCATTCTGTTCATTCCTCTGAAGATCAAAGGGATGAACTTTGATCTGCAGATGACAGGTAAATGTTCATCCCTTTATTACCCCTTAGTTTACACTAATCATCTCTAATTAACTTCTTATTCTCCTTCTCCATTCAATTATTATTTTCCTGCTGATTTTTTTGGTATTTTCTATTTTTATTAACCATTAATATTTTTTTTTGTTTGTTTTGTTCATTAATCAGAGGAAACTTTGTATTAAATCATAGAATTTTGTTCCGGGAGGGGGGTGGGAAGTTCCCATCCCACTGCCGGCACACAGCACTGTAGACTGTATGTACCAGCCCAACAAGGGCAACTGTTAGTAAATAGTTTGTCTAGGTCAGCTTGCGAAGCAAACTATAAAGGAACATTAAGGCCTCATACACACGGGCGTTTTGTAATGCCACGTTTTTGGGCGTTTTTTTGCTGCTCTCCATGTTATTCAATGGCCCTCTAAAACATTGATGTTTTTGAGCAGTAGAGGGCTTCGGCGTTAGTGATCTGTAGCTAGAACGTGGGACCAGTGCGTTCTGAAGCTGTAGCGTCATGGCGTTTTTGACGCCGAGCCGGCAAAACGCTCAATAATGTTGCTTAACGTTGTATACACAGCGTTAAGCCTCATCAGGCATTCTATTCAAAATCAATGTATCCCTATGGGAGCCCATTGATTTGAATAGAAGCCGCACCAGAAGTCGGATCACAGTGATCTGACTTGCGGCGCGACTTGTGTGCCAGGTGTCTTAAAGGTGAACCCCCGCAAAAAATTTGCATGGGGTCCCCCCCCAAGAGCATACCAGGCTCTTCGATCTGGCGTGGATTTTAAGAGGAGCCCCCACGCCGAAAAAAACGGCGCAGGGTCCCCCCCAAAATCCATACCAGACCCTTATCCGAGCACGCAGCCTGGCAGGCCAGGAAAGGGGGTGAGGATGAGCAAGCGCCCCCCCCTCCTGGACCGTACCAGGCCACATGCCCTCAACATGGGGAGGCCCCCCACCCCAAAGCACCTTGTCCCCATGTTGATGGGGACAAGAGCCTCTTCCCGACAACCCTGGCCGTTGGTTGTCGGGGTCTGCGGGCGGGGGCTTATCGGAATCTGGAAGCCCCCTTTAATAAGGGGGCCCCCAGTTGCCGGGCCCCCCACCCTATGTAAATGAGTATGGGGTACAAATTTACCATTTACCTGGGGGAAAAAAAGTGTACAAAAAAAAAAAACACTACACAGCATTTTTAAATATTTTATTAAATCTGCTCCGGCATCTTCTCCCTCATCTTCTTTCTTCGGCTCTTTTGCGGGGTCTTCTGTCTTCTGAGGGGTCTTCTGCGGGGTCTTCTGCTCTTTTGCCGATGTCTCCCCGGCTAGCTTCTCCCGCCGCCGCTGCTTCTTCTTCTTATCCTCCTTCTTCTGGATATGTTGACTCGTCGCTCTCTTCCACTCGAATGCCGGGTCCGTGCTGCGCGGTTGCCTTATATTGGCATGGGACGGGGCCACACGATGACGTCATCATGAGCCCCACCCTCATGATGCACATCCTGGGGCGAGTCATCACATCACAGCCCCGCCCCAGGATGTGACATCATGAGGGTGGGGCTCATGATGACATCATCGTGTGGCCCCGCCCCATGCCAATATAAGGCAACCGCGCAGCACGGACCCGGCATTCGAGTGGAAGAGAGCAACGAGTCAACATCTCCAGAAGAAGAAGAAGAAGAAGAAGAAGGAGGAGAAGAAGAAGAAGCAGCGGCGGGAGAAGCCAGCCGGGGAGACAGCGGCAAAAGAGCAGAAGACCCCGCAGAAGACCCCTCAGAAGACAGAAGACCCCGCAAAAGAGCCGAAGAAAGAAGATGAGGGAGAAGATGCTGGAGCGGATTTAATAAAATATTTGAAAAAGCTGTGTAGTGGTTTTTTTTGTACACTTTTTTCCCCCAGATAAATGGGTAGGGGTATGATGTACCCCATACTCGTTTACATAGGGTGGGGAGCCCGGCATCTGGGGGCCCCCTTATTAAAGGGGGCTTCCAGATTCTGATAAGCCCCCGCCCGCAGACCCCGACAACCAAAGGCCAGGGTTGTCGGGAAGAGGCTCTTGTCCCCATCAACATGGGGACAAGGTGCTTTGGGGTGGGGGGCGCAGCGCCCCCCCTGCCCCAAAGCACCCATACTCCCCATGTTGAGGGCATGCGGCCTGGTATGGTCCAGGAGGGGGGGGGGCGCTTGCTCGTCCCCAACCCCTTTCCTGGCCTGCCAGGCTGCGCGCTCGGATAAGGGTCTGGTATGGATTTTGGGGGGGACCCTACTCCGTTTTTTTCGGCGTGGGGGCTCCTCTTAAAATCCACGCCAGATCGAAGAGCCTGGTATGCTCTTGGGGGGGGGGGGGAACCCCACGCACATTTTTTGCGGGGGTTCCCCTTTAAGACACCTAGCACACAAGTCGCGCCGCAAGTCGGATCACCATGATCTGACTTCTGGTGCGGCTTCTATTCAAATCAATGGGCTCCCATAGGGAACCATTGATTTTGAATAGAGGCAGAAAACACAGCTGAAAGCTAGCGTGAAAAAACGTGCATTGACGTCAATGCAAAACGCCGAGAAAAACTGCAATTTTTTCCCTGACGTCAGGCCTGGCTTTTTGCTTATTTTTTTGCAAACGCCCGTGTGCATGAGGCCTAAATGTGGAGCTGGGCTTCAACTTTGCACACTCCCAAAATAAGCTATAGTGATGCCAATCCATTCATAAGAACATTTTTTAAGCTCAGAAATGTAAAATTAATCCACATACCTAAATCAGATCTTATATAGAACACATGTACAACAATTATCTTGTGCACTTTCAAACAAGAATAAAATAATACAATAATTCCTTTTTAATTACTGTGTTTTAGTTGGTGGTGATGTTCTAACCATTGTAGATGAGACAGAAAACCTTTTTGTCTGGGAACACCTGCAGACATATGAAAGCCAGACACAAGGAGCCTGGCTTGGCATGTCCTTTAGTATCAAAGGTAAGGTATTTTTGTCTCAGGTAAGGGATAAAAGGTAGTCATCATTAATTACATTGCCTATGTTACTGCATTGGAAGCCATATCCACTCAAAAATGTACATTGTTTGCGGATTATTCAGCCTTCTGGCACCCAACCAAAATGACTGCATCAATTCGGCGGACCATCCCTTTAAAAAAAAGTACAAAATAGGACTTGCATTGCGGTGTAATTAATCTAATTAGAGGACGGTGCATGGTGTATATTTGATAAGCTAATGTGTTGTCTGTAAATTAATTTCCTTGCTAATTGTTACTGAAATGACTGAATGTTTTTAATCTGATGTCTAAACCCGGCAATACGTGTTGCTATGTGATTGTACAATTTATGTACCTTGAGATTTGCACAGTCCTAAAGAACTCATATTTTTTGTTTTACCCAATAAGGGCTCATGCACACTGTAGCTGGTAAACAACCGTTTTTGGTTGCTTGGGCGTTTTTTTAACAGACCAAAAACGCCCCTTTATGTTATCCTATGTGTCCATGCACAGATGGACGTTAATTGTCTTTTAACAGCAGTGGCGTTTTTGGGCTGTTATTGGAACGCCCTGAATTGGTGTTCAAAAGTCGTTCTTCCGACCACAAAAAACGCTAGACGCTGATAAACGCCAATTAACACTCATTAACGCCGGTAAACAGACGTTTATCTGTGTCCGGTGTTTTTTGTAGTCAATGGAAGCTAATGAAGTAAAAAAAACCTCAAAAACGCAGACGCCGATAAACGCTGCTTACAAATGCTGCAAAAGAACGCTTTCTAAGCAGCGTCTCCTGTCCGACGCCCAGAGCGCGTCCAGTGTGCATGGAGCCTTAGACAGGCCATCCTACTACATTTGTGGGTAGATCAAAGGATTTGAGATAGTACAGGAGATTGTCAGTTACAGATTGCAATCTGATTTTTCAATCACCTGGGTATCTACATACTAACAGGTTCAGGGCCTGTTTGATTAGATTAGGTGGGTTCTTAGATTACATGGTTTTGGTAACTCTAAATTTGATTGTAGAGAGATTGTATAGTCAGATTGTAACATGATGTAATAATACCATGATGTAACATCATGCATCTTCTTGTATCGCAGAAGGGTCTCTTTTGTGGAATGATAACACGCCAGTCAATTACTCAAACTGGGGTCAGCAAGATTCGGGTCCCAGCTTGCTGAGTCCAAATTCCTGTTACTGGATTGAAGGCAGCAATGGAGTTTGGAGCCTGGGGTCTTGTACTAATATCAGAAAGGGAGTTATATGCAAACTCTACAGAGGTGAGCTGTGCCTTCACACTTTCAGAGGTTGGGCTGGAAGTATTATTTTATTTTTATTTATTTATTTTAGGTACTTATATAGCGCTGTCAATTTACGCAGCGCTTTACATACAGTATATATTGTACACTCACATCAGTCCCTACCCTCAAGGAGCTTACAATCTAAGGTCCCTAACTCACATTTATACATACACATACTAGGGCCAATTTGGATAGGAGCCAATTAACCTACCAGCATGTCTTTGAAGTGTGGGAGGAAACCGGAGTACCCGGAGGAAACCCACGCAGGCACAGGGAGAACATGCAAACTCCAGGCAGGTAGTGTCCTGGTTGGGATTTGAACCAGCAACCCTTTTGCTGCCAGGCGAAAGTGCTATCCACTACACCACTGTGCCGCTCATTTAAAACTGAATTTTGTTTTTTAAAAAACAAACATATAATTGGACCCTATTTTGAAATGGTTCTCGCCTTATACCCAGGAAAAGTTAAAAAGCCCAAAGGAATAGCAATAATTATAATAAGGGCAATTCCTCTTTTCTTACAATCTTTACAAATCTTTTTCAATACATGCTGGTTTGTGCCATTGTGGAGGACAATAGAGGACTGATATCAGGAGATGGGTCAGTATTGCTTGCACATTAGTCCCTCTAGGTCAGTGGCTGTCAATTTATGAGCTAAAGGGGGCCTCAAATGCGGCCCCTGACATCAACAAAGGGCTAGACATAATGTTCAAAATATGTAATGCTTGAGAGGACTATCAGGAACTTCAGATCTAATAGAGGAAATGAGAGTAAGAGAGTGTGGACATGCTACATTTTTGGCTGGGGATATGCTGGAGAAAACAATACCAAACTAGGAACATGTTACATGAGGTTAATAGAGATCAATGCTATTACCCTAATCAATATTCCCAGTACAGACTGCTGAGGTCTGAGGGTTGCGCATCATATATTAAAGGGCTGCAAGTTGGGCATCAGGGCCTAAAATCTGATAGAAACCAAGTGACCAATGCCACTCCATCAGTCGCTTGACCAGGCACTGAAGGAAGGTAGTGTCCTACTCTCAGCAGATTGTAGATTTTTTTATTTTTATTTTTTTACTTTTCCTGATTTAATGCAGATGAATCCCTAAAAAATCATGTGTTAACATGTAATTGTAATATCTGCTTTAAAGTGGAACGTATTACTAAACCCAAAACAGTAAAATCAGTCTGTATATGCAGAATATCATGCTTGTTATACTCACTGTGGAACTTAAGGTGTTAATCCTCTGCATTGTGTAAATAGGCTATTTTATCCTATATGGACAGATCCTCCCCCCTCCTGCAGGGTCACTCTGGGCAAGGCCAGATAATACAGGGTGAGGGTAGTAAAGATGCACATGCTCAGTTTGGTCTCTATTGCTGGAGAGAACATCTCTCTTCTTGAGCTGAGCTAGTCAGGTCACATGATATGACATCACACATTTGGGTGTGTATAGAGATCCTAAATGGCAGCCTAGTCCCTCCCTCCTCCTCCATGCCCAGTTACTAAAAAAGAACACAGTGGGTGGGATGTCACAGCTTGTTTCATGGAAGATTTGCCTCCCATAACAGCATGAGGACACAGGCTATAGTGGAAATCTCCTCCTACCTGAACACTCAGCACTTGGGCAGACACTGCAGTTTATCACATGACCGTGGTATACAGATCAGCCAAAAAGGTATAGAGTGGCAGTATTTTAATGTAAAAAGAAGATTTATAAGCTGTGGGTGCTGGAGGGTGGGCGGATGTGGATTAACTATTTTCATATTACTGGGTTTAGTAACACTTTAACTGTTTCTAATCATCACAATCTGCAAAGCAGTTTGTAAAACACACCCTTACTATTTCTAGCTGCAGCCATCTTATGTAAGGGCGGATGATTCATGAAGCATGTACTTCCTGGAATCTACCTGCCCTTTGCTCAGGAATACAGGCAGGAGGGTGTGCTTAGCTCTCCTCCATATAAAAGAAAAAAATGCCCATGAAGACTTTGGGGATAAACGGCATCATTTTGGCCTAGGCCAGAAACTAGGAGACAACTGAAGAAATGTAAAAAAAAGTACAAAACAAGAAAATGATAAAATATAATAATAAAAATAGCTAATAATGACAGAGTTTAGTTCTACTTTAAGTTTACTATTGCACATACTGATGTTTTTATTGCAATTCATAACTAATTATTTGTTTTATTTATCTACTCTTTATCCAAAATCCTGTTTTTTATTAGCGGAGGAAGACAACATTGCTAAATCTAGTAAGTATGCGTTTAAACAAGTTTAAAAAACTGTATAACTGTATAACTGTAACATTTTGGATTTTCCAGTACTTGGTCACAAGGACAAACGGGGAGTTTTTATCCCCCAAAAGCCGAGTTTTGGCCATAAATGCACTATATTTGATATAGTTTCAAATATGAGGAGGGTGGCTTTTTATAAATAAAAATTGACAGGGAATATAATTCCCACTGTGGCCATGAAGCAAAGCATCACAGTCATGGCATGTGTACAGTTTTAGCCGAAGCCTCTGCAGTTAAAGGGGGAGCAGTTGAGGGTGGTAAAAACGCAGCTCAGTTGCAAATTGTACTGCTACTCAACTGCTATTGTGAACCAGCCCTAAAAATGGAAAATTGTATCAAATACTTACCATAGTTTTCCTTTCTTATTGTCAGTTCATGGCAGCATACATGTGGTAGTATTCTGCCATCAGGGACATACATACAAGGGTCGCAATTGTGACCCAGCCCCGTGCTCCCATGCTGCCCCTGTGCACCTGGATAGGAGTGGTGGCAGGGTGGCATGTAGAGGAACCGATCCCCTCCATTTTCCTCCTGCAGCCTTTCAGCTACATGCCGCCCTGCCACCCCTCCTATCACATAGCTCCCAACTGTCCCTGATTTCAAGGGACTGTCTCTCATTTGGAACAAAGTCCCTCTGTCCTCCACATTTGTCCCTCATTTTGGTCTGATCTATATAGTTGTGTATAAAATGCACTACGTATCTATCAAAAAAGTGTTTTACAGTGCTAAACCTTTCATCCAATTTCTAAATTGCTGCATTTGTAAATTCTAAAAGCCAATATAAAGGAATAGAAGTGTTAAAAAAAAGCACTTGTGGTTTAACCAATCATTTTTTGTACTATTCTCCTTTAACCACTTCCTTACTGGGCACTTAAACCCCCCTCGTGCCCGGATCAGTTTTCAGTGCTGTCGCTATTTGAATGACAATTGCGCGGTCGTGCGGCATTGTACCCAAACAAAATTAGCTCCCTTTCTTTCCCACAAATAGAGCTTTCTTTTGGTGGTATTTGATCCCCTGTGCGTCATTTCTGATCGACGCTATAAACAAAAAAAGAGCGACAATTTTGAAAAAAAAACAATATTTTTTACTTTTTGCTATAATAAATATCCAAAAATAAAAAATAAAAAAACAAATTTATTCATCAGTTTTGGCCAATATATATTCTTGTACATATTTTTGGTTAAAAAAATAGCAATCGGCGTTTATTGATTGGGTTGCGCAAAAGTTATAGCACCCACAAACTATGGGAATTGATTTATGCCGTTTTTATTATTTTTTACTGGTAATGGCGGCGATCTGCAATTTTTATCGGTGCTGCGATATCGGGGCGGACATGTCGGACATTTTTGACACTTTTTTGGGACCAATAACATTTATACAGCGATCAGAAATGTAAATATCCACTGATTACTGTATAAATGTCATTGGCAGTGAAGGGGTTAACCTGCAGGGGGCAGTGAAGGGGTTAACTATGTTCCCTGGGTGTGTTCTAACTGTGGGGGGGGGGGGGGTTGACAGGGGCATGACAGATCTAACTGATCCCAGTGACAGGGATCAGTAGATCTGGCATGCCCCCCCTCACAGAACGGGGAACCGCCGTGTTTACTTCGGCGGTTCCCCGTTCCGGCTCTCTGTAAGGAGATCGCGGGTCTCCGGCGGACATCGGGTCCGCCCCCGCAGCATGCGGCGGCGCGTGCATGCGCCGCTCGCGCCCGCGGGAGCGCGCCCAGCGCGAGCCAAATGGGAGGACGTCTATTGACGTCCTCCCGGCATTTTAGAGCCGCGCTGTAGCCGTCATTCGGCTATAGCGCGGATGGCAGGAGGTTAAGGGGGCATGGCAGGAGTGTTCTATGACTACATACTTTTGCTAATAGGTGTCCCTCATTCCAATTTCAGAATGTTGGGAGGTATGCTATCCACCTCCTGCTGTGATCAGGCCCCTGTGTGATTCCCTGGCTCACCCTCATACCCCACAGTGCTGCTGTGTCCCCCCCTCCCCTCTCCAGATGGCTGCTGTGGAGGATCTGTAAAGATAGAAAGCGGGGAAGGGGCTGGTAAGTGTGTCATTTACCAGCCCCTTCCTTGTCTTAATGAATAGAGGTCAGTGATCGGTACCGATCACTAACTCTGTTCATTCATAAGAGGCATAGTAAACTGTGTTTACTATGTTTCCATTTATGAATGGACAGGAAGCTCTGTACAGAGCTATTCCTGTCCATTCATTCTGTGATGCTGAAGCTACAGAGAAAGAGATTGAGGGCTGTGTCCTCAATCTCCATTCTCTGTCTCAAAGGTGAAACATGAGAGGTCTGTTTAGACTCCCGATATCTCTTCAATGCCACCCCAAAGGAGCTCCTATAAAATTGTAAAAAAAATAAAATTGTAAAATAAATAAATAAAATGGTTAAAAAAATAATAAAAAATGAAAAAAAAATAAAAACTGCTGACACCAGTAGTGGAACTACCAGGGTCACACTTGCGACCAGGCCCTATCGTTCTGCCACCCTGGGGGAGCCCTGGCCAAGAGTCCGGGCAGGGGGCCCATTATGGTTTCTTGTACCGGGGCCCTGAAGGTTCTAGTTATGCTCTGGCTGTCATGCTGGTGCCAGGAAAGATTTATTCCTAAGTTATGGGTAAAGTGGGGCAGAGTTTACTTTCCCTCTGGTATTTACTGTTGCCTCTTCTCACATCCAACAGGGCTGTGTTTAGCTTGGCTTTTCAACTAAGCTACCTTTGTCAGCAGTGTAAGGTAGTTTCTTTAGATGTTACTATAGAAAATCCACTAGAGCAGTGCTCCTCAACTCCAGTCCTCAAGGCCCACCAACAGGTCATGTTTTCAGGATTTCCATTATTTTGCACAGGTGATTTGATCAGTTTCACTGCCTTAGTAATTACCACAGCCGATTCATCTGAGGGAAATCCTGAAAACATGACCTGTTAGTGGGCCTTGAGGACTGGAGTTGAGGAACACTGCACTAGAGCAGTGTTTTTCAACTCCAGTCCTCAAGGCACATCAGCAGGTCATGATTTCAGGATTTCCCTCAGATGAAACAGCTGTGGTAATTACTAAGGCAGTGAAACTGATCAATCACCTGTGCAAACTCATGGAGATCCTGAAAACATGACCTGTTGGTGTTCCTTGAGGACTGGAGTTGAAAAACACTGCACTAGAGGACAGATGATAGAGCTCTCATGCTCTGCACTGTCTAAATCGCTACAGCCAGTTACAACAATAGCTGAAAAGCCGCGTCTGTCTGCAACACCTGGGTGCAGTTCGAGACCTCGCAAACCGCTATAAAAACCCCAAATTGAGTCATCCATGGGGGGCTTAGTACTTCTTTATTAGTTATGGTAATATTTGCTAATTTCACTCTTAATTGCTTATACTGATTTATTTTCCTGCAGTTTTACCACCGCACAGCACGGCAGTGGCAATAGTGGTCCTCTCTACCTTTGCCCTTTGCATCTTAGTGGTTGTAATCATCTATCTGTACCGACGCAGAAAACTTGCCGCAGAACAAGGAGCATTCGAAAGTGCAAGATACAGCCGCGCCAGTACGGAGCCCGGAGGATCAGCTGATAAGAACATACTGGTGTCAGACATGGAAATGAATGAGCAGGAATAAAAGAGGGTTCAAGGGACGTCATGTTAAAATACAAGGGGGGTTGGGTCGTTTAAGACTTTTAATTCTTCCCACTACCTGGAGACCATGGTAGTTGTTGATATTACAGAGGGTGCAGGATGCCCCCTTTACTGAAAATGGATTTCTACACTGTCAGTGTTATTTGGGGGCTGTCGTACATTGCTGAGCAATGGTTTTCGAGCTGCTCCAACATCCAACAAGAAGCCATAACGGTACCACCATCTTACTCCCAACAGTCTCCTTACCATTGTCCACGGCAGACCTTTCTTTGAGGCTAGGGGGAATAATTTGGGCTTAAGCTGTGTTCACTCTAAAGTTTTGAGTTTGACCAAAGTATAGTATTTCCTGTGTGGCATTTAGACTAGTACAGTGTTTATTTTATAAAAAAAATGCTAGGGGAATGTTTTAAGCATTCGCACAGCTGCCATGGATAATCATCGTAATTTGTTTACTTACTATACTTACCATCTTTTGGTCATAATGTGGTATAATCCTGAAATACCCCTATCAGGAAAATACAGCATCATGCCCACTAGATGGAGCTGATGATCATAGGAAGTAAAACATATACAAATGAAGGGAATTCTTTATGACAGCTGTGGGAATGCTTGAGATATTTGCACAGATTTTTTATAAATAGACCCCAAAGTGTGGGACATTTATGATGGTGATTCATGCCTCCCTTGTGGATGGTATCCCGCAAGATTTAAAATCACAGTCCACTGCTCATCTGAGGTTTACATCACCCTGCTTTCTCTTTTGTCTACAGTCATCACAAGAGTGAATGTACGATGTTAGGGAATCGTTTTTTAAAGTCCTCGACTATTTCATTTTTTATCCACCCAGTCCACATAACAGAACCTTAGTGCAAAAACAAAAACCCGTTCTTCAAAAAATATGCAATGGATTCCCAATGACTCTGTCAAACACATGTAGAAGAATCGAAGGTGGGAATCAGGAACAATCAGAGGTGCTCAGCTCTCATGAACTAATTGGAGCTCTCCAGTCTATGCTTAGCTGCGCCAATCATGATCATCCAGCACTGGAGCTGTGGGCACAGCATGGCTCCTACTGACAGCCCATTTCTAAAAGCAGGCACAGAAAGCAAATCATTTCAAGTTAAAATTCCTAATGAGTTACATTTAGAGTTAAAGTGTTACTAAAACCAGTAATATGAAAGTAGTTCATCTGACACCCCCCCCCCCCCCAGTGCCCACAGCTTATAAATCTTCTTTTTACACTAAAATACTGCCACTATATCCCTTTTTAGATGATCTGTATACCATGGTTATATGATAAACTGCAGAGTTTTTCCATTGCTGAGAGTTCAGGTAGGAGGA